>CACVBS010000055.1:212017-319209 GCA_902728275.1 Cyclocybe aegerita | reverse complement strand
CCGTCGCCAGGAACCTTGTATCGTAAAGCGCTCGTACCATCTCTCTTTTAAACACCCCCCTTCCCATGGCCAGTTTACGTCCTCTGATACCCCGTACATGGCGCAGAAGCCCGAATTCCCGACAACGGATGCTGTCCACGCCAAAGCTCGTGTGCGGCTGGCCCTGGTCTCTATTTCGTGTCGGCAAAGCCCTGCAAAGCCCCATCATCGCCCACATGAGTATTGATGTTGACGATCTCTGCATACAATCACGCTCACAAGGACCTCGAAGGCTCAATAAACACTGGCATTAACCGGGTACAACGATAAAACTGGGATCCATTCTCTAGATGTGTGATGGTGTATTATGATGAGCGGTAGACCGGCATTCAAAATTCTTGTTGAAGGATCTTAAATATGCCGTTTTTCCTTAGAAGCCCTTGTCCATAAGCCTCTGACAGCGGTGGCTTTGATTTGTGTGGTCTGCGTTACTTATCCTGACGTCGCAGACGCACCTACATAGGCGGACGCGCAAGCATCTACTGCGCGGAATTTTGCTCTACAAATAAATTGACTCCGTGTATCCCAGTGGCATACTTCGGGAACAAGCCGCGCAATACTTCATCCACGGAGCGATATTACACTTAAGAACACTCTGGCCTGAAAGAAAAATAATAAACAGAACTGTGCAGGAAGTTGGAAGCATGACAATAAGAATGGAGATTCATCAAATGGTGGATATTGTGTACTGAGCAGAGGTCCAAAGAGGAACGAAGGGGGAACGGTGTCAACGAGAACGCTCGGGAATTTATTCTCGGTGAACACCTCCCATGAGAAGGGCAATTAAATCTTGGTTGGTCGGGGTGTTTGGCGTGAGATGGCCTTGTTGCTGGAGATGAGGGGGAAGTAAGTGCGACTGAGGTAACATATGAGGAGGCAGATGAGGTTGTGGAGCCTGTGGTTGAGGGCGCATGGCGATGTGGGTTGGGGCGTTTGGACCTTGTTGCGGGAAGCCGCCATTGATTCGATTTCCGCCGACACCAGACCCTCCAAGGCCCAGGAGATGATGATTCGAGAGTCGGGGATCCAAATTGGGATGGCCTAAGTTTCCGAGAGGGAGTTGCTGGCCTCCGGTATTCTGAAGGCTAGGTCCTGGTCCACGGGCTTGCGAGCTGTTGAAGCCGACGCTGTTACCAACTCCAACGTTGAAGTTGTTGAAGGGCACCTGCTGCGGCAAGGGACCATTATTGTGAAGATTGTGCTGAGGCCCGACAGAGGGGAGCCCTGGAAGGCCGATGAATTGTGAAGGCTCGTGCGGAGGGCGTCCGCCGAGATTTGCCAAACCAGGGGGAAGCCTTTGTTGCTGTTGTGGACCGTTGGGGATGGAATTTGCCTGATTCATTCCAGGAGACGGACCTCCTCGATAAGGAGGTTGCTGTAGAGATTGCAGCGGCAATCCGCCACCGTGACGTCCCGATTGCTGAGCCAGTAGCTGAGGTGTTGGTCCCGAATAAAGTGGTTCAAGACCGCGCAATGGTTGCTGCTGGGTGACGCGTTGGAGGTTAAAGTGCATAGAATCGTCCAGCGAATCGTTGAAATCCCGACCTCTCGGAGGCGGGGGAGGAATGGGTCGAAGGCCGGGAACTAACCCATCAGGCATGAAACTACGGTCATCTCCTCGACTATCGTATAGTGCCTCTAGTCGCGTGTTGGCATGTTGTTGCTGCTGGATCAGGTGCTGCCGCTGTAGCGCGTGTAGATTGGGTCCTTGCGCACCGAAAGTGCCATTGTTGCCAAGGAGCTGGTTAGGATTAGATTGACTCAGGGGTCCTCTCTGAGAAAGATGGTCTTTAAAGGGAGAAAAAATAGACGAGCTAATCCATACCTGAGCAGAGCTGTTGAGCATAGCAAACAACTCTTCCATCGAGCGATGTTCGCCAGGATTTGCAGCCACATTACCAAAGCTACCGTGCTCTTGCCTTGGGTTCTGATTCGGAGGGGAGGGATACCCGCCGGGCGCCTGTGTTTTGTTCGGGGCAACAGGTCCATCCCGCGATTTTCCATCAAAGAATTTGGCAAAACGGCTTCCCTTGCCTGAAACTCCATTGTAGTTCGTCTCCGCATGAACATTGACGCTGGTATTGAAACCGTGGTCCAACGATGGTCGATGAGAGAGATGCCCCGGGTTAGAAGGTATAGCAACGTCTCTCTGATCTTCAAACGCGAAAGACTGACGACTCTGATCATCGAACGGTGAAAAGCCTGACGGCGGCCGTAGGGGTTCATTCTTGGGGAACGTTTGGGTAACGTCTGGCGTGATATTCTGAAGGCCACCTAGATCATGTTCAGTACAATGTATCGAAGCACGCTGGCAAATAAAAGAAAAAACCGACCATTCAGTGTTGGCAAGTTGTGGATGGGGTTCCCAGAAGTACCAGGCTTTGATCCCGATCGCATGGCAAGCAGACGAGATCCAGCAGGAGGCCCCGCGTTGTTAGTCGTGAAATCGACTGCTTGCTTGCCCTGATTAGCCTGCAATTCCGGGGTGCTAGAATTGGCAAAGAGCCTAGGGAGATTTCGGTCTTGACTGTCTTGTGGAAGTCCTCTTCCTGAAGACTGGAGAATAGCTTCCTTTGGAGCGAGAGAGAAAGGTGATGGCGCGTCTAGAGACATGGCGGACAAATCTATGGGAGGCAGAATAGGCTGCAAAGGTTGTGGATGACTTGGCTCGCCTTTCGCCAGAGTAGCTGACACAATTAGAGGATTCTGAGGTTCTGGGAGAAAAACAGACATCAGAGTCTGTGCTTCAGATTGTTGATATATCACTGTACCATCTCCAGCATTGCGCTGCCGCTGCCGCATTCCCTGCTGATCTCCTTCATTGGACAGCGCCGAAGCACTCTCATCCGTCCTCTTCTTCTCCTCCTCTTTCTTCATCAGCAATTTGAACAGTTGGATTTCATCCATCGCTGGGCGTTCCGGGGCAGCAGGTGGCGACGCGGAGGTTGCAGGCATCACTTTGGAAGAGCTTGCCGAGTTTATCTCTTTCTCTTTCGTTTCCTTCTCCTTCATGCCCTTCTTCCACGCCTGAATTCCATCAAGTTCCCCACTAGGCGCCTGCCCTCCAAGGATTCCAGGACTTGACTCGCTAGGAATATATGTGTCCATCCATGCAGGTTCCTTTTCTTTCTCCCGTCTGTCCTCCTTCTCTTTGTTTTCATCTCCGACATTACCTGACTTCCGCTCACGACCAGTCGTTCGCTTGTAACGACCGTCACGCTCGTCCCCAGGACCCCAGCGTCGGTCGGTATCGAGGGTATGATCCTGAGAGTTCCGTGCCCGGTCTCTCCGTGCAGCAATCCTCTCGTCACGTTTGCCGTCGTCCCTCCAACGTCGAGGGTCATCATCAACATCAGGTTCTCGGTCCCGCCGGGATTCATCTTTGTCTCGTCGGTTGTCCTCACGGGGTAGTCTTTCTCGAGGTTCATCCCGGTCGCGCTCTCTTCTTGATGATGAAAGCTCTCGTTTCGCCCTAGAAGGGTCACGCGCCCGCGACCTAGCTCTTTCGCGGTCTTCCCTGTCTCTTCGGCCATTCTCAGCACCTGTGGCATGCAGACTTGAATAAAAGAAGAGGGGCCATGAACGAAGATATGCTTACGATCCTCACGACCAGATCTCGGAGGTTCTGCTCCTGCAACAATAGAACAAGTAAGAATACTTAATATATGCTCAGATAGGAAGCATCCACCTCTTCTCCAGTCTTCGCTTGCCTCACCGACTTTTTTCTTCCCGGCCTCGCGAGTTTCACCCCGACGTGAGGTACCATTTGAAGGTGCGGATTGTAGTCCTCTTGCATTCGAATTTAGGTGAGGCGCTGCGTCTCTGTCCTTGTTTCTTGTACTGGACAGGGGCAGCGCAAGCCTGTCGCGGTCATACTTATCCGACAGCTAGGTTGTCGTGAGGCAAAGAACAGGGATGATCGAGGACGACTTACATGGCGAAGACGTTCTTGGCCTTCTTTATCCCGCATGTCCCGTTCTCTTTCTTTGTCACCATCCCTTTCTCGGTCTCTCTCTCGCTCGCGATCATTTGCACGCAGAGATTGATGCTTGAAATTGCCCATTTGAGATGGCTGGAGCGTGGAGCGAAAAGTCGGTCTTGAATGAGCATCTGAGTTGTAAAGAGTTAGGACGTCTAAGCCATAAGAGAATCGTCGCAAGCAAGACGAACCACCATCCTCAGCATCCCTTCGAAAGCTGGGAGCATGACATCAACGTCAGCGAATGTCGACACCCATGTGAGAAATTTACCGTCTCTCTCTTGCGCTGCTTGGAGTCTGCGGCTCGTCTTTCTTGTGGATGATGGTTTCATTTTCGGTGCTGAGAGAGAATTGCGTTGAAAATGACAGAAAACAATCCAAAAATAACGAAGTACCCAAACCAAGTTTTGAGCTCTGGCATATCTGGAGGCGGTTTGACCAACGGTGAGTTGGCAAGGGAGAGAAGTTGTTGTCGGGTATATATTCTTATTGGGCATAGAGAAGGAGATGGGTTTTCTATGGTCTGGTCGAAAGTGTCATTGGCGTTGAGGGCGTTGGCAAGAGGCGACGGTGGGGAGTGAGCGGGTGAGTCTGTCTGTGCAATGGGCTGTGGTTCTGTATGGGGTGAGGCCATGGCGGGGATGTAAGGCGGCTGTTTGAGAGGATGGAGTGAAAGGAAGAGGGCGAGTCTGCACCGACAACACGGACCTGAAACGATCACAAGCCGTCACTCAATTTCCATAACGCATTGTGGTGTTCACTTGTTCCATGCTCAATAAGCCGGGGCCCTCTCTCAAGCACTTCATTCTCAAACAACAAGCCCTCAATCTCTATCGCCATGTAGTCCGTGCTTCCAGAGGTATCCAGTCTGTGTCCGCCTGTGTTGCTTAACTGACTCGTCTGCAATAGTTATACCTGATCCTGTGACACGGAGGGATACCGTGGCTTGGATCCGGGGTGAATTCGAACGGAACAGACATATAAAAGATACCGTGCGTCGCAAAAAGACGTTCGTCGCCGCTCCTCATCTTCCTTATAGGCCGTCATTGAAGACAAGCTGAGGGCTGCACGCCGCGAAATCCGGTCCATCTTGCCAACCGCAATGACTGCAGCGTGACATCTATGTCTGGCCATCACATTGGCCGATATCCGCTCGCGAGCGCCAACTGTCTTTTCCGATTCCCATTGCAGTGTGCACGCCCTGTTTCACCGTGTGGTGCAATTGCGTGCTGGGTCATAGGACTTTCTCGGGCGCTTATCCATCGTAGCCTATATAAACCTTAAACTGTCGCTATCAACGCCTTTCGTCCCTTCCTTCCTTCTCCTGACCATCCCCTCAGTCAGTCATGGAGATATTCATGCGTAACATCGACTGGAACTTCACGAAGACTCAAGTCATCGATGAGCTCGCCACCATCCTCCATACCCACCCCTTCACACGCCATTCGCCTTCGATTAACTTTCATGTCTACCTTCACCCAGATAAGAAAGGGGGCATACACAACCATGGTGGAACAGGGACTCTGACCTTGCCGACGGCTGAAGTGGGGAGAGATTTCTTAAACATATATGGATCAGAACGACCTAGCGTCAGGCTTTTTATTGGGACCAAGCCAATTACATTTTCCCTCAGCAAGCGCCCTGAAGGACGCGCAGATGTCCTAACTTCCATCAGGTCGCGGCCCTATGTCAATCCACGGGCAGTCGAGACAAGAGGGCAGCGCACTGCACACCGGGACGATGACGACGTCCGCGTCAATAAACTTCAATTCGGATGGGAATGCAGGGACCAGGTCTTTTCCATTGAATGCGAAGACTCTTGTGAAGGGGGATGCACGCTCGCCTTTAGCAAGGATCAAAGACACCTCCGAATCGCCCTTCTCTACCAGTCGGAGACATATTTTGTCGTCATACCTTTTTCTCACATCGGGTTCATGACAGCCCACACGTATCTTCAAGACGAATATGCAATCGTTTTCAGTCTAAACAATCCGCCCACTTACGAACTTTACCGTCCTCCTACTCCTCGACAGCGACTATCATTCCTTCCCATTCCTGACCATGAGCGTGTTGCCCCTTATGCTTCTCTCGCCATCCGCCTTGTCTGTCGTTCCACCGCTGATTTAGCTCAGTTTCGACGCTTATGCAACCAAGCGCATCTTCGCAAACCCACTGACGATGAATACCCCACTGCTAAGCGGGACTTGTTTTCTTCATTCGCCCTCGAACAACTGCAGACCTATCTTCGCCAATTCAACTGGTGTATTTCGTTCCAGATCGAATCAATCATGCGTCAAATGGCGGTCGACACCAGGGAGATGCTTAGCCTGATACCCTATATCATTCAGGCTACTAGGTCTAAAGGGAGAACATTTGCGGCTTCCCTCCTTCGAAAGTTCAAAGACCGAGTCCGCATCATGTTCATTGATGACGATGGTGGTGATGTCGTGAGGTGCTTCCTCGAGACCCAAGAAGATCTCGAGAAGGAGGGTGTTCTCGAGCCCTTGCAGCCCAGTGATGGCAGTCTTTGCCAATCGTACCATGTCAATATAACACCGACGACAATGTTTCTAGATGGCCCATTTCCAGAGCGTTCCAATCGTGTCATCCGTGCGTATGAGGTGAAGCACCAGGAATCTTTCCTCCGAGTCAGCTTCTTGGATGAAGCGAAATTGCAATATCGGTTCGACAGAGAAGTGGACGGCCCAGGGTTTGTCCGCTCTCGGGTGGGTCCATTTCTGAAGAACGGATTGACCATCGCACGTCGTACCTTCCATTTCTTGGCATATTCTCAATCAGCGCTAAAAGAGCATGCAGTTTGGTTCGTCTTTCTATACAACTTATTGAACTATGGCCTGACTCCTGCATAGGTTTGTCAAACCATTTAGGGACAGAGAACACGGATTTGTCGATGCTGCTACCATCATACGCAGTATCGGCAAATTCGACGGGCTTTCCTTCGACAGGAGACTGATGTATTGTCCCGCACGTTATGCTGCTCGCATATCGCAGGCTTTCACGGCTACGGATGCTGTTAGCGTCGAAGTCGAAGAGATTTTCCAGAAAGACGACATCGCCACTCCTGACAATAAGTACCAGTTTACAGATGGCGTTGGTACCCTTTCAAAGAACCTGGCTCGTGAGATATGGACTCAACTCAAAGCCACGAAACGTCGCGGACGCTTGCAGAAACGGCCGCCATCCGCCTATCAAATTCGATTCATGGGTTCTAAGGGCATGCTCTCTGTGGACCACAGTCTCAGCGGCTATGCCATATGTCTCCGGCCTTCGATGATCAAATTCGAGACTCCAGAGTCTACCACTCAAGATATAGAAATTGCTCGTGCTTTCGATAGGCCAGGATTGTACTTTCTCAATCGTCCTCTCATCATGCTTCTTGAAGGGCTCGGGGTTCCTTACCAAGTTTTCGAGCATTATCAAGATAGGGCTGTTGAAGAAACTAGGAGAGCTGCACAGTCGCTTCAGCAAGCTGCAGGACTTCTCGACAGTCATGGTCTCGGTGCTTCTTACAGGCTGCCTTCGATTATACTCAGCCTTGAGAAACTCGGCATCACAAGCCTCCCAGGAAACACCTTTTACGAAAAGATGCTGGAATATGCCGTCAATCACGTCCTGCGTATGCTAAAAAACCACGCGCGTATCCCTATTCCGAAAGCGTGGACATTAGTGGGAGTCGCAGATGTCCATCGTCACCTCAAGCCAAATGAAATATTCGCATGCATAAAGCCGATCAGAGGTGGAACGAAGTATCTGCAGGGTCCCGTCTTGATATCAAGATCTCCGACCATTCATCCAGGGGACGTTACGATCGTCCACGCCATTGGAAGGCCACCGCCCACATCACCCTTTGCTGTAGAACCTTTACCAAACACCGTGGTTTTTAGCGTTCTGGGTAAAGTACCAATTTCCGCACACCAATGCCTAATTGACCAGATATGTAGGAGATCGCCCGGTTCCCTCATGTCTCGGAGGCGGTGACCTAGATGGAGATGTCTACAACTTGATACCTCTAGAGGAACTGCCAGAATTCACGCCTGAGAACCTATACAGCCCCGCAAGTTACGACCCTGCTCCCAAAAAACTGCTGGACCACCCGAGCACGATGGAAGATGTTGCTGACTTTGTAATCGATTATATCAACTCCGATGTCAGTTGAGACCATGTTTCTATCCCCTTTATCATTTCTTCTCTTACATTTCCATTAGGTCCTTGGACTCGTTGCCATCAACTGGTTAATTATTGCAGATCAAAGTGAGCAGGGAATACGCGATCCTGCCTGCCTGACGCTGGCAAGTCTGCACAGCGATGCTGTCGATTATCCAAAGTTCGGACAACCCGTGGAGCTGAGGGCCATACCTAAATTGAAGCGTAAACAGAAACCCGATTGGAATGCACCAGAGACTATAAACCCTTCATCTTCTGGCAACTACTATGAAAGTCAGCGAGCGATAGGACGACTATTTCGCGCCATTGATTTGCCGATCGAACAGGAGAAAAATCGCAACCAGCCTAGGCGACGAAACCGACAACGTCAAAACCGCGGTGAGAGGATAGAAGACCTGGAGGAGACACTGAGCAGGATTTTCTCTTTGCAACGGTGGAAGACAAAGTGAATCAATTCATCGACACTGACGTCGCTTGGCCAAGCGACGACAGTGACGAAAGCGACGAAAAATCTGCCATTGTACAATTATTCAGTCGGTACACGTCGGATTTTCATGCGATCTGCATGAGTTTCACACTTTCCCATTCTCGCACTGCCCGGCTCTCTGAAGAAGAGGCTATCATAGGCACTATCGCTCAGAAAACCTCTCAGCCACGAAGGCGCAAGGACATGATGTCGCAGCTTAGAGAGAGAACAGATGTGCTAGTCCGCGCCATCCGTGAGGATCTGGCTGGGGACGACACTCTCAGCCACCACCAGTCTCTTCAACGCGCGTGGATCGCATGGGAACTTGCGAAGGCGAAAGAAACGACTTTTGGGGCACAGAGCTTTGGTTGGGTGGCACTGGGATCTATTTTTGAAGCAATTCGAGAGATCGAGGGAGAGGACAACCTAGAGTAGGAAGGTATACAGACAACAAGGACAGGCATTTCGTAGTGCTGTAAAAATACGTCTAGGCTTGATTTCTCAAAACTAAGAGGAATCAGATAAAGGCTACACAATTTAAAGACAACACTCACTGAGAATTACAGAATCACCTCTAATAAATAAATGAATAAATGACGAGGACCAAAGACAGAGTTCTTCGTACCTTAGAAACATCTTGCTGATGAAGCGATCCTTGTTCACTGGCTTCTTGTTCTTGCCTTTGGGCATTTCCGTCCACATCTAGATCATCCACTTCAGTGCTTTTCAATCAAACGGTATTCTGGGTCCATTATCTGACCTCCTTAACATTTTCCAATACCTATCATATCGCAGTCAAACAGGATTCATACGATGAACGTCGTTGAACTGGCGCACCATATTGCTGTGCCTATCAAAAGCTTTCACGCGAGCAAGCAGCTTCTTGTTATTGCGAAGGGAAATCAGGACCTGCGCGTGGTTTCGTACGGCTTGCTGCAATACTGAGAGCGGCCCCTGCGAGATCTCATGTTCTTCAAGTTGACGCAGTTGAGCTTCGTCGAGCTCAGATTTTGGAACATGAACGTATTGACTAAAGAAACATGTTAGCAGGAGACGCGCTCCATAACGAATCACAATCATACCTCATAATATGCGGTGTTCAAAGCGAGAGAGTGAGAGGGCAGCTGAAGACGAGCTCAAGATGAACTGGTAGCTCGGGCCAATTGTTTGCAGCGGCTGAAATTGCCAAATAGAAACTTTCTTGATCAAGTTCATATGCCGATCACTTCCACTACTCTGGCACGATATGGGTCGCCTAAAAGTCAAAGGAAAGGCAGGTGCTGCCAAAAACTACACAACGCGCAGTGCAGCTGTGAAGAAACTGCAGTGCTCGCTTGCGGACTTCCGTCGACTGTGCATTTTGAAGGGTACGGAGATCAACCTAGCCAATTCTTTAGATCTTTGTTTGACTTGAACCCAGGCATCTTCCCTCGCGAACCCCGCAACAAAAAGAAGGCCAATAAAGGGTCTTCTGCTCCAACATCATTTTACTACACCAAGGACATTGCCTACCTTGCTCATGAACCCATTCTCAAGAAATTGCGAGAGCATAAGGCATTCGCGAAGAAGATCTCTCGTGCGCTTGGTAGAGGTGAATGGGACAGTGCAAAGAGTCTGGAGGAGAATAAGCCGCACTATCGTCTGGATCACATCATTAAAGAACGGTGAGAGAGATCCTTTTGTCCTGGAATTCATGTTCATGTGCGCCGGATAGATATCCTACTTTCATTGACGCTGTACGGGACATCGACGATGCGCTCTGCATGGTTTTCCTTTTCTCGTCTCTACCCTCAACCTCCCGTCTCCCTCCTGAACTAGTTGAGAATTGTGCGCGACTCTCGAAAGAATGGCAATTATTTGTTATGCACTCCCGGGCCCTTCGAAAAGTCTTTTTGTCTATTAAAGGAGTTTATTATCAGGCCGAAGTCATGGATCAACCGGTTACATGGCTAGTTCCGTATCAGTTCACTCAGAACGTATGTTTTATACACATTTCCTGCGCCAACCTACTCATCGTATGGAAAGGTCCCCTCTGATGTCGATATTCGCGTCATGCTCACTTTCCTCGAGCTATATCAGACACTCCTGAGCTTTGTCTTCTTCAAACTTTATTCAGACACGGGTCTGGTGTACCCGCCTCCACTAGACGCCATCAAGGACGAAGGCGGTGCTGGAATTAACGCTTTCAGTCTTCAGGATAGCTCTCGCACAGCGCCCGCTCAGCAGGTCAAGACAGTCTCGGTAGACGGCCGGCAAGTATCTGTGAAGGACATCAGGCAGACCATCAAGGCGATTTCTGTGAACTCGGGTGCCGATACCCCCGATGTCGAAATGCCAGAGACCCAAGAGGATCAGCCGGAGGCCGAGGAGGAGTTTGTGGTTCACCAATCTTCAACAAACACAGGAAACAACGCCTCGCTTCCAACCCTTCAAACTCTTTCAGCACTACCGCAAACACTCACCACCAATCTATTCGCGCCCTACACTTTTTTCCTATCCAGAGAGACTTCGCGGCCCATCTTCGAATTTGTCATACGGTCCTTTGGTGGTCGCATAGGCTGGCCTGCGTCATCTGGAGCCGGGTCACCCTTCGATGAAAGCGACCCAAGGGTCACTCATGTTATCATCGACCGACCGGTGGTCGCAAAGGAAGAGACGCCAGCTCAGCGCGAACTTCGTCTGCTACGAAAATTCGTGCAGCCTCAGTGGGTCATTGACTGCATTAACGCAGGCAAGGTCCTTATTGAGGAACCGTACTTGCAAGGGAAAACGCTTCCTCCTCATATAAGTCCCTTTGGAGAATACGAAGGGGCCTACAATCCTATCAACGCCATTGATGCCAAAGACACTGCCGATGTGCTTGAGCAGGCGACGGATAGTGAGGAAGACGAGGCGATGGAGGGTGACGACGCCGTTGCGGTTGCGGTTGCGAACGTCGATCCTGCTGCTTTGCGAGCCGCTGAGCTTGCTGCCGAAGCTGCTGGTGTCGATTATGGGACTTTCGAGGCCAAAGTCAAGGATGCCACGAAGAAGCAAGGCAAAAAGGCGTCAGCTACTGAGGACGACGCCGAAGGCGATATGAACAAGATGATGATGAGCAACAAGCAGAAGAAATTGTATGAGAAGATGAAATACAGCCAGCGGAAAAAGGAAGCAGAGGTGCGTAAGAAGTTGCCTGCTTTTCGTCTCCTGCTCACTTTTGCTCCTCAGCGAACCACCCTGGAAGACAGGAAAAAGGAACTGGTAAAGCAAAGACGGAAAAAGACAACCAGTTGATTCTTTCTTGTTTTCTTGCTTTTTCTTGTTCAGTGCCCATAGTAAAAGTAGATTAGACATGTACTTAGGTAACTGATGATGACGCTAGTCACCTGGGTTCCAGAAACGGACGACATTGAATAATCTGTCGCGCGTTGGAAACTGCGGTAGAGCTTGACCGCGATGTCGCTGCTGATAGCTCCTCAGTAAACCTGGACAAAGCGGAATCTCTGAACCACCGCCCATGAACGGACCACCGCGACTCCTCCACACCCAACTTCGCCAACCCCTACCTCAGCTTGTGCTTCTCCTATGCCTTCCTGCAAATCATCCAAGGAATTCTACAGCCCACCTGACGACACTCCCCCGCCTCCTCCCTATAAGCAGCTCCCTTTATCTCCCTTGATGGTCGCAGAAATGACCACAACCCGCACCGAGATAGTCACTACCACGACGACAGAAACAACAACGCATCTTTTTTCTTTCCCTTACTGGCGCAAGCGCAATGACCGTTCCTCTCCGCCTTCTCCGCGAAATAGCGTCGACACTTCACATAGCCCAAGACCATCGCGAACTCTCCTCATCAACAAAGCGCTTCCTCCTACACCGCCTGACGATACTCCGGATTCATATGAACGTCCAGGCCCTGCTCGCCAACCGACAACCGCTCCTTCATTTCCTGCCCCATTTCCTCTAGACTCCTCTCGCCCTCGAACGACAAGCACCGGACCACCTTCAACGAGTGTCCTTGCTCATGCCGCCTTAGGCCTCGGTTTACCACATGCATCATCAGCCGCATTCGCTTCTGTTGAACCCAACTCAGTTGCGTTTTCTTTGCCATCCATCCCGACACCATCATCAACTGCTCTTCCCAACGGTGTGAGAAGAACAAAGAGTTCACATCGTGTCCAAGCGCGTCATGTATCTGAAGAACACGGGAGACCTCTGAACGGGGACCCAAGGGCTGATCGTAGGCGTCGCGGTCTTTCCTTCGGTGCAGCATCCTTTCTTAGCATTGGTATGCCCGATATAAAAGGAAAGGGAAAGGAGCCTGAACCCGCTGCTTCTTCCTCTAAAGCGTCACCGAAACCGCTTTCTCGCAAGTCATCTTTTTGGTCGAAGAAGAAAGACAGCCAAGTGAACGATCCAGCGCCTTCTTCACCTAGTCGAGATGGGACTGTCGTAGTCCTCCCAGCGCTCCCTCCAGTTCATCAAATTTCTCCCTTCGACATTCCTGACTTCTCCGCTTCATCGTCCTCGTCAACAAGTGGAACAGAGAAAGTAACACATCCCCCCGGGATTTCTCGAAGTCATCCAGATAGACCGACCCTTTCCATATCATTTGATGCCCCCAGGACGTCGATGCAACCGGAATCCCTTTATCTGGAAATTTCACAAGAAAGGGCCACAGAGCCGCTATTAAATCCTGATCCTCCGATTTTGCCCAGACTACGAACACAATCTAGCTCTCCATTACTTCATCGCTTATCCATGGGGGTGTTTTCTTCCTCCAATGAGACATCTCCAGCTCCTAGCACACGTTCGAGTACTTACAATCTAGCAAATCCTGTCCCCCATTTGGCGCGCAAGCCAGAGACTGTCATACCTAAGCCTCTAGGAGAAGAGGAGTCTCCTGAGCGTTACCTCTTGCGTCTCAAAGCCGCTGTCAGTAAAGCAGAGATTGCAGGGATTCTGGCGTCCAGGCAAGCTTCTCATTTCCCCCAGTTACTATGCAGTCTCACTCGTTCACAGTTCTGATCCTTTCTATGCCCAAGCTCTACGGACATATATCAAGCAATTCGCATTTCTTGACACACCACTTGATGTGGCTCTCAGAAAGTTGCTGATGGAGGTAGGCTTGCCACGTGAAACGCAACAGATTGATAGGGTTATGGAAGCCTTCGCGTTTCGTTATATGCAATGCAACCCAGAGCTCTTCATCTCTGAAGGTATGTAAGGTCTTCTGCAGAGGACTTGTTTTACTCACTGATATAATCCAATTTCAGATCACCCCTACATTCTCGCGTTCAGTCTGATCATGCTCCACACCGATGCTTTCAATCCATCGAACAAACGGAAGATGTCGAAAGCTGACTACATCAAGAATACCAAGCTACCTGGAATTTCAACGGAAGTTTTGGATGTCAGTGTTCCATGCTCTTCTCTTTTCTGCTACTCATATGAGATTTCAGTATTTCTTTGACAATATTGTATTTGTTCCATTCATATTTATTGAAGACCCCGTAGATTTCAACGGACAACCTGGTTTGACTCCTGATGTGGCACGCTCCATGACAGTTAACTCCCCATCTTCGGCCCTTTCGACTTCCACCGCGAGCGCATTTAAGATGGGGAATAAAGTCGATCCGTATTACCTTATTGCGAATGTTAGCCTTTTATCTCTAATTTCTTCGATTAATATTGACGGTGTTTCCTCACATCCAGAATTTGCTTGACCCTTTGAGGATCGATGTTAACTCCCATGTCGCACTGGAAAACCCGTACAACTATGAAGGGACAGACGGCCCATGGGACGAAGCAGAGTTGCATCGTGCCTTTGTGCATGCCAGTGTCATTGAAATCGAAGCTCCGATATTCAATCGAGCTGCGCCAATATTCAGTCTTAGCCCAAGTGGAACACCTAGCCCATTCTTGCTCAACGGAGAAGACCCTATTAGGTCCAAAGTGGAACCCTGGAGTCTGAAAATCACCAAAGTCGGTCTGTTGAACAGGAAGGATGATTTCAACGAAGGCGGGAAGAAATCCCTCAATCGCAAGTGGAAAGCGTGGAGTGTGATATTGACTGGCTCTCAGCTACTATTCTTCCGTGATCCTGTGTGGGCTTCTACATTGCAACCCTCTCTCGCCGGAGACTCTCCTCGACAACCCCTGTTCCCTCCTGCTAGTGTCTTTCGACCCGATGAACTGTTCTCTGTTAAGGATGCGGTCGCAGTTTACGATAGCTCCTATACAAAGGTATGTGTATCAGGCACCTGGCTACAGCATCAACTAATATCTCAACTCGTCTAGTACAAACACACTCTCAGGCTCGTTTTGGCTGATGGCCGCCATATTCTGCTACAAGCAGCTGATGAGAAAGACATGAACGAATGGATCTCGAGAACTAACTATGCCAGCACGTTCAAGTCTGCTGGAGTTCGAATGCGTCCACCTGAATTGTCAGGAGAAGACGTGCATCTCACTGGCGTCGCTGCTGCAACATCGCATCTCCATGACATGCAAGCACAGGTTGCTGTTCCTCGACCTCGCTCATGGGATTCGAATGCCCCCAACGACTTGATGGATATGTTGACGGGTGAACCAAGAAAGCGGGGGGTTCTTCAGCGCAGAGTAACTATGACTGGGGGGCGTTCTGACTTTGATACAGACGTGCCCGTGGCGCCAGAGATTGATGGTGCAGAACAATTCAAAGCCACCTTCGATCAGGTAAAAGCTGATTTGGCTGCTGGCTATTCGTCTTCGCCAGATGAAGAACCCTGGCTTCAAGATGGAGGAAACATTTACGAGACCCTTCCTGCGTCTCCTCTATCATTCAGTAGCCAAGGCTCACGACTACCGTCGCGCTCTCAGATCATTCGATCCAAGATACGAGAATTGGATTCCAGGATTGCTTCCTTACAATCACAGCTCGACCACGATATACGGTACATCCGAAACATTGCTATCCTTACGCCCTTTCAGAAAACCACCCGTTCAAGGCTCTCGATGGCCATCCAAAACATGTCTGGACGCGTGATGCAAGTGCGTCTGGACATGGAGAAGGTTCGGTGTCACCGCTCAGTCCTTCGCCGCGACCTCGCCTCTGAAGATCGTTGCTGGAGTCAGTCGAAACGAGTCGCCCTGCGGGCCGCGAAGGAGACGCTTCAAAGTCGACGCGCCAATACTGTCCCCGCAATGACAGCCTCGTTTCCTGATGAACAGCCGAGAACATCAAACATGAACATTCTCAGCACACCTCCATCCCCACAACCCCCCTCCTCTTCCTGCGAGTCCTTCCATTCGGCGATAGATGAAGGCGTAGAGTGGTCGTCGTCAGAAGACTTGACATTCCTAACCGTCTCTCAGAACGGTGACCTTCCCGGGACTGGCTTCTCTACTTCATCTTCACTGACTTTCCCGGACACTGGTCTTGCATCCCCTCCTCGGGGTCGTCAGAAGTCGATGCCGTCATCCAACTCCAATGTCCTGGGCCAGCAAATCAGTTCCTCTTCTCCCTCTTCCGATATCGAAGAGGATGAGCAAGCAGAGGAGTGGAATAAGACAAGATGCGCCAAACGTGTGTCTCTTATTCATGTTCCTTCTGACATCAGGATCCGAAGTAGGTTGAAAGGTGGCTCCGAGACGTAGATGAACATCTTTTTTGGTTGTAATTTATCTTTAATTGTTTATACGCACAGGACTATTGTAACGGCTTCTATAATACCAAATCCTTCCCAATGTATAATTTGTATCAACAGGATACCTTTGGAACAGTGTTCAACCAGACATACTTAGACCGATTAGGAGTAGCTGATTATCTTGTCCGATGTCGAGCCTGTTCAGGTCCGATCGTGACGTTGTTTGCCTGAAATGATGTCCCGACGGCCTCTTCGTTGCCATGCCATTTCCGCCTGCAGAGGGTCGTCAGTTGCTCACCAAGTGTGTGTATGCCCCGCAAGTGGAGCGCGCCATGAGGACCTGTTTCATCTCCCAACATTCATACGAAACTTGTTCAAGAGAAGTTGACTCACAAGTTCCCCTTTTCCCGTATACTTGCTTCCTGCTTAGCGCTACCAGTGGGTGGGCGTCAAATGGTGCGTCTTCTAGCGGACAGAATAGCGAATTGAACGACGTTTCCTGACAAGTGGAGTAGGATTCGACATCTACAGCTTCGAACTTGGATGACTCCCGTCTTTCGAGGAAGTCAATGACACTCTCCCGGAAGTCGACATCCTCTGATGGAGAAGGAGATGTCGCGGAGCGGGCAAGACAAAGGAAGTCCCGCAAGCTGAGCCAAATCTTCGGGGACGTTGGGTTTCTTGACTACCCAGGATATGCGTTCTCGTCAACTGCGCAGGCACAGCGAACAGCCCCGGGGCTCTCAGACATTGAAGAAGCTGGACAAACGATGGCTTCAACGGACAGCGTTGTCCGCCAGTCTCGTTCCGAGGAAACGACAGTGGCAGAAGATACCAAATCAATGGAATCTCGAGACCTCCCGTTCTCCGACAAGAGTAACTTGAAGACACTCAGAGACCATGGCCATAACGGGTCCGTCTGTCTATGTGTCAACACCAGACCATGATCTCATTCCTCTTCGTAGCATCCGGACCGCGGGGTGGAAATCGAGGGAACGAAGAGTCTTCAGCGAACGTCAGAGTGAGGTCAGACGGACCAAGAAGATGAGTCGGGTCCGCATCCACAGTTCCTTGAAACCTTTGGGCCAATTGTAACAACGTCTTTATAGATATTCGGAGAGGTCCCACCGGTCGGGATGGTGAAGCGCATACCTTCTTCTCTAATGCGTCCTGCAAGCGACTACTCCCCCGCAACTCAAGAGATCGAATCTTCAGCCTTGAATCCGAAAGCCTCACTCGACAGCGCCCTCTCCGAGGAGTCTCTTCTCCCTGACACTATGTCTGATCCAGGGCACTACAGCACACTCATCGATGAGTACGACCACATTGAAGGACGCGGTGGGTTCTCAATGGATATACGGTTGGAGAGGAGTGATTTCCATAATCGCCGCCGTCGTGCTGCCAAGCTGGCTCAGTTTTTTGGCGAGAGCAAGCTCGATTGGTCGCCACCCGAGTCGGTGGTGTAAGGCTGGTCCCTTTTGCGTACAGACAGTTGATACTGCTAGTTACACGCTCGTTAATGGACGCTAGCCTCCTTCCGAACAGAGGGAGATAAGGCCGCCTTTTTTTCTGCGATGAACAGATGAATGAATGCAATTGAGTGGTAAGATAGACAAGACGGTACGCGTCACTTCCGCATGAGTAAGTATATTGGATCGCCCAGTACAATGCCAGTGAGATGTCGGTTTGATCCCGTTAGCGACATGAGAAGACCGCCGAAAGAGATGTACGCAGTGCTTAGAGAGAATCAGCAACATAGATTAGATCTGCGGTTGTCAGAAGGCTTACACAATCTCTCCAGTGTTATCCGTGTCGTACTTGTAGATCTTGCAAACAGTGAGCCTCAAAACGGCCTGTTGTGTTGAAGGACGCACCTTTCCGTACATCACATAGTCGTACTCATCCTCCAAGCCTCTGCTACCCTTCCCGTCTGGTCTCCACACATCTCTCTCATTCTCCGCGGCATCGTCGCCTGACGCGTCTGTCGCGTTTCCAGAGGGTCGTCCTCGAGCCAGTGAAGTAGACAAGGCCAAAGCAAAGTTTTGTTCCACCTTCAGTGGGAGGAGTTCGACGTTATAGTCTAGCGTTAGATCCATCTCGTAGTTTTTTGAGTGAGCGTATAATCGGGATACTGGATGCAAAACGAAACATGAATCGCGGTGAGGACACAAGAGGAGCAAACATCCGGACCCCTGTCAAATTTCTTTCCCTCCTTGTCGATTGCGTTTATTGTGAAGATGTCGTCGAAGACGATGTTGGAGACTGCTGCTGCCATGATGAGAGTCGTTGCAGAAGAGGCACAAACCCGATCTTCAGCCGCCTTTTTGGGACACGGCCCCACCGGACCGCTTAGACCTCTGCTTCAACAGGTTGACCTTTACCGTCACCAAACATACTAGAGGGATACCCGTGCAACGCACGGGGCCGGGGTTTCAAATTTCAATATTTCAATCCTCATCCTATACTTGTGGTCCAGGTATTTAATTTGTCACCAGTGGAGTAATCAATAAATTCATCCTGAGGTTAGCCCGTGCTTCGTGGGTGTTGGAATCTAAAATAAATGTACATACGTACGTACTGAAGTTCTCTATGATTTTTCTTGAATTTAAAATACTTGGTGCCACTTGCCTTCGCCCCAATATTCAATATTGATGAGATGCCGCTCTTCCTGGCCCCGAAAATGCGTTATTTCAACATGGTATCCCGATACCCCGAACCACCGACGACCGTAAGTAGAATCGTTCAGCCATCATAGCCCGTGCGCGTGACCACCACACATGTTTCAAGTGTCACCGACTCAACTCCTCCTCGTCTCCTTGTCTCCTGTTTTGTTCTTATTTACTTTTCCTGGAGGGCTTACTTATTTATTTACTCCCCCAGCCCGTTCGGCGAGAGATTTCTCTCATTTTTCTTTATAGTATGAAAGCCCCGTACTATATCTGACCACATATCCGGCAGGTCAGGTAACTCGGCGGTCACATATTTTGGCGGGGAATTCGTGACTTTGCGTGACTTCGCTCAAATCCCCTCATTCCTCTCTCGTTCATTCAATTTCTCTTCCTTCTCCACCAAAATTTGTAGGTGAATCAAGAGGGCCTATATGACCCATAGTATGCAATTTTGAAGGGAAAAAAATTCCGTCAAGAGGAGAGGTTTCATTATTCCAACCCAGACCGCCGACATATGGGACCTGCCGGATGTGTGGTCAGATATAGTATTTCATGTTTTTGTGCAATAACATTCAGGTCTCGTCTCACTCGGGGCCCTCGTCTCTCCATGCTCGTCTCTTGTCGCCTTCCTCTCCTGTCACTCGTCCCATTTCAACCATTGTTCAGGGTCGTCGTTGCCCCGTCTCTCGATCCCGCCATCGTCTCTCGATACATTCCCGGGCTTAGCGCCCACCATCCTCCGTTTTCGGGTCTTTACAGACCAAATGTTGGTCTACGTTGCGGCCACCTACTCTGTTCTTTCCTAGAGAACTCACTTCCTCGCTCCTCTGTTTCCGAATCGTGCGAGCCATGGTTAGAGCCGCACAACTGCGGAATCCATCCTCACCCATCAGCAGGCGGTGATTCGAATGTGTCCTCATTCATTCTTTCCCAACCACCCATAGGCGCATCAATGCCCGTGCATATGCAGTGGCGGAACGCCGGAAATCTCGAGAACTGCCCGCTACCAATGAGCCAAGAAGGGAGCTACTTCGCGCCGCTGATCAAGTTGAACAGCTCAAGCGACGGGTCAAAATTAGCGAGGCATCAAGGTCGAACATGCGTAAATTGCAGCTCAATGAAATGGAAGAGCACAATAGCGAAGAGAAAGGCAACAGTTGGCATACCTTGTTCGTTTCCGTGTTGAGCAGCTCGTTCCCGCTCCCGCCGCGCCCGTTGCAAGAGCTCGGTTTGATGGCTAGGGTGCCTTTGGCTCCTGCACTTGCTGGTCTAGACGAAAGGAGTGAGCATGGTTTCCTTGCCGATGAGGTGGGAGAATCATGTGGGCCCACCTTGAATGCCCTCTCGTGAAGCTCTTTCGCGCTCTCGACGCGCACACTGTGCAAGGGTTCGATTTGATGGAGCAGGTGCCCCAGCATTCGATGTGGGCAGGTTGGAATCTGATTGGTATCGATGAGAGAACGATGTAATGGAATACGAATGACATACCTTGAAGCTAACCCTGGGCAGCTCGCTCTCTCACTCCGCGCGCCTGTTGAGCAAGGCTCCTCCGTGTGGCTTGCATCTGTTTGAGTGTGGCAGGTGGGGTAGGAGGTCCTTCAACGCAATCCTGCGTCAGCAAACACGCTGCTGAGGAAGGGAATAGAATGCTTACCCTGGTGCTCACTCGCTGGGATGTCTTCCCTCGTGTGACCGCCAGCTTCACTGCAGCTCTGAGAGTTCGGTAGTCGGCGAGCAGCAGGCGGGTCTTCGTGCCGTGCCTCTCTGCTTTGAGCTCACTCGCGCTCTTGCTGCCGTTGTCGTTCTCTGCGTTCGAATGCTGCTACGATGGCGTCGTCGAGACTGATTAAGTGCTGCTGCCAGTCTGCCATGTCAGCCAACGTTGAATGCCAGTCGAGCGGGCTGAAGGCGACGTACCTGAGGACTCTGCCTGCTAATTTATGCATCTCATCGCAGCCCGCTCTGCAATGGATCGGTCAGCCCACAGTGTGCAGTGGCTGGCAGTCGAGAGGATGACCATCTTGACGTTGTCTGCAAGCATGGTGGTTTGAGGTGGACGCCGGTCGAGTGGATGGGTTGAGATTCTTCGCGAGCATGGTCGTTCGAGATGGACGTGTAAGCGATGGACACGGCCCGGAACGGACAGCGAGACTGTTGGTTATACACGTGACCTGGATAACCAAGCTTTCTTATCTAATCTAGCGAGATAAGCAAACTCCGTCAACTTTTGAAGTTGTCCACCAGGAAAGGGCTGGGAAAGGGATACTGTTTTAGTATTTAGATACCGACTATTCCGCACCTCAGTGCTCTCAGGAGATACGGCATGCGATTATCCAGCTCTTGTCTCCGCCAGCTCTTGGGACTGGTATTCCACACGGGGGTGAAACTCTCCTATGCAGTCTGATGCATATTTTTATGCCAGGATGAATTTCTCTCCCTCTCTGTTGAGGCACAAGGGCTTGATTTCCATTCGGACAGACCTCAAAATACCTAGATAGTGGGCCGGGGGTATTCTGAACTCTTCATGGAGAAATACGAGTCTGGTGAAAAACATCCTCCTGTCGCGAGTAATCGTCGACTGACAGAAACACCAGAACTCGTGTAATTGCGAGCGAAGCGAGCATTCCTCGGCTAAGGGGCTGGGAGGCCCGGACAAACAAAGCCAAACTCTTGTTGCAGAAACTGGGACGGGTCGATATTGGTGAGCCGTATTTCGTGGGATCTAGGTCATATTGTCCTCTGTAAAGCTCCATGTAGACTATTTACGTGCCATAGAATAAGTTCCTCCAAGAAAACTCACCTTTGGAGCCCTTGTTTTGGTGTTCTGGCAACCTTGGGCATGTCCCCTCATGCCATCACAGGTCGGGTTTTTCCCACAGTCCGCATTGTACTCGGCGGTCACAGAACAGCTCAGAAAAATACAAAGTAATTACACTGGCCCAGGGGGCACTTCAGTGAAAAATGCACTGTCTTAAGATGAACTGGCAAACTAGGACGGCGCAGCGAGCCCCCCGCTTCCAGCGGTTACTTAATATTACCATTCCGCTCATTATCTTCGCCCGAGGCCTCAGCTGCTTCCGCAATGGTCCTCATATCACCACCAATCTCTAATGCCCACGTTTTCAAGACGACTCTCCGGAAGCTTCCCACCAGTTGCCCACCAGGTTGCAAGAATTCGATTACGAGCCGAAATTCCCAATTGCCGTTATCGCCACACCCGAGGAACTCGTGCAACTCCGTCGAGATCAAACAGGATCTGTCGGAATAAGAACCCAAACCTAGAGGAATTCCAAACCCTTTTTGAAATCGACAAATGGCTGGACAAGCTTGGTATTTAAAATTCCGATCCGTTGCTCGATCCCTCAAGCTCACGCTCAAGGCCTCATACAGCAACACCCGTATGATTCGTGCAACTATTCGAAGTTCTCGGCCTGCCATGGCAGCGAACGGTGCAGCTGCTAGGCCGCAAATCGCTGGGAGGTGGATATAATACAAATTTATTGGCCGTTCGGTACGTTACTGGACGATGAGAATAAGAATACTCAAGAATTACATTTGAGTCGTAAGTATGATAGTCAGAGGTTGAAAACTTTTTTCGTCAAGGGAATTATGGGTATCAGGTAATTGTCATGAACGTGAGGGAACGGCGATTATGACTCTTTCGCTTGGCTGATTTCTTTTTTCACCTGGTGAATACTAGTTAGACCAGGCAGCATAACTTTCCATGTCGCACGCGTAGCAAGTACGCGTCTGACTTGATGCTGGATGAGTTCGTGAAGTTTTGGCACATTCGCGAGTTTGGCGCGACTGCCCATTAGCGAGGTTGTCGTTAAGTCGAGAATAAATTTGGGAGAAATAGTGAGCGTGAGGACCGGAGCATCGGACGATGGCGCTGGTGTAAGGACGCTTATCTGGAAGGAGAGAAGGTCGGATATAGACGTAAAAGGTAGCTATGTTGCGACTCACTGCTGATTTAAATTGTGAAAGCGATATCGTGAGGGAAATGGGCATTCTTGCAAATGATGCAGTTGGGTAGTTGAAGAGGTAGGACGTTGACAGGGACAAGGATATTGTGTCTGTGTATGACGCATCGAATTCTACCTCCTGTAATGCACATGTAAGGACCGTGTCCTTTGTAAAGAAGACGAACGTACAGCTGGCGAGCCCTGTTGTCCAGGGATTATTCGCGCATTGTACAGAGTTGGTGCTGATACGCCGAGGTTCACCGAATGAATGGTAATGTGGTCCTGTCAAAGGGCAGACTAGTTAACTGTTGAATGGTTTGGTTATGGCTGGGACGCACCATGAAGCCAGCAGGTCGAATGGAATTAGCATAAGTTTCTATCCTTTTACGAGCGATCTCGTCTCCCTCCGGCCCTGGAATGTCGTCGCGCAGCTTCGACCGATATACGTCCACGACCTGAGGTAGCGGACGTCAGAGGGGGTGAAAAAAGTGATCGCGAGACACGAGCCTGCGTGAGGAGCGTGTTGAACCATTCTGTGGACTCTGAGCCCTCTGGCTGCTCGTCTGGAGAAGGCTTTCGAGGCTGGGAGCTGCGTTGCCGGAGAAACGCGTCGCTATCGACCCGTTGGTGATAGGGCGTTGCCTCGTATGGATGCTCTGAGGAGTCGAAGAAGAGGTACTTGAGGATAGCACCGAGGAGGAAGAGGATTGAGAGCTGGCCGAGTATGAGACCCTGGGTGAATGTTGGCTGGAAGAAGTGGGGGAATGTGGGGGACATGGGGGGCAGACGCGGGAGTCGATCGGAGAGCGCTAATATTTCAGGCGACATGGCTACCTCGTGCCGCCCGGCATGTGAATATCCATAAGCGGATCCGACCATCCCTCTGCAAATCGCCGCCATGCTCAACGCGCTCGTCTCCTGGCCCACCACGCCCCTCACAGACTCGCTCGTTCGCGCCGCAATCAAGCGCATCGGGCTTCCTACGTCATTCGTCGCGATAGAAGAGGCAGCCGGCGTCCAACCTCTCCTCCAGTGGTCTACCTACGACGACATCGACCATGAGCGCACCCATTTTGATCGCACGACAGTCCTCGCGTCGAGCTACATTTTTCGCAAGGCGCTCATCCGCAAGCACTACCTCTCGCGTGGAATACAGGCATATCTGAAGAAACGACCTGATTCCATTCTGGCATCTGCATGTCCGAGTACCTTTGAGGTCGAGATCTCGTTCGCCGATGAGCTTGACGAGATGTGGACCGATGAACTCTGGGAACTGGGCTATAAACTTGACTCTTGTACCTCCTGGTGGATCCTCAAGCCGTATGTGTCTTTTATTTAATACCCTCTAACTTTTGGTTATTTTCGGCATAGTGGGATGGCCGATCGAGGAATGGGTATCCGAATTTTTCACACAAAAGAAGAACTGCAGCAGATCTTCGAGTCCTTTGAGGACAGCGATTCAGAGAATGAAGAAGCCGAAAATGACGGTCAAGATGTTACGGCCGTAGTCATTTCGCAGCTGCGCCATTTTGTGATACAGGTGCTATTCATATTTTCCAACAGATGGCTTTTATGCTAACACGCTGGTGGATAGGACTATATCAATACGCCTTTGCTCCTAGATCCATCTGAAACCACGGACAGGGAAAAATCTACGGAAAAACTGATAGGTCGTAAGGTCTGCACCGCGCAGGTCTTTAAAAATCAATCCGAAACTAATTTCAATGATCAGTTCCACCTCCGCGCATATTGCGTGGCGGCAGGAGCCCTTCAGCTCTACCTCTATAACCGCGTCCTCGCACTGTTCTCTTCCATACCATATGAAGCGCTATCAATCAATACTTCAGGAGACCACCTCGATCTAAGAGCCCATCTGACCAACACCTCCCTACAAACTGAACACGGAGAAAACAATGTCAGATTGTTGACCGAGCTCGAAGGCTGTCATATCCTCTCCGGAGAAGGTGGTAATATATTTACATTATCGAGCATCGAGAAACTTCTCTCTCAAATGTCGGAAGTCCTTTCGGAAACCTTCAAGGCCTCCTTACAAAATCCGGTGCACTTCCAGGTATTTATCTGCTGTATTCATGAACTTTATATGCTAATGCATAAGTTGAATGAAAGCCCCTTCCAAATGCATTCGAACTCTTTGGTGTTGATTTCCTCGTCAGCCATGATCTCGCCAGCGCTACCGATCCTTTCCAGGTCAAGATCCTCGAAATCAACGTGGAACCAGCAATCGAGCTTACAGGACCACGACTTACCTGGATATTGGAAGAACTCTTCATTTCCATTGCTGAAGTCTGTGTTCGACCCTTCTTCCAACCTCCAAGTGATGGCAAAGAGCCAAACTGGAAAGTTGGTGAAATGCGACATAACTTATTGAAATGCCTGGATGAAAGTGTACAAGGACCGGCAATGCAATAGAAACTGTATAGTTATCATCATACGCGCATTTATTTTCTCTCCTTTTCAAAGGTCAGTGTGGCGTGCATTGTACACGTCCAGATTCGGAAGGCAGCCTTGTTTGGCCAAAGTTACCAGGCTCGTTGTCGGTTACTTGGTTCCCTGCTACGTAGTCGGTCATGCCTGCTGAATCTGGTTCTTCGACACCATCTAAAAAGCGCTCCAAGTGGGAGGATGAGGACGAGGAGGATCCACCGTCCTACGTACCTCAACCCAAACGTCGCGCGAAGCCCAAATCCATCAAACCAGTGGATGTACCTCGAATAGCTGACTCTCCGGCTCCTCCACAACTTCCTCCCGTGGCCCAGAAGTTGTCTCATAGCATTTATGTTCCTCCCAGAACGCTCCATCCCCATATACAGCCCTCCCGATCCGTGTACTCGTACGAACGGCTCAATCAGATCGAGGAGGGCTCCTACGGCGTCGTCTTCCGTGCGCGCGACAAGCAGACAGGCGATATCGTCGCTCTCAAGAAGCTAAAGCTCGATGAAGAGAAGAACGGGTTCCCAATAACCGCGCTGCGCGAGATATATGCCCTGATGTCGTGTCGGCACGAGAACGTTGTAGGCATCCGGGAGGTCGTAGTGGGGGACACCCTGACGCAGTGCGTACGTTCTATCTCTGCATAGCATTTGTGTAATCACAGTCGCTCTGTTCTTGTTTCTTTCTGCGCTACGTCAATGCGAAAGAGTTTTCGTTGTGATGGATTTCATTGAACATGACCTGAAGTCGCTGCTTACTGTGATGCCCGCACCGTTCCTCCAATCTGAGATCAAGACGCTCATGCTTCAACTACTCTCTGCTGTGAACCACTGTCATCAGAATTGGATTCTGCATCGAGATTTGAAGACGAGCAATTTGCTCATGAACAACCGTGGAACGATTAAAGTCGCAGACTTTGGTCTAGCCCGCCGGTTTGGTGATCCTGTGGGTGTTGGAGGGATGACACAGTTGATTGTGACTCTTTGGTATCGGTACGTTGAACAACTCAGCTCAGTGTTTTTGGCTTTTCTCAAGACGATGTCCTCTAGCGCACCTGAAATCTTACTCGGTGCAACAACATATTCTACTGCTATTGACATGTGGTCTGTTGGATGCATTTTCGCCGAACTCCTCTTGAAGGAACCTCTTTTCCAAGCCCACGGCGAACTTGAGCTCCTCTCAATGATATTTAAACTCTTAGGTCCACCTACAAACCACAGTTGGCCAAGTTATTCATCGTTGCCTCTGGCTAAAACTATTTCTCTTCCTTCACCTCAGCCACATCAGTTCCGCCAAAAGTTCTCATATCTCTCGTCTGCGGGCCTCGATCTCTTGATGGCTTTATTGACATATGATCCTGAGAGGAGGATCACAGCTGAAGATGCTCTTGACCATCCGTATTTCTCGTCGGGCCCTCTTTTCTTCCTACCAGGACTTAGCTAACGAGCTCACAGTGAATCACCACTACCGAAGCATCCAGACTTATTTGGGTCCTTTCCATCTGCTGCAGCTGGAGAGAAGTGAGTATGCAATGGTTCCTGGATTTTACGTTTCTAACAGTCGCTACAGGAGGCGTAGACCGTTCGATAGCCCTACAGCTCCTCGAGGTGCCGGTTATGATGCGAATGAATCTCGTTTTGGAAGCCCGTAATCGAACATGTTACAACAGTTGTCGTTACGAAGCAATCAAAAGTTGGTGGTACATTGAGAGGGAAATTTTGCTAGGGAAGTAAAAGTATCAAGAAAGGACAAAGGAACTGCGACGGGAAAGCCGAACATCGACTAATCGAAATCATCCTTGAATTTCTCTAATTGCTCGCGCATCCTCTGAAATCGTGTGCGGGTCATCCCCATGTCGCCACATTTGTCATAGTATTCTTGGACTTCACCGAGGGTGAACCTAAAGTCCTTCGCTATGTCTCTAATGCCTTGATCGATGACGTGCATATTGGCAATAGCAATTAACGCAGCTGTTGGTAGTGGAACGGGCTCTCCACCATTGGTCGAGGGAAGTGGATCAGCCCCAGGCTCCCTACAAGTGGCGTCCCGTAAGGGTCGCGGAAAAGCAAAGCAGAGGAAGCACTTACTGCTGCAGACATGGCCGTTTGTTGGCTTCTTCGATATCGTCGTCCGATGCCTTCCGTTTTGCCCATGTAGGAGGTGGGGCGTTGCCAACACGAACAGCCCATTCAGTTCCTTCATCGTTATCTTCCATTTCTTCCTCATCCGGACTTCGTCTGATGTTAGACCGGTCGAGAGGGACTGCAGGAGGCGGAGGGACTGCAGGAGGCGGAGGGACTGCAGGAGGCGGAGGGACTGCAGGAGGCGGAGGGACAATGGCAGAATAAGCGTTGCCAACATCCGCCAGAGTCTGCAATGGTCCCATTGCCTGCTGAAGGCTCTGCGATCCACTGGGGGCCACGTGGTTAATTGAACTGGGTGCTGTGGGTAACAAGACCATCCCGTTGGCATCACGCGAGAATTCATCGGGTGAAAATTCGATGTCTTTGGTCTTCTTTCTTCGTGCCCGCTTCGTCTTTTCTTCAGGTTGTCGAACGTAACCGTACTGTCCTTTCTCGCCTGGCATAGTTTTTTTCTCGTCGACGATCAAGGCGATGACGTGGTCCAGGCGGGCTGAGTGCTTCTTGTATCTCTCTCTCCAGGACTGCCATGTATGACGACTGACCCAAGCATATTCAGGATCTCCGCTCTGTGAATGGGTGAATAGTTGAAGAATAAAGAAACGACTGTATGAAGTTGCGAGATAACTCACTAGCTCGCAAAGTTGCTGATATAGGCGATTTCCCGTCCTTCCACCTGTTTCTTTGTACGGTATCTTGGCTGCGATCCATTTGCATAGATTTTGTTCATCCTGCTCCGTGAATTGGGTTCGTCTTTCGAATGTTAGGGCACAGCCTGAGCATTAAGAAATTCAACTCGACTTACTCTTCTCCAGGCCTACGGCCACCTGGATTCTTGTACACCACTGGGGTGTAAACAACCGCTCCTTTCTCGATGCACTTCTTGACCCAGAGGTATGATTCGATATATTTGTCCGGCACGCCTTGGTATTCCTTCACAAGGACGTTGAATACGTTGGTATTGGGATCTGCGAGGATGACGCGCGCAGAAAGTAAAGATGCATGAGGGTCTCCACCAGAATGCTGGGAACATGGTGCTCAGGTATGTGTATAGGAAAAGGGGTTGGGGCATACCACGATTCGGTAACTCAATGTGCTCCTGGCATTCACGTTGGCTATGCTGGAGTGTATGTGCATAGGGATAGGAGCGCCGTTTTCTATAAACAGTTGCTTCAACAACATTCCTGCAACCTTGCATGCATCAACGTAGGTCCATGGCACGAAGTATCTATCTGGTCGGTCGGACTTCGTCCAGCAGTGGCGTAATCGTTCTTCTTCAACAGTGCCTGGTTGGACCAGGATGTACCCTTGCCTTGGTACCTTAGCCTCGACACGTCCACCAAGAGACTAGAGAAAGTGAGGGATGGGGGGGCTGGGGTGGACAGACGACATACGGTTATTGTTTCACAAAGCTCAGCCTGTGTCTCCTGGGGCAAATCCTTCTGAATGAAGAACTTGACGGCGAGTCCATTGGAATCCTGGAATATGGGCTGTGGGATGTTAGAGAGGAAGGAACACGAGATACGGCGGGCAACCCTACCATTGAAGATACTCAGTATGAGGACTTGGTACCCCGAGATTAAGGTTGGCCACAAGGTTAGGTTTTGCGATGTGCCCACGGTCACGCGACTACATGCCTGTAGCCTCCACCGTTCTCGTTATCTGTCGACTTGATCAAGGTTTCACTCTGTTCGATGGCTCGCCGCTCAAGTAGTATTTCAAAGTTTGAAATAGAATCAAATAGCGAGACCGTCGATTGTATTCCCCTCCGAGTCTAGGTGCGATGACTAAGTAGAGCGTTGGTCCCATTTTTATTTTTGAGCTATTATATCGAGCACCATCTACTCCAAAACTTTCCCAGGATTCATGATTCCGTTTGGGTCGAATGTATTCTTGATTTTCTTCATTAAGTCAATACTAACAGCACTCTTGGAATAAGGAAGGGCATGGGTCTTCATTGCTCCAATTCCATGCTCCGCAGAGATTGACCCTCTTTGAGCAGCTGCGTGGGTTAGTTTTCAGTGATGTGACTGAAACGCGTGAAGATATCGACTCACCAACAACTTCATAGACATAAGGCTCCAATGCTGATTCAATTTCAGGGAGGTACGCGTCCGCAACAATGTTGAGATGCAAATTACCTAAGGGCAAGAGCTCAATTGGATGATGCAAAGGTTACGATGCTTCACTTACCGTCCCCAACGTGGCCGTATCCAAGAACGTATTTCACTGCTTTGTCGTGCAGTAGGCCTTTGGAGCGTAGGTGCTCACGAGTGTCATCAACAACGCGTTTAAATGACGATAGCGGGATGGAAATATCATATTTGTATGCTTTGCCCTCCTTTGAAACAGCCTCAGTAACGCCCTCTCGAAGAGCCCATATAGATGAAAATTGCGAAGGTGACTGAGAGAGAACACCAGTGTTGACCAGTGGCTTGTCGGCCGAAAGAAGAGACTCAAGGAGATCGGCCAATTTCTGAAAGCCACATCAGTGTGAGAGTTGGGACAGTTCAGATAAAGCCAACCTCTTCGTCGTGCTCCCTTCTGCCACCACTGGTCTCGACCAGGACAAAGCATTCTGCACCTTCAACGTCTTCATCGCTTAGAGCCCGGCCTTGGCCATGGTTGACTGCGAGGTTGTAAGCTGTACGGTCGATGAATTCGAAAGCAGAGAGTATTTCAGACAATTGCCGCTTCACAGTTTGATATAATGGGAGGACATTGTCAAAGGACGGAAGAGCAAGAATGACGTTACTGGAGGCTTGAGGAGCAGGGGGTGTCAAAATTGAGACTGCAGTGATTACGCCAAGCGTGCCCTCCGCTCCAATGAATAGTTGTTTGAGGTCATAGCCTATGTCCTCGACTTAGAGACGTTCCAAGGATCGGGTATAAGCACATACCAGTATTGTCCTTACGGAGGGTTGTCAGCTGGTCTAAGATTCTACCGTCTGCTAGGACGACTTCTAGTCCAAGCACAGATCCATGAAGCGAGCCATAACGTAGCAGACGGAGTCCACCTGCGTTTGTCGCTACATTGCCCCCGATATGACAACTAGAGATTGAAGGATAGTGTCACGAAAGGTAGCGAAGGATATGATGATGAAACTTACCTGCCTTTGGCTCCCAGATCTATTGGCATGATGTGGTTATGCGGTGCAACATAATCTGTCAGTGATTGCAGGATGCAACCGGCATCGGCAACAAGTATACCTGTTCAGATTCTTAGCACACGGACATTTCTTTGGGGCAGGAAGACAATACCAGATACAGGATCAAACGAGCGGACTTTATTGAGATTTGAGAGGGATAGGACAACCTCATCATTCACCGGCACGCTTCCTCCAACCAGCCCCGTATTTCCGCCCTGGGGCACAACTCCGATGCGCCTCTCGTTGCACCACTTCAAGATCTCACTAACTTCCTGGGTGGTTTTTGGCTTCAATACAGTGCTTGAGCGACCGCGGAAACGGCCCATCCAGTCAGTATTGAAAGGCTCGAGTTCGTCCGGGGAACTGAAACATGGGGGCAGCGTGGAGATGATTGAGGACGGGGTAAGGATTTTAGAGAAGTAGGCTACATCGCTCTCGGCAACCGGGGTTAAATGTGAATGGGCAGTGGTGGAGAAGACAACGGTGCGCACGGATGCCCAGCGTCGAGCACCAGCCCTAGCGAGGAACATTGTGGATGACAAAACATTTGGGAGAGACGGGGTTTGTGTCAGGGCGAATTACATAATTAATTGCGGTCTGTTCCTGCCAGGGAGCAGATTCTCCGGTGGCCAACCCGTTTGCATCCTCTTTTCATCACTCTCCTTCATGCCAGCGGCGTCCTGCTCAGTACGGCCTTCTGTGCTGTAGTTCCGAGTTCAAATGCCTGTTGCTGCTCTTTCTGACGATACTACCTATGACCACAGTAACGACGCGCCACCAATTACCGAGGTTGAGGTTGTCGATGGCCTGGGGGGAAATCTCGATCTCGACGACGTTATGAAGGTTTCCGACACGTCCAAGGTTGTGCAGGATAGTCCTATGCTCGAGTCGATGCGGGGAGCCTCCATTTCCACCAGTGCAGATCAAACTTCAGATGGAGCCAGCGTCCACAGTATGCCCGCTGTTCACATCACAGAACCAACGTCGCCTGGCCCACAAAGGCCCTCTCCGACATCTCCAGAAGCCACCCTCCTTGACAGTAGACCACCGCCACCTTCTCCAGCGAGAAGCAGCACTTTCCAAGAGGAGGGCTCTCTGAGCCAGCAGCAAAGAAGGGCGCGGCACAGGTCAGCTATAGAGGTGTGTGCCCAAAAATAACGTGTTGTGCAGCGCCCTCATCATAGGTGATCCTTAGCCCCGACCTAATCGACTGTCTGGTTTCTTTACGAATCTCATGCACCGACGAGAGCCTCCGCATACGCCTTCCCGAGAAGCTATACGCGAGGATCCCACTCCTCCTGAACCTCGAACTAATTCAGAGGTCCCTTCTCGTGCTTCTTCACCCTTGGTCCAGCGCCCTGTTACTCCTCCGCCCCCTCCATTACCTCCACCAACTTTACAGGAGTTGGGCCTCTCACTATCTGCCCTGACCACGAACCTCGCTCCGTCGCATTTCAGCACTCCGCCTGCTAGTGGTGCCTTTCTCGCTCCACATTATCTCCTCCTATGTCATGCGCAAGGCCTCGATGTGTTGCCCCTCGTTTCGCCCCCAGCGCCGCAACCGTATGCCCTTGTGAGACGTGTCGGCTTCAAAAGTGTCGTCGTTATGGAGCAGCGCGGCGTTCTTGTCGCCATTGCTGGGCGTAGGGATGGTGTTCGAGTTTATGCACTGGAGGAGGTAAAAAAGGCCATTGAATGGCGGATTGATGTCGAAGTGAGGCGGGAACGTGATCGGTTACGGCGAGAAAATGTCAAGAAAATGACACTGCGCACCGCAGACGTTGCGGACGACCGAGACTCTACCGAAAAGACCCGCAAAGCAAGCCTTTCAACGCCTCCGCCTGGAGAAACGGATCGGGCACGCTCGAACCTGCTGCGGAAGAGCTCCCATAATCCACTTCCAGCACCCCCTTCTCCCCCACCTGTTCCTCTTATCCCTCGCTCCGCAACTCGTCGAACACCCAAAAAACGGCCAGCTAATCCATCTATTCAAATTCCTACCAACCCTCCAGAACCAGCAGGGCACCCACCTCCCTACGCTGGTCCGTCAGATACCGTCAATCAGCCCATCCTGCAGAATCGGCCCTCGTTCGTCTCGTTGAGATCAAGATCGAGAGGCAATTCCGTCAGCAATGTTCTTACAGCACCTCGGCATCGCCCAGACGGGACAACGACAATGCAAGATGATTCTAAAGCCGATTGGGCGGAGTCCAGCGACGAGGAGGCGATCGACGCCGTCGCAGCTGGCCCTAGCGGCACTCATCTAGATGAGAGGACCAGTGCTACTCTCTCGGCAGCTCGTGCCGCGACCTCTCCACAACTCCAGCCTAATGTCGCTCAACCTGTTCCAGTGCCCGTTTTGCCACGAACGGGATCTGCAGCACTACGGCGCAATCGTCCTTCCAATTTGGATCTGTCTTTGGCTCGCTCAAATCCCATCCCACCTCCAGAACCTTCTCCTGTTCCGACACTGCTTACATTGAGACAGGCGCTTTCCCACTCTCTCCCAACTGCTGCCGATTCTCCCAACCCAGATACTCCTTTGGCGGAGGCTGATGACGATGACGAAGATGTTGAAGGGCACATTAGTCTTGCACAAGCTCTGCTTGAGAGCAGAATTCCTGATCTACCACCCATGGGAACAAGGCGTGCACAGGAACCCATATTGATCACCCCTTCGAATTCAAATTTAAGACAAGGCGAACCTTCATCCCCTCAAACTGCTGATGGCCACAACTCGAATTCCGTTGGACGTAGCTCCAGTAGTAACGCCAGACGCCGCCGCCGATGGTCTATTATGATCAGCAGTCCCACAGAGATTGCTCCTGAGCCTACGACAGCACCAAGCATAAGGTCGGCGAGCAGGTTCTCAAGATCAAATTCGTTTCGTTCCAACCATTCTCAAACACCAACAGCACGATCAATTACGGATCCTGTGCCCTCTATGCCTTCCACTGTTGGCCCTGTGACGCCATTAACAGCTGGACCGGCTCCTCAATCGTCTCGCGCGTCACGCTTTTTCCCGCGAATCTTTAGCAGCGTTCTCCATGGGCGGAGTTCGGAAGACCATCCACCGACTCGCTCTGCAAGTCCAATCGATGCAGAAGGGCTACGTTGGACACCAGGTCCCCAACAAAGCCCCCCTCCTAAATTGGAATATGTCAAACTTCCTGGAACCAAAGGCGCGCTTCTTGTCAAAGCTGTCGAGACTGCCAAAAAGAGGTGTGTTGAGATGCTGTCTCTCGAATCACCTATTGATTTACATTTTCAAGCTTCCTTGCCATCCTTTGCGGTGATAACGGTGAAAAGGTTGAGTTGTTCGCGGGGACATATCGAACAGCTCTCGGCCTCTCGCGGACCTTTATCTTACCTGATTCACCGCGTTCCCTGGAGCTGCAACTGCAAGGAGATGACCTTGTGGAAGTCTTTCTCGTGTTCGCGCAGAATGTCTTTGGTTTGGAGCCCGCGACTGTCCGTGTGCGCGAGGTAAGAATCGGACGCGCAGAACGACGCGCAGCTCGACGACGAGCGCGGGAACAAAGAGTCGGAGAGTTACCTACAAATGACCCCGACGCAGCCGACGAAGACACCAATGTCACTGTCAGCATCGGTGTTGCTGTTCCAACAATTTCTAACGCTACTTCCTCTGGTGGTAATAGTGAACGTCCAGGAAGCCCAACTCTTGTTGCCAACGAGCATCCTGAAGCACAGACAGACAGGCCTTCAACCCCAGATCCCGCTTCTTCCTCTGCGCCACAACAAACCGACGAACTGCTCGCCCTGGCCACCGCTCAGATGGGCCCTTACACCACTTTCCAGCAACTCGGATTTGCACCTAAATTTCCGCTAGCGTCTATTGCAGACGAATATGTCATCCCTCCAACATACCCCTCCTTTTTGGAATACAAGGCCGAATACGAGGGTGATGGTTCCCCTCCAGAAATGAGCCAATCTCAGTTCTCTCCACCTGGTCTCCCTATACCTACACCTACTGCTCCCTCGAGATGGTTTTACCGCGATCCTAAAAACGTTGTTCACGGTTTGTTATCACTTCTGCTCCATCTTTTAAATCGTACACTTACGCTTATTTAGGCCCTTGGAAAGCCTCTCTAATGCAAGCCTGGTATAAAGACGGTCTTCTTCCACCAGATCTCCCGGTCAGGCGAGAGGAGGATCCGGAATATATGCTTCTGAAGGACCTCCGTCTACAGAGTGTTGACCCTACGCAACCCTTCCGCACCGTAGCTCCTCCTTCCCCTGCTGTATCAACTACAGCAACGCATGGCGCCCGACCTCTTCTCAAGCCTATCTCCCTATTGGCCCAACCTCGGCATTTCGGACCACCTGCATTGTTCTTTTCCTCTCGCGGCGGACACAGTACTGCCATTGTCGACGCACGCGGACGATCTGTGCTAAAGGACAAATTCTTCTGGAGCAGTGACGACGATTCTACCCGGGTTTCATCCTTCGGCAGAATGGGAGATGTCAAGAGGCTGGAGGCCTTCGATGTCAGCGAGCGGTCGGTGTTGGTTGCAATGCGTCAAGGAGGGCTAGAGGTTGTCGACCTCAGTGACGCGTTGCTGAAGCCTGCAGACGAATCAAGAACTGCGCTACCGCACTACAACCCTCCCACAAGTAACGTTAACCGCCGAGCACCTTACGTATGGAAGATCGGCACACCGATAATCCCGTCGATGGATCAAGCGCTACCTGTCACTAGTAAAGGCAAAGGCGCGCTTTCGTCCAGCAAAAAGTCGAACACTGGCCCTGCTAGGAATATTTCTAGCAGAGCGGATTCACTTCCAGGCGATTTTGACATTGACCCGCAGGACGAGGTCCTATATCTCGGTCGGAAAGACGACGAGGTGTACTTCTGTGAACGAAATGCCTCCTCTTTCAGGATATTACGCTTATCACCTACTGCATGATATGACTATTAAGTAGTTACGCATGATCATGAATTCGCGCATCCATAACCTTCATACCTTATAATACTTTTCTCTTCCGTGCCCATGACGAGATACCAAGGTATCTATGAATAGGCCCTTTTCTTTTAACTTGGATGTGTATCGGATTTGTGGTATTTAATTGTTGTATACAACGATGAGAATGAGTGTTCCAAAGTACAATTGCGCACCAACTCCGTAGATATAGATTGTGGATTCCGACATTCGCATCTAAACAGACAAACCAGCCCACCTACAACTTGGCAACGATCTTGCGTAGCTCTGTCTTGAGAATCTTACCGGTGGAGGTTTTCTGGGTTTCAATCAGAAACAGATAGACAACCCAATAAGAGAAGACTAACCGGTAGTTCTGGCATTACTTCAACCCACTCGGGACATGCAAAGCCAGGAAGTCTCTTTTTTGCGTGCTCCTTCATGTCTTGTCCGAATTCATGATGACGGCCTTTCCACTTGGCCGCATGTTGAGGGTGAAGAACAACGAAAGCCATCGGCCGTTCTCCCCATCTGATGTGACTGCGGGCCACAACGCTGACTTCTAGGACATGCGGGTGGCTTGCCAATTCTGCAAAAATGGATGTTACTTCTTCCTTGGATGGTGCAAAGGCTGCACCAATTTACCTTGCTCGATAGCAAGCGAAGAAGCATTCTGAATCACAACGGGTATCAATAATTGAAACGATCCATTGCGTGCAAGCTGCTTACCTCTCCGCCGGATATGATGATATCCTTGCTTCTGTCCATGATCGCCACAGAGCCATTGGGATGTATGACGGCAAGATCTCCTGTATGGAAACTGCCACCAGCAAATGCCTTTTTTGTGGCTTCAAGATCACGGAAATACTAACGGTTCGGAGATGAATGGCATCAGCTAACGAGCAAGAACCAACCAACATGACAAGACCAACCTGCTTCATAACGATATTTCCTCTTGTAACGATCTCCCCAACTGTCTTTCCGTCTCGAGGAACATCCTTCAGTGGTCCATTCGAGACGGCGTCTCCCTCAACAGGATACACAACGCGAACTTCCTCTGCTGTGGCGAAAGCGTGCCCTTGACGCGCCATCAGGCGAGCGCGCTCTTCCAGCGAAAGGTTCGCCCAGGACGGGTCATCATAATTGCGAGTAAATGGACCATAGGTCTAGACGAAACCATTATCCAGGTAAAATCACAGACCACGAAACGGTACAACACCTACTTCACTAGAGGATGCGTTCCTCAGTAAGGATAACCCGACGGTACAAGGTTAAAGAGGACTCACGTTAGGCCGTATACATGGACCGGCTTGATTCCTGTTTTCTCGAGTTCGGCAATAAGATGAGCCGTCGGTGCCGCACCCGCTGATTAGATGACAAGTTAATCGCCGGAACTAACATCGTGTGCCTCGGAAGGCCGTACCTATGATCGCGGTGATGGGTTGTGGGGGACGTCTCGCCTGAGGGTCATTGACAATCCCTATCTGTTTGAGGAAGTGAGATCAAGGTCATTCTCGCCCGCCAAATAACGTACCTGCACAGTTGGGGCTGCACAGTAGTGTGTTACTCCAGAGTGCAGGAAATGGTTCCAGATGTGGGTATAGTTGACCGTGCGTAAAGTAACCTGTCAACCCAAATTGGTGATCGTCGAAGAACTGCGTCAAAACGCAAAACTTGCCTGTTTCGTGAATGCAAAAACGTTCGTCCATGGGAACGTCCATCCAGCAGCGTGGAACATCGGCAATATCCTGTCAGGTCCGAGGTTGGGTGGACAATAATATGATACGATAGAATGCTCATACCACAGATACGTAGAATGACGGTTCATTCTTAGACCGAAGGTTAGCACCCAGCCTCGCATCGGTAAACCCATGAAGACTCACTGCCCCTCGAAGGCGTTCGCCACTGCCGCCAGATACGAGCCTAAAAATCGACCTGAGTAGCCACTCCTTGTTCAAAATAGAGTTGTCTTACCTCTGAGTGTGGTTAGGACACCTTTAGGCTTCATAAAAGTCAGCAGCGCCACACACATAAGCAACCATCTATCTTACTCTTCCCGTCGTGCCGGACCTAGAGGAGCCAATCAAAAAAAGGGAAGGTGTACCCAGACTCGTAACTTACGTATAACAAAGCACAGCGGCTGCATTCTCGTCAGGCTCTGCCTCCAATCCAGGCCAGCCCTTTTCTTTGCTGAAGCGCCTGCCGTCAGCGAGGAAATCCTCGTAAGGATCGCCCGCTCTCCCTGTGTCGTTGGTAACAATTACTGGAATCTTGGTGCCGGCAACGAGGTGCAGATATTCGTAGTCGACCAAGAGCAGACGGCACTGACTGTGCCCGAGAATATATTCCACCTCTGAGTGTTTGAGACGCGTATTGATGGGAGTGATGACTGCTCGAGCAGCAAGTACACCGTGATGCGCGTCTGGAAATTTCTGATGAGCTCCTGAAATGACGTAGGCGAGCGAGGGTTCAGTACCTGCTATCATTGGGCTGTTTCATTCTTTCAGCGCGCTGAATGAGGTCCAAGCGACGTGTATGACTTACGAGTTGGGAGCAATCACGCCTACATGGTCTCCTGGTCTAATACCAGCCTTGATCAAGGCGTATGCGAGATTCTGGATCCGTTGTGCCCTTGGAATGAACAGTCAGATGAGATTGGACGTGGAGGGTAAGAACGTACCACACAGAGAAGGTATAGATGACTGGCTGCTGGACGTCTGTGTGAACGAGTGCGACTTTCTCTGGGTATATCTGAGCTGCGCGCAGGATGAACGACAATGGGTTCTACGTTGAGGAATCAGCTTGTGATATGCCCGAGGATTTATTCTCGCGCACCAGAGGGTGCCAATTCGGTGGCGCATTTGGTATATCCTGGAGTCTGAGGAGGGCATTTTGAGGGGGGATGCTGGCTGGAGTCGCGATGAAGGTGGCCATTGGGGGGAAGGGCTGGAGGAACGAGATGGCGTATGTCGTCACTAAAATACCTGCGGGACTTTACCCCGCGTTGCCCCGCATCCCGCACTAATGATCTTGAGTCACTTGGCGCACTTGGCGTTCTCGATCGCCGGAGTCAACATATTCCTTATCGGACTGCCAGTCTGCTTTCACCACTATAAAATATCATGGAACGCTCACAGAAAGCCTCAAATTCTCCTAATATCTCCGGACTGGTTCTTGGACCTTTCGCTTCATTTTTGGACCATGTTCAGGGCCCTGTCATTCGTGATCTTCTTTGCGCCGTATGCGATCGGTCCGTATAACAGGCTTTCGGCTGCTCAACCATCTGCTCATGTTTCCGGGTCCGCTTTCTAGGCGACCCAACTGACTGGGTAAACGTGGATTACGTTGTTGCGAGGAGCAAGTCGACTGGACGCATCTCTTCTACTGCCGATGCGGAGGCTACTATCGTTCGAAATGCGGAGAGCACTGCAAAAGAGGGTCCCTGGTGTGAGTATGCCTCTGTTCCCGTTTTAAGAACCGTACTGACGGTCTCAGCTATCCTGAATTCCCCTAATATTCTTCCTCCAAGCAAAGATCCTCACGACTATTTGAGTTGGGCTCCATAGTACGATCCTTTCTCTAAAGTAGACGAAATGATCTTGATTCACAGCGCCTTGCTATTATAGTCATTGGCCCGATTGTAACTGGTGCACCCAAGCTGGTCGGACACACCTGGTCCACACCGTCAATGGGTCGAGCAGTGGGACCGTTGGAAACAGCGATAACGGTACAGCTGACCTGTATTGCCCGAATTCTCTCGATTACGTGGGTCAACAAGTGCAGTCTATCTTGGTCATCCCAGCAAGGCAGATATACGAAGCAGACGCTGCTCCAACGTCGATCTTGATGCCAGAGTCCTCTCTTACGAGTGGCCTCCCCAATGAACCGACAGTGCATCCCCCAGAAATCCCAACGACAATACACCCCACATTACCAACGGCAAAACCAGCAACTTCCTCAACTTCTGACGGCCGGACGCACGGGCCGGCTCAAGCAGCTGCAAGGACAACTCAACATTCCTGTACCCCATCTCCTACGAAGTCATTGGCTCCGAGTGCCAGCAAGTAGTCCTGCGATCTTGTTTATATCATTGCGCTAAATTTTACACAGCTTGGACAACGTGTCCATATGTTACTCGAGACGGTCAAGTGAATCCCGATGTCAGAACCCTGCGTGGACCCGGCGCGATCAACGACGCAGCACAGAGCATCCTGTCTAACGCTCTGGCCTTCGCCCTGAAAAGAAGTTCGACGTATTCGCAAAACGTTGCGAAATTCATCGACACCTTTTTCTTATCGACCGCAACAAAGATGAACCCAAATGTCAATTTCGGTCAAATAGTGCGGGGCCCAGGTGAAGCAGGCCATACGGGTACGTTTACGGGGATTCTAGACCTTCGAGGAATGGTCAAGATAGCGAACGGGATCACTGTTCTGAAGGCGCTCGGTAGTTCTGATTGGACGAAGACCAGGGATCAGGCGATGGAGTCTTGGATCTCCCAGTACAGCGACTGGCTGCTCAACAGTAGCATCGGGAAAATGACTGCGTCGCGGCCCAAGTAAGCAGCCCCTTTTTATTTTTATGCAACACTCCTCATGGACATCGTATCAGCAACCATGCAACTTTCTACGTCGCGCAGGTAGCGGCTGTGAAAATATTGGCGGGGGATAAGAATAAGGCCACTATGTTGCTGCAGGGGTTTTTCAAGGGCCAGTTCCTTGATCAAATCGCTGCCTCGGGGGAGCAGCCATTTGAAGCAGTAAGAACACGTCCGTGGCACTATCGATGCTTCAACCTTGAAGCCCTGATTGTAAGCAACAAGGGCTTATGTAGCCAAAGAGCTGCCGGAACTAACAAGAATATTATAGACAAACGCGAAGTTGGGCGACCAGCTCGGCATCGACCTTTGGTCTTCAAAGTCCAAATACGGAGCGACGATTCAGAAAGCCCTCGATTTTCTTCTAACCGTGGACCCGAAGGATGAGGACGTTGACGAGGTATTTCCACACGTCGCCGCAATCGCCGCGGCGTACGGAGATCCCAAAGGTACCTATGCGGCTTATTTGAAGAAAAAGGCCACCAGTTACCAGAGCAAGTCGTATTGGTTTTATGACCAGGCAAACGCCCTTCCGCATTCTCCTGCGTCAAAGAATCGAGCGAGGTCTGTGATATGGAAGAGAGAGGACACCGTGACGGCCGTCAACGCTTCAACACCTATTACACCAAAGGTGCCCTGGGAATGCCCAGCGGTTTTCCAGGGTGTGACCAGGGTGGAAATCGATAACGGCGTTTATGTCACTTGCGACCAGTTGCGACCGCTCTACTTACCAGAAGACAACGAGACAAGAGGCGTTGTAGAGTCTCTTGTAGAGCTAGATTAGCGTACTTAGCAGCCATCGGGACTTGTAACTTTTATGGTGAACGACAAACATCGGACAAACAGTGCAGGCCACCGCCTTCCATCACAACAACAACGGTCTAAGGCTTTGAGTACATCCTCCTCTTGCCGCTTCATTTCCCCGCCTCCCCACTCAATTTTATTCGACATCTCATGGCAGACTCAGCCTCCGGATCCGTCGCCGATAAGTCGGTTCAAGTGAAGTTGGTTCTACTCGGTACGTCCGCACTTGTCGACCTCAGCTCTCCACCTTTTCTGCAAATCTCATGTTCCACCTTTTCTCATGTTAGGTGAAGCTGCTGTCGGCAAATCATCAGTGGTTCTTCGCTTTGTATGCTTTTCTCAATCGCCACAAGGCAGTGCTTTCCTGACTGCGCAACCCTCCAGGTGTCAAATGAGTTCCAGCCCAACAAAGAGCCCACCATTGGTGCTGCTTTCTTAACGCAGAAGTGCCGTCTTGAGGACCGTATTTTGAGATATGAGATTTGGGATACGGCAGGACAGGAGCGATTCCATTCGTTGGCGGTGTGTACTCTTCCTTCTCCTGCTGTGTCCCGACCTTTCAACCTTATTACGCCAGCCAATGTACTACCGTAATGCGCAAGCCGCTGTCGTCGTCTACGATGTCACCAAAGCCAGCAGCCTGGAGAAGGCAAAGTCGTGGGTTAAGGAACTCCAACGTCAGGCCAACCCCAACATCGTCATCGCCTTGGCAGGAAACAAGGTCGACCTTGTCCAATCCTCTACGTCTTCATCTTCTGCTGCCTCTCCTCCGGAGTCTGAGGACGAAGCCGACGATGCTACTGCTACACCTGGAGAGACACCCGGTGCGACCGGCGAACCCGAAAGCCTGCGACAGGTTCCCCGTGAGGAGGCACAAGCGTATGCTACGGAGGCTGGATTACTGTTCTTTGAGACGAGTGCCAAGACTGGTGAGGGCATCGTGGACATCTTCACTGAAATAGGTAAAATTTCTTTCTTCCACGAGCCACCAATGCCGTCTAACACCTTCCTTACTCCAGCCAAGAAAATTCCCATTGAGCATATCCTGGCCTCAACTCGTGGTAACGCAGGACGTCCGGGTGCTGGTGGCAGCAGAGCCGAAGGCACAAGACAGCAAGCCGTCAACCTCGAGGAAGACCCTAACAAGGCAAAAGATGCTTGCAACTGCTGAGAAAACAGGCTGTTGGTCTTGGGATATTTCAGGAATGCTCGCCATCCTTCCGTTTTTATGATCTTTATGCCTCCCCTACATATGCTCTCGCGCAGACCATCTCCTACCTTCCATAGCCCCTTGTAATACTCCTTAACTATATCACCTAGAATCTGGATGTTTTGGAAACATATATTGTGTACAGATTTACCGCAATTCCCGACTTTTGTTAGCTCAATCGACGTAAGGAGGCGGTCTAATAACTTGATCGTTTTGCATATTGTTCACTCGGTGGGTATCCGGGGTAAGATAGGGAGGTGGCGCGGTGCCTTGCGGTGCTGAGGTTTCTGGGGGCACTGTCGGGGGAGGAGATGTGTTAACTCTGATTGCGGAATCACTTTGGAACCGAGGGGGTGACGAAGAAGGACTTGGAGATGGTGGGCGAATCACTATAGGCGACCTGAAATCGGAGTCAATCGAAGGCGGAGGATCAGAAGGATCGTCCATGGGAGGAGGCGGCGGAGGTTGTTCTTCTCCTCGGCTATGTTCCTCATGTTGTTCGAGGACCATGTTCAAAGTCTCTATGGCAATATGACTGGGTTGATCTGTTAAGGCCGTCAAATCTGTATCTCTCGAAGCCATCTCCAAAGTGGGAGGAGGTGTGGAAGACCTCTGCATATCTTCGGAATGCCCATCGAATTGTTCAACGGGGGAAAATCCGAAGACAGTTCCTTCGCCAGGTATCGAAGGCGCGGCTGTCAGTTCATCTAAGAGATCTTCGGCGTCAGGCAGGATAATCTCACGTTCAGATTCTTGGAACGTGGGTAAACGCGAAGAAGAGGAGGCTTCAAAGGCGGAAACAAAAAATGGAGGGGGAGCATCTCGTTCTTCGAAAGGCGGAGGAGCGCCGGAGGAGAGCATGCTCGGACCAGCTTCTCCTTCCGTGTAATGCGGAATGGAGGGATCGGTCTCTGGTTCGCGGACTGTCCTAGCGGGTGGGCGGTCGTGTTTCTTTTGGTATGCATCATCGATAGCCTGCGATACTTCAGGGAGCGGTGCATGAGGAGGAACAATGGTTATCGGAATAATCATGGTCGAGATACGTTCGGTCTGACTCGAAGTATCAACAAATGACACATGGACCTTAATATGAAACGAGACAGAATGAAGAAGTGTCGACTGAGTTATGAGACCGCTGTCGAGGTCACTATCCATGCGGTCAATGTTGGCTCGAGAGTCCGACGGCGTGCCCGATGAGTTCTGGTGAAGGACAAAGCGTAACTGTATTGGGCGCGATGAATGAAAGCGGCAAGATGCTCCTGAACGTGCGATGACTGTCCGGTAAGACGAACCTAGAAACAGAGGAGATAAAGGGACTTTCGAAGAGGAAGGAAGACGATGATCGTCGAGGGCATGTGAGGATTCCGCTAGTGACGGTCCGCCTAGATTATGTTCTGGCTCTTCGATGGCGATTTCTTCGTCCGCACCGGGCTCACTGTCTTCAAAGTGCTCCCGCTTCACTTTCACGACGCGCACCAATTCTGCTCGGATGTTGCGTAGACGTAAGCCCTGGTCAACCACGATCTCCAGTGGCGGGGGCGGTACTGTAATATAGAGCGGTATGGTCTCTGCGGACGTGAACGAATCGCGGGGTAGCTGGACTTCGACCAAGGTTGGATCCTCGAGAGTGTGCGTTTCGGGCGACGAAGGGAGTGTATGAGAATGCGACAAGTAGCGGCGCGTGAAGATGTTCAGGCTCTTGGAAATTGGTGGCGCAGATTGTCCGGCGGCTGGGTGAAGTGTTGCAGTGAGGGTATGACCCAAGGCTGAATGCGGGGTGTGCAAGGACTGAGGCGTGTCCGGTAGTAGTGGAATTGAGAACGGAATCGAGGACGGGAATCGCCCTTGGGTGCCGTCCCAGGAGTACAACTCGACTTCCACGACGGAGAGTTCGATGTCGTTTTGATACGCGCTTTCGAATGAGCGTAACGAAACGGTTCTAGAAAGTGGGACGCATGGGTACTGGGGAGATGCGAGCAATGGGACAACTTACATGCGCGCCCAGCGTTCCATGTTGACGCCCTTGATTTGTATCTCGCCTTCCACCGCAGCCCGTTCACCCTCGGCACCAAGGAATCCCTTCTGGAAGTTGACCGCGTCTAGCGCTGGGACAATAAGAATCTGGGGTTGCGACTGGTCATGCAACGTCTGGGAGTCGACAGGATCTTGCTGCGAGTATGTTGGAGGGTGGTCTGCCATGACTTACTGGAGACATCGTTGTAACTCGGTATAGCTTCACAACTTCATCATTGCCACAGCCCTCGCCATCACGTGTGCAAACAGGAATCATAGCAGAATCCAGACATACAAAATACATAAAGGCTAAAATCCCCTACTGGCGTTCGACCCGGACCAAGCTGTCCAACTCGCTGAACAGCACGTCGTCCTGCAGCACCTCCCGCATCATGAGCATCTCCCAAGCAACATCGCGGTTCCCTCCCAGTAACCCAGTCCCCTTCTCGATATTCGAGTCGGACCCGTCCGAAAAGCCCATTCCAAATGACAAGACAGGCACGGAAGGTTCTGACTTGTCAGTAGAGTCCTCTGCCTTGTCTAGCAGTTTAATTGTCTCCACCGCTCGTCGCGCCGGCACTAAGAATGTCCCCCGCTCATGACCTGGCATCATAAGAACCCTCTGTGCCATCCTTAGCAGCACGTTTTTGAAACCCAACCTACGATCGGTCTTCACCTTCTGCTTGAGTTCGTAGGGTGCCAGGAAGATGATGGAATAGATAGCCATGACGGTCTTTTCTAAGAAGCTTAACCAATATTCTCGTTGTAATAGAAGAAAATCTGCATCGATAATGGGCAGACGGTGTACGAGGCTTGTCAACAGTAACCAAAGACTGTCAGTCGCAACTGCCCTGGTGATGGTTTGTCGATTTCCGTCATTTTGGCTGAGCTTGGTAAATACCTCGAGCGCAACATCAGCCAACACAGGGGGTTTCAAGTGAGGATTCGGGGGGATGCCAGCAAGTTGGACGCTGGCCAGAGGAGGGAGGGCATCGTTTACATCAACAAGATATGATGCGACGAGGTCAAAGGCACGTCTGACGATCCGGAGAGTGGTCAGGGATGGCGTAGTGCCGGAGAAATTGACGAGAGGCGAAATGGCCATAAGAGCATTCATGGTTTCCCTGCGAATGACCAACAAGTCTGCCAGTGAGATACTCTTAGCTGCGGCGGAGGGAGGGAGGTCGTCAATTTGTTCCACGGCGCATAGTCGCAAGAGTATATCCAGGATTCGGGGATGATTTGAGATGAAGTCGACGTTATCTGGAATAACCGAAAGGTTGCGGAGGATATTGACAACGGCGAGTATAACATTTGCAGGACGTTGCTTTGGACCTAGATCCGGGTCTTTGGCCCCTTGATGTTGCTTGAGCGAAGCGAACGGACAACCTTCAGTGTCGTGAACAGTCGCCGCCAATTCCCTGTTTGTGAAGATCTTCGTGGACGTTGTCCCTGACTCTTGATGTGGCAGCACGTCTAGTTTGCCATCGAATGCCAATTCCTCCAATAGATCCAAAATATCATCGAGGAGATCTGGACACTGGAATATAGGGAAACCGGATCCGGGCGTCTGACCTCGCATTGTGGAGAGAACCGTGAGTGTCGTCAAAGCGTATGATAGCTCAATAGAAAGTCGTGAGCGGATAGACATTGACAGGCAGTCGATGTCTACAACACCCCAGTCGTTAATTTCACGAAGTGGTCTTCGTGGAATTGCATTTGACCACTCTGCTTCAATGGCTTGTAAATCGCGTCCGCCGTAGGTCTCCGCTTCGCGCGCCAATGGAACATATTCAATCTTGCGACGTAACGGCTGTTGGAGACGGCGTCCAGGGCCGGGTACAGCGGAAGTAGTTTGGGAATTTGGTCGCAGTTGCGTGCCACCTGCGCCGTCAGGCGCCATCCCTATTATCATCTAGAGATTACACATTAATGCCAGTCCTCAAAAGTTCACAGATGGATTGCTCACCGAATTGGCATCTGGTGGATCTTCGTGAGGGAAACGTATTTAGTTCACAGTTATTGAGGAAAGCCTGAAGGCTTACCTGTTTTCTGCCTGACTCTTTTCGTATCTCTATCGTCCTGGTCGTGTTTCCTTTTGATACCCTGGTTATCCTGATCCAAAAGATTTGAATCCACGGTATGTCCGAGAGAATTGAGTTCCGAATGGGCCATAGAGTTGTGCGTGTCAACCATTCCCATTTGATGCGGATTTTGAACAGGTGGTCGGTGCTGAGATAGTTCGGGATATTGTCCCAAACCATTCCCAGGTGGTATCGATTGTGACATAAGGCTGTTTGGGTTCATGGGCCGCATACCAGGTTGTTGCATGTTGGGCATGCCTGGAGCAGGACGACCAAACTGCTGCTGGTCGGAGAGGCCACCTTGGGGTAAATGAGCCTTCTTCTGCTGATCTTGCATGTTCTTCTTGTAGATGATTTCGAAAGGGTGTAAGATAGCCATGTAGTATTGATGAAGCATGACCGCTACCGATGACGAATTATTGGCTTGCACAGTAGGGAATTCGTCGGGTAAGTCGAAATGAGGAAGGAGGGCTTGCCACCCGTTCATGTTGGTGACCTAGAAATGGTCAGAATACAAGTAGGGGAAGAACAAAACAAGAGGCGCACCGCTGCACCTCCTCCCTGTTGGAAAACCAGCCCCCACAGCTTGAACAAATTCACATCTTTCCCTGCAAGTTTGAATGTGCCAACTTCTGACGATTCAATGAGCGACCAAGGAGAAGTCGTAGGATCGTAGTTCGGAGAGGCAATTCCGGTGAGCGAAGGTGGTAGAGGCTGCCCACGCTTGGCGAAGACATTTGCAAGTCCGGTGAGGAATCCCTGTTGACGGTGCTTCAATGAATTGGGGGGAGGTTGGTTGCGCGGAATGTTGGGCTGTGCCATTGTTGGGTCCAAGAAGGACGAGTTGGCAGCTGAGCCAGGGCGTTGTGGGATGCCGTAGTTGCTATTCATTTGGAAATTGGCGTGTCCGTTGGCGGAGGAGTTCAAAAGGTCATGGCTGCCTTGAGGAAAGTTGTGAGAGTTGATAGCTCCGAGGTATGACCCCGAACTTGTTCCGCCAGGGGGCGTCTGAGGGGGAAGTCGAGTATTTTGAGAAGCTATTCCGAGCCTTGCCTGGTTTGCGACTGCAAGGGCTGCCATTTGCTTGGCGGCTTGCGGAGAGTCAAAAAAAGAGGAGGAATCGAGGGCGCCGGGGCCGGGGCCCATGAACGCTGGCAAGCCGGACTGCTGGATCTGTTGGGGCGTCGGGCGCTGGTGGGGATTCTGTGGACTGCGAAGAACGGCTAAGTGATGTCAAACGCGGAGGACAGGAACCAGGTCTTACACCATCGTTCCGCTAATATTGAGCACAATGTCCGGAAGGTGTGGTTCCAGATTCAACAGCGACAGACACGCCATGTCACCCATCGTGATCACCCAACAGGCTCACACACTCAAAGTTTGTCGACCCTTCTGAGTCCTACACAAAGTATCCTCTCGACAATCTTTGCTACCAATCGAACGGGCTCAGTTTCGTCAACGGAAGACCACGGCACATGCTCCGATGCCTTGCATCCAAGCCCACGAGATTCTCAATCCGCAATGCACCCGTCACACAAGTCACGGTCCCCGTGACATAATTTCCTCGCTTGTGCTCCTGCCATGTCTGAAATCGACAACATCTTCGCCTTCAAAGGGAAGGCAAAAGCGTTAACCACTCCTCTCAAGGATGCTCCTACTTCCTCCAAAGTTTTGTCCAAACAGGACAAGAAGAAGATGAAGAAGAAGATGAAGCAAAAAACGGTAGCATCTGTAGATGATTTCAAGGCCGAGAAGGCTACACCCGAGTCGTCCTCATCGAAAAAGCGACCTCTTCCGGAGACAGTCGTGGACAGCTCCCACAGCTTGCAGGCTCCTTCTAAACGGCGTAAAGGTGACTCGAAACGCAACGACGACCACAGCTCCAAGTCCACAACAGCCAGTAAACCCGGAGCTGATACAGAAACCGATTTCAAGAACTCCAGAGGAACGAGTTCTCGTATGGCTCTCATCGCCCATCCCGACGCTTCGCTCATCGTTCTCCCTTAGGTCAGAAAACTGAGGAAGGGTGGTCGATATACAAGGAAGATGAGCTCGGCATACGCGATCAAGGCGGGGGTAAGGCAGTAATCCTGCACATGTTCGTTCTTTTCATGGCTTTCTACCAGACACGCCGCTGTGTCCCTTTGATTGCGATTGCTGTGAGTTTCTCTCTTTTTTTCCGACGGGCTCTGGGGTTGATGTTTCTCCGAAGGTTTCTAGGGATCGATGCGCAATTTACCCGTTTTGCACCCGTTTCTCCTTTGCCGGTCTGCCCGAATACGGCTCCTTCGAAGCCTTGTTCGTCGTGCCCCACGGCGCTCGAGGTCAATTAGCAGCCAAAAGCAACCTTCCGGTCGGTAGATTTCTTCGAGCTACACTCAACGATGAAAACCCGCGAAAGCATTCTTCGGAAAACATTACCTCCGTCTGCTGCGCAGTAAGTATGCTTAGGACGTAGACATAGCTTTGATTTCCATGCCCTTCTGATTGTCACCGTCGATTCACTCCCAACTGGAGTAGACCTGCCTGTTCTGGCTTCTCGGACGTCAGGATTAATATTTGTTCGTGTGTAGAGGTGCGCGTGCAAAATAGACTTCTTTGTCGAGGACAATTATTCCCAATAGTCGAAGGATCACACTGTGTTAAGTCGTAAATCAGTCATCGTCGTCATCGTCGTAATCCACTAAGCCAGCTAAGCCTCGCTTTTCCGCCAGCTCGTTGCCAAAAGGATCTCCGTCTTCCATCGCCTTCTGGACATCTGTCGCCTTTTTATTGCGTTTTTCTGCTGCTGATCTTTCGGCATCCATCTTTCGTGCAAGGTATGCTTTGCTCCCAATGACCTTCTCAGGGTTTTTGCACAGCCTGAGCCGTCTGTCCACCTCGCGCACGGATTCGACGCTTGGTGGATGGCCATGCGTGGTGATAATTGATTTGATATCATCAACAATAGTGGATAGTGATGAGATTTCGTCTGGAGATTTTAAGGCCATCCACTGAGACGCAATGTCAGGGAAGACCAGGGAAAACGCCGAGAGAGCGATTTGTGAAGGTGAATAAATCAGTTCCACGTCGGTCAATCGAGACGCGCGAACATGATTAAGCGCTACGTCGTAAAGACTCGTCTCCAGCTTCTCAGTAACCCCGGGAAGGTTCTACGGCATATTGTCTAGATAAGTTGTACGGGTGGAAAGACTTGGGGAACGTACTTGAACATCAAGCCAGATGCCCCAAAGAGCCCTGTAAGCGTGCCAGACTGCGAATTCGAATCCCAAGCTTTGAGCGACAAGGAATTCAAGGTCGAGGACGTCGTTGGGCGCTGTCTTAGGAATATGTGTCGTATAGGCTTCGAGCGAGATCGGGTTGTTGGTGGTTTTTGTCGCGAGAAACAAGGCGGTTAACCTGGGGGGCATCATCAGATGATAGCAGGCTCATAATTGCCGAGAAAGTCTCAGACATGACATTCTTTGGATGCCAATCCATCACCGTATTCTTGAGATAGAATCGCTTTAAGTAGGTGATAGCCGTTGCTTCCACCTCTTCTGGAAACCTGAAATGCCCGCAGAGCTGTGTGATTTTGGTGATGTACAGTTTAACGAGTAACAGTTCTTCGTCGGCATTTAAAAAGGCTACACCCGTCGACGATCCTGGCTAGCGTCCTAACTGAGTGTGGTGCTAGTAGGCAGGAGAACAGGAGCGCGAGCACCTCATCGGTTTCAAAGGTCTTGCGGATGGCAGCCACCGCTGCTTCATTGAGTGTTCGGCGGATATGCTTCAGCTGATCAGCAGAGTATCGCCAGTTCCTGAATTGAGTACTGCCTTCGTAGAGAGAAATCTTTGGTTGATACACCAGAGGGTCATTTGTGGGGATGGGAGGCATGAGGTGCGGGGTGAGATTCACTAGAATGTGTGTCTGGATGGTCGCGGGCCGGCCAGACCGTGAAGACTCGACGCATTACGTCACGTAATGTGCCACCGACGCGTCAATAGGCCAAAATAACGCGCTCAACGACCCTGGCGCGTCAACAAGCCCGCTTTATATAAGTGGCGGGCTCTTGCCAACCGCACTTCACCAACTTTGCTTCCCCCCGCCACTACTCATCGATCATCATCATTACTACCATGGCCGTCAAACGCAAGTCGGACGCTCTTGAACAGTCTGTCCTCCCCTTCGCCAACAACGCGGAAGGTTCTTCGACCAAGCCCTCCGAGTCTGCCACATCCAACAAACAGATTTCTCTCGACCCACCTGCCAAGAAGGCCCGCAAGGTCTCTACCGGCTCTGAGGCGTCGACATCCACCTCGAAGCCTACGTCATGGAAAGACATCGTGCTGCCCGAGGAAAACGAGGTACGCTCATGAGCGTCTATCGTCATCAATGTCTGACATCATTCTCTCTAGGATGGTGGAGTTCCCGTATAGTAAGCATTTGTCAGGTGGCTCTATTGCTTGACAGCTAATCACTCGTCATTGTAGCGACGACTGCAGTGAAGTACGCCGAAAGATCCGTCTTTTGCAGAAAGAGCCCGGGTGGAAGGCAAGTTGTATCCACCTTCTTCATAACGGACGTAGTCTAAAGCATTTTTTCAATCCAGCTCACCCCATGGTTGAGGGACATAGGTGGAATCAATAACAACTCTTACAATCGCTTCAGTACGTACGCACATATTTGCCCTCGTGGTCGTTGTGTTTATCACCGTTCGTTTTGGCAGTGCGCGAGAAGGGCAAAAACGACGGCGCCGGAAATGGAACATACTATGCTGCGTAAGTTTGTTGTTGTCTTCGACGCCATCGTGCTTCAGTGTCCTGATATCTTTCCTAGATACGTGTACTTTGAGAAAATACGAATCCTAGAGGGCAAGAAAAAGACCAAAACCCGCGAGAACAACGAGGCCATGTATCCCAATGGGTTTCCCCTCCAGAATGCCTCTCGTTATGTTTGGGGACCAAGGAGGTAGAGTAAGGCTCGAAAGTCGAAGCGGGATATGAATCTTTTAATTACTTTCCTGATTTTTCGTCCATTGTATAATCCATTCTACAATTCTGGCAACATTTGCCTCTAGTTGCTCCAATGATTCGCTCTGCAGTTCGACGACTATTTCTGCCGGATACGAGGACCGCGCTTCCTCGAGAACAACCTGCATGATTTCGGCCTCGTTATTTTCCTGAATCTTCTTCAAGGAATAACCCCTACATAAAGAGGTAGGTGAGTTCTTCCTTGCTTCTACAGAGGCCGCACCTGGCTTCAAGCCGATTCCACAATTTTGAGTGGTCACAAGTTAAGACCACAACTAAATCCGCCCAGCGTTCGGGAAAGGCTTCACAAGTGTGCCAATCTAGGATTACCCCGCCCGGTGCCACAACGGCTTCGAGATCATCGAGCAGCTACGGGGAATGTTATCGGCGCGACCTCGCGAGCGATTGCGGAGGGACGCACTCGATCTTCATCTACGGTGTATGTGTGCCATTCCTCGTCGTATGCCTCGTAGAAACCGCGCTCCTTGACGTATTCGCTGACGTTGATGTGCTTGAGGGGGACGGGGGACTCGTCGGCGAGGAGCTCAGCGTGGGTGGACTTGCCGGTGCCAGGCGTGCCCGTTATAACGATCACTGGGCCTTTGGGCATGGTTGAAGAGGGAGTTACGTAAAGGAAGGAGCCGCGACGATTCCACGGTGAGCGGCAACGAGACTCCATGCCAATCCCATCCAAAGGCAAACGCCGAATGGCAACCACGGACAGGGCCCGTCCCCACATGATCCCTGCCCTACTTAATTACATCTCTGCACTCACCACCGCTCCCTCCCGCCCAGGATGCTGCCCGCTGCCACCCCACCCGCTCCTTTCTCTTGATTTCTCTCTTTTCGTTCTTTTCCAAGCGTTGACGCCGCTGCACAATGTTTTCCCCTTCTCCGACGATTGTGTCCCGGCGAGACATATCTTCACCCACCCACACTTTCTTTCCCGTTCTTCTGCCCCGCACAACCGAAGCCCCGGCCGCATCAACCAGCTGCCCTCCAAACACGCTCGTTGTACAACTTGCCACGACCTTGGTCATACCCGATTACACTCTTTACTATTCCCCAACCCCAATCGAATCCTTCCGCCCGACCTACGCCGCCCTCAATGACGGCTCGCTTCTCGCCCCGCCATTTTACGAGGATCTCACAAATGCCAATCTCGGCCTGCTTATGACCGGTGCACTTGCCGTCGTTTTTCTGAGGAACATCATTGTCTCAGGCGATTACCTACGTCGAGGAAAAGTCAAGAAGAAAAACCTCTTCTACATTTTATTCCTCAGCCAGTTGCTCGCTCCGGTCGCGTTCGTGCCCATCATCTTGTCGTATTTCACTCAGCGAATAAGCTGCATGGTGTGCGTAACTCCTACTTCTTCCCGGCCATCTAATCTTACCAATCACTCCAACAGTGTCATCGTTTTGGCATGTCTGACGGGAACAGTTTCGCTCGGCCTGTTGGTGGGTTCCGCATCATCCATCGTCCTATGTCGAGTTATCTACATTCATCTGTCAGATAACGGTCATCCTGGGTGTCAAGGTTTACAAGTGTCTAAACCATCCACGATTTGTCCCAATCGTATTGGGTCTCTTTCAAGCGGCATCTTCGACGGTGGTCGTATTCGACGTAGTTGAAACAAAGGCCGTTCGGAGATTGACAGGTTATTTTCCTTTCCATTACTTTCTGGCCCTCTCTAACAATATCGTTCAGGTAGTTGTATTCGCACCGACGATTTGCGATTCACCCGCATTTATGTTGCTATCCAATTTCTTGAATCCCTCTTCATATGTTGCTGCTGTACGTTCAGCGGCGTACTCCATCTAACCCGATCCTTATTGAATTTACTTCCCTAGTCGTCTATGTTTCTTGGAGATCTCGGGGTTCCCCAGTCGCTCGAGGTCGAATCTCCATCCAGCTTTCTATGGACGACCTTCCTATTGCATTCCCGGAAGACTCTGTTGACAAGCGGCAACCAACACGAAGAGGCTGGTGGGACTACGTGCCAGACAGCCACCCCCGCGAGGATAACGCAACAGAGGCGGATTCAAGACCCAGCGTGGCCCGACGATTTTTATCGAAGTTCGAGACTGATCGTCCTCGATCGAAAGACAACAGGTCGAAACTGCGTCGCGCTAACTTTTCCGAAAAGTCTGAGCAAAACGCAGAAGATCCGTCCTCCCGGTTTTCTATAGCGTCGGCGTCAGCAAATAGATTCAGTCGGATGTTTCCTCGAATGGAACTCTTCCAGAAAGTCATGAAGGATGAGGTAAATTTCCCCAAATGCACCTATACGTAAATCAGCTAACGACAATTGTTCAGCTGCTATACACTACGTTCATCACATCAAGCTGCGTGATTGCAGCAGTACTCTCCGTGATTGGGGTCAACTTCAAAAACGGTCTGAGTGTATCGGGCTGGATCACATTGAATTGTAAGTAAGAGTCGTTGATTGCTGGGAACCTCATGAACCCGATTTTTTATAGGGGCTATTATCTCCTTACTCACCATCCACAGCTTCGGACGAGTTGTTCACAGGCATGAGCGCGATGCGCTCCTCCAACATCCGGCTACCTGTACCGCCATCATGCGAGCAGCAAACGACATCGCCAAACGAGACGAGCGACAAACAGAGAAGGTCTTTTTGCCAGCGTTCCCTACGCCGAAGACTTTACGAATTGCTACTAGCCGCAGTACGGTCGATGATCCAGATGATCCATTCGCAGATACACAACCTTTGGACCAGAAGAACCCCTTCGTCTCAGCCCCCGACGAACAGGGACCCGCTCCAGTGGCATCCACTTCACGTCTGCCAGCGTCTCCGCCGAACTACGGCCCACGTCTTCGTGAACTATATCGTTCACCTAGCAACTTGCCTTCCCAAGACCAAGACTTCCCAACGTCGAACTTGGGGACTCCAGTTGTGCCCTTGGATGGTTTAAACACCGCACAGCAACGAGGGTTTTCCCGAAGTTGGCTATTTTCAACACATTCAGGACTGAGTTATGTTTCAAGTCCTCGGAGCAGCTATCAGGGAGGTGGGGTGACATAGCATCGGTGAAACCGGCTAGCGAGCTGGCCTTTTCTTTTTTATCTATTTGTACGGATAGGATAGGACGGACACATGGTTCTCGAATTGTAGCACTGTACCACACATATATCCATGTTCGCCTTCGATTTCCTTTCGATTTTCATAAATTCTGAATTTTATCTCCGAAGTTGGTGTCCTGTTTGGCGCTTTGGAGTCCCGGCCCGGGACTATTTACCAACTTTGCCTCCAGCTTCCACCATGGATGGGGAACGCGACGAAATTGTATCCATTCTTCCCATTCATTATTCCGACGCTCTAGGTTCCAACATACAGATTCATCAGTTCCCCCTTCTTACAAGACCACTTCAGGCCCCGCCGTCCGCCGTCTTGAGTGGCAAACGAATTACTGCTCGCCTGAAATCCCAAGCGCGTAGATTCGAGATGCATGTCCCAGTCGATACACGCCCGGAGGTCTGCAATGTAGAACGATCGAAGGAGTTGGGAAGCGCTCGCTTGGAGGATGACCGCGACAAAAACCAGGAGTTGAAGGAAAAATCGAGGGACGATGAAGATCCCCGGTTATCTGAAGTGCGCTTGAGAAGCGAAGAAGCTCCCCAGAAGGGTACGTACGTTGTGGGTATCGTTAGAGACAGTAGGCTCTTTCATCGTCTTCTCTGTCTCTTAGCCTTGACTCCTTCCTCCCACAGGCAAGCTCCATCTTCACCCAATTGGGGAAACGCACCAATTTCGGCCAACTCTGACGTACCTAGATCTTCTGTCTCGCAAGAATAAGCGTTCTCGAGGAGGAGACTCGGAATCAGATTCGGACGATGGGCCTCCAGCTGACCCTGATGAAGCTGTGCCGGCCCCAGTGCCAAAAAGAGAGAAAAAATCTGCCGGAGATGCGAAGGAGGTGCACGTAACTGCCCGGAAATCGGATGACCAGGGAGGCCTCGGTCAAGGCGGGCTATCTACTGTTCGGAGGGAGATGCTACACATCATCCGTGCAGAGGAAGACGAAAAGTGGGAAAGCTTGAACTTTTGTGATGCGTCGGTTCGTCTATCGCTTTGGCCTTCTCGGTTTACTCTGACCTCCATTGACTAGATGAGCGAGTCTTCGACTGCGTTTGAGGGTCTTTTCTCGCAGAGTGATGAATCTCTAGAATGTAGCACCAACATTACGACTTTTCTCAAGTCTATACCTGGTCTATAATCGACGACGATCGTCCAATAATCAGTGGGACATTCCAGGTTGATTTATATGGTAAATCCGTGGAGCAAAACGCAAAAGCTTCTTGACAGCGAGCGCTTCTTGACGTGTGACGCTCTTTGGCCCCTGCCCCGTTGACCGCTCGATGCTCTTATGAACTGACCCACCTCGGAATCTCATCAGCATGGACCCAACCAGCGACACCGAGTCCGAAACCTCAGAGAGCAATGTTCTCCTGGGAACAGGCTCAGAAGAAAAGGCGCCCAGTTTACCCGCAAAGACCCCTCTCCTCCAGTCATTGAATCCGGCCGCGAAAGGTCAAACCACGGAGTATGTTAATTTGGCAGTCAAGAGTCTATCATCTCAAGACCTGGCTGGTCTCCTAGATGTAAGTCTTGCACTCTCCACTTGAATGTCCTGTTGCCCATTTCGCTTCAGAATGTAGACGGTCTGAATGACCTCCAAGAGCCCGCCGACATCCTGATAGACTTTGTCCGATGTCTTCCGAATTTGCTCTCAGAGAGCACAGATACTCTTGATGCCTTAGCGACCTTCTCTTCCATTGGTGTGTCCAGGCTGTTGGATATTCAGTGAGACCGACCCCGCTCACCCACGTGCAGCCAATCTGTCTTTTATACAACGCCTATTCCATTATAGGTCAATTTTTCGTTTGCTTGCGTATCAAGAGAAACCCGACAGCCAACAAAGTATTGTTGTCACCTGGGTGGATGTCTTCCTCGGATACTTGAGCTTATCGGCTCCGGTCATCGCTTCCAGCTCTCGGCTCTCTACGGATTCAAGTCAGCATGCAACCCAAACGATTGAAATAAGGAGGGAAGAGGACGCTATCCGAGCTATGGCCCAATTGCCAGGTGAAGGCTTGCCCATTTCTATGCTATTGGATAATCTATTCAACGAGATCTCAGACAGCTGGAACGATATTGGGCCGATCCTTGGTTCTATGGTCTTTTCTCGGGCTGCTCGACGCGTTGCAACTTCTTTGATGTTCATTGTATATGTTTTAACTCCGCAATTGGCGGACGACGGGAAATGGCCAGGCTCAAGGTTCCCTTTCAGAAAGACTACAATACGGGGTCCCTATTGATGTGCATTCGTCTAGCTCTTCGTCTCGTGAGCTCTGGCCCGCCATTTATTCGTCCACAACCGATGCATCGGCACAGTTGTATTCGCCGTCACCTTTCGGCAACGATGAGTATGAAAGAATCGGTCTCGCCATGCTTTTGTCGTTATTTTCTGTTCGTCGAGTCCACTCAGTACGGTCGTCATTGCTTATTCATTCTTCTGCAGGCCACCGCGGCCGAAATAGGCCTACATGGAAATGAGACAACCTCGGAACTTCTGTCTCTTCGTCCAGCGAGATCTGCGGCCCTTCTTGGGCTCGTGAGATTTGTCATGAATCAATATGACGATGTATTCTTACCTCTGGAACGACTCGACGCTGCTCAATCAATTTTAGTGAGGTGGGGTTGCTTTATCCCTTGGAGTTGGTCGATTTGGAATGATCACCGCATCGCGAACGTCGAGACATTGGTATCATTGGTAAGAACATCTTCGAATCATCCGGCTATATGACCAATTAAACCATATAGAACGCGACATGGTTTTACCATCTGGATGCACCTGTTGGCGAATGGAGAGACTTGAACAGTGTCTTCATGTCCGACCTGCGGCCATTCTTGAAATCGGACTCTATTGGATGCGCAGCAGTTATCACGGTATATCTCCTCATCTGACGGGACGAGTCCAAAACCTGAACTGGACATCCATCAGCGCTTACTGCAAGAAATACTAGCGGCCATCGATTTAAATAATGCACCTCAATCCATCCTCCTTTGCATTCTGGCAAAGATTTGTTTGGTGGTTATCCAGTACTTGGAAGCCAACCTAGTTCGACATTGTCCCGATGTTGACAAAAAAATTGTGGAGTTCTCCCGATGTCTGCTCCTGATTTTCACTTCTCTCGGGTCCTCTGCTGATTGTTATATCGGTAGGCCACTTACAATAGCAAATCTTCCATCGTATTCTTAAAATGTTTCCAGCGAAGTCTTTAATAATTGAAGCTTTGTCCTTGGTCCAGAAAGGGATATTCACTGTCGCTGTCGGCAATGTCACGGGAGACAACAAAAACCTCTTCTCATTCAAACTAGAAAAGGGTGCGTGCTCTTTCTGGTCTTGGACTGTTCTAGTGCTGACCATGATATCAGCTATGAAGCTAGGTGCCGTGTACTGCTTGACCCTGACATTACCGAGGCCGTCTATTTACTCTGCCCTTTCAGAGAAGTCTCCGAACCTGGCGTCTCGGACGTCGACATGAACAATGTCAAGTCACTCCTTGAAGTTTCGACAATTCTCTTGATGCACTTCAAGTCTGATAATTCGGTCTTAGGGTGTATCCTGTCATCCTTTGTCAATTCGGTTGCTTCCATCCTGGTCTCTCGAGGACCGGAGTCGCGCTTAGTGAAACATCTTCTCGAACCTTTTTTAATTACCCTGTACGCGTTTCGACGTCGTTTGGACACTCTCCCTGAAGCAAAATTCGAAAGAACATGTCTCGAAATTTGGGCCCTTATTCATGGTCCGGGTTATGGCATGATGCAAGCAGGTACGCGCGACTGATTTCTTGTCATCGTAGACCTCACTATACACGGCGATAGGAGGATTCGCCCAGTATCTGACAGTCTGCGATGGGTTTGATGACCCGCTCCTGTGTCAGGAAGCATGGCACTATCTCTTGGATTCGCTTAGCTCCGCCATCGACGCGCAGTTTTTAGACGACGAAGAGCCACTGGTCCTCATCACCTGTACTGCCATCTGCAATGGGCTCAGGAAGCTCCTGCGGTCACCTTCCGGTACGTCCCCGGCCCCACAGCATGATGCTTTCAGCTAATCGAATTAGCATTCCACCTTTTGCGCTCTCCGTGGACTTCGAGCATGAAGGTGTCATTGATGGATGTCGTTGGCAGGAAATCTCGTTCGCACGTGAAAGCGATTTCTGAGAGATTGAGTGGGGCTGGCAGGGTTTTACTTCGAGAAGTAGGTGGAAACTTTGCGTGAAGTATCTAGAAATACTTAAGGAGGTGAGCAGATGGCAGACTTAGACTTGGTTGAAGGTCCCGGTGCTGCAGGGAAGGTATGCTCCACACTCCATTTAACTGATCTCGAGCTATCTGAATCACCAATGTGAAATGGAAGGCGTATAAGGATGCGGTAAGACTGGTCTACTACCGAGACAGATGCTTCTGCGGCGTAGTTCTCGTTTGCGATGTCGAAATTCGAGACGCTTAGTGCAGGGCATCGATCTTACCTAGATTAGCTAAACGATGCACTAATTTGGACGCGCTCATCACGTGTACTATGTGCCCTTTCAATTGTCCTGTTTCTTCTGCGGCGTTACACCCCTGACCATGCCCTCGTCGCACCCAAGATCACTCTCCTCCGTCTCTCTGCCACACCAGACACGGAAATATAATCCAACTTTCCCCAAAAGAAGACACTCTCAAGGTCCTACAGACTCATGCAATACACGCGGGCGTACGGACAGCGCCAGGCGTCGAAAAAGAGGCCGCTATGATGTAATTGTGAGGACTATTGTTCCCATTTGCCCGAAGTTGCTCAACGTTTTGCGTAGTCCTCAGGTACTATTGCCCCAGAGAAACGCTCACTGAAATGCTCTTGGAGTTGCCACATGGACGATGACTGCGAATGCTGCAGTGGACGACCCACTTTCGCATCGACGCCTGCACAATTCAACCTCTGCCCAAGTACTGCCAGTGGAAAAGACTCGGCAGAAAGCACGGATGTTCATAATCTCGAGCTGTCACAAAATCGTCAGCGCGGGCATCTAAGCGATTTAGTGCGACTCCATTCCACCGCTTTTTGGGACCTTCGTCAAACCATTGCAGAAAACGGAGAAGGGCTTGTGCGCCGTATGCGCGAATATGAACGGTCGCGATCTAGGAACCAAGCTCATCTGAAAGCAAGAGAGGCGAAAAAGAGAGACCGGAAACGATCAGCGTTTCATTCGAAGAAAACACTGTATTCGTCTAGTGCATCAGAAGATTCGGAAGACGACGTCTTAATTTCTTCAGGCGATTCGGCGGGTCATATCCCGAAAGAATCCTTTTTTTCACGCAGAACTCGCGCATTGGCCGCCATGGACGTGGACACTCCCGATGTCGAAAGGCAGAGCGCCGGTTCATCACCAGATACCCAATATTCGCCAAACTCTTCAGCTCTCCAACCATATGCAGAACAAGATTCACTAATGACCATAACCACTACGGATTCTACGTCTTCCTTCCCCATTTCTACACGCGGGTCGCTCAATTCACCAAGCGCCTTGCTGTCCCCGGTGACCACGCTGACAAGAGCTTCCACCCGCCCAGCGCCAGCCTCGGACAGAGCACTTGCTGCTTTGAGCCTTGCTTTAGCCAATGGGGCTGGTAGCATCGCGGACTATTCTGCTGTACAGCGGTATCAAGAGGGGCTTCAAGCGGACAGCTACGATATTGGTGATTTGTGGCGTTAGAAAACAAGGCATACCCCATTCCTTTTGCACTTCATCTTGTTAGTCCTCATAATTTTCCTCATTTATGTCAACCTGCAATCGGCAAACTTTTGCATGTTACCTTCTTCGAGCTATCCTGTATATCTAGTGACCATTTCTTCTCATATTTAGATCCTTGGGGCTACATTATTGTATCTGTATGAAACGCTTGTAACTAATATCGTGATAAGAGTTGATAGAAGATAGAGAATACAAGAAACATGGCATAGCGTCACAAAGTGTCCGTGTCCACCGAGTGCAGGCAGAGCAATAAGGCAGTGTATGTTTGCAGGCCCAGAAATATAGTAGGTCGCAGCAGGTCCAAGGGGAAACAAATATACTCGTGCCAATGCAAAACCCTAAAGAGCGGAACCCAGAACTTTCATGGCCAAAGCCCGTAGAATCTGAGAGGAGGAATGTGAATATACTCGTTGTCCATCAATGGTCCATAGAACAGTATTTAACGCACCTCAGCCTTCTGCTGTCCACCAAGGTCATTGAAAACGGCAGCGACAGATTTACCCTTCGCGTCCCTGACGGCCCCTAGTCGATTACCCGCAACTGCTCCCAACATAAGTCCAGGAAGGTTGGCGACGATGAAGCCTATCCCTGCGCCCGATATTGCACCCAAATAACTCCACCAAGGGACACGTCGTTCCACTTCTGGTCGCAATAGCTACAAGTGGGGTTGGCCAAGGGAATTTCCCTGAGTCTGAGGCCACGTACTTCATCGAAAACATCAGCAAAGACACCATTTGCGTCTGGTTGGGCGGCACCGGTTTGAGCAGAGCTCGAGCCTCCAAAAGAATGAGCAAATTGGGAGAAAAAGCTTGACGAGGTTTCGGGATTCGCGGACCTATCCGCACGAGACTTGTATAGGTTATCGTATTCCTGTCGACGTTTGGGGTCCGAAAGGACGTAGTACGCGTCTGCTACAGCCTAGATCCAAGTTAAAATCAGACTCCAGACAAGCTAAAGAGCAACTCCAAAGACCTGGAAGCGCTCGGTTGTCTCCCGTTTTTCAGCTGGAGTTGCACTAGCAAGTCTATCCGGGTGTGTCCTAGCGGCATGTAAATCCAAGGCAAGAGACAAGAGGAAGTAAAAAATCCACGCCTTAACGACTCCTTCTTGTAGGCTTGACGAATCTCTTCCTGGGTTGCAGACTTGGGAACATTGAGGAGCTTGTAATAATCAGGGAATTGGGACATGGTGGGAGACAAGAGGCAGGTGCTGTGACGTCACGTATGTACGTTGCCTACATATGGAAATACAAAAACAGTAATAGCTACAGAGTTGGTGGTAACTAAGATCATCCATTCACAAAAAATGTCCAAAACGACGCAAACTAAGAGCGATTTCTATCCTGATCCAAGAGCAAGGGTGGCGGTCGTGGTCGCTCATATGCTCCAGGAGGAGCATCATTCGGTATTCGAGTTGGCCCACTGATGAGTGGCCGACGAGCACCTTGGAGAGTTCCTCCCCGCGTTCTCCTTTGTGCGAGAGGCACCATATTCCCCGGCAAGGTTGGAGGTGCATTTGGATTCCGCGTTCCGAGCAACAATGGTCGAAGAGCCAACGCGGTATCTGGGGTTACTGGTGACACTGCTCCAGGACCATAAGTAGAGGCAGACAACGCCTGTGGGGCGTTCTGTTCTGTTGACGACGCCGACATGATTGTGGATGCGAGAATCATAGGTCGCAAGACGATGGCGTTCCCAACGACGGCGGTTCTGATCGTTGGTGTCTCGTCTGTATCAGAGCCCAGGTCATCCGGGGACAGGTTGTTGCGAGACCCACTCGAGGGCCCAGTCAAATCTGGATAACATGATCAGTCGCGAGAGGACAAAGTAGAGGCAAACTTGCTCACCTCCAATGAACGAAGTGACATCATACTGTGTACCTGCAGAGGTAAATGCATCCGTAAGACCGGATTGCGATACAGGTCCTGAACCCATGGTTGCTGCTGTTTCAGGAGGTATGATCAAAGGCTCAATATTTCTAGGTCCTGGCCGCTGGGGAGGTGAGGTCTCGAGGTCGTTGGACTTGGAATCCGTCCTTAAGTGCTCCTGGGAGTACTTTGTGGCGACGGCGTTTCGAGGAACCACTGGAGGATCTGGGAAGATAGATAGCGAGAAATCGCTGCGGTTGGATATTGACTCGGTCTTGTTCGTGACGACTGAATCGGCAACTACACTTCGTGACTGATTGGCTGAGCTGTCAGCAGCACCTTGGTCAGAGTTTGAAGCGGATTCGCTAGGAACAGCAACCGGCGCCTCCGCATGATTGGAGAACAGTCGAAGGGCAGCAATACTTCTGTCGAGCTCATTTTGCTGACGGAAGAGCTCGTCTATCGAGGTGATACTCCCTTGCTGGCTTGCTGGCTGGACGGAGGGCGACTTGGGCACGAGCGTCGGTATCGCTACCCGACTTTCGACGACAGGAGATGGAGACCGCATGATCGACCTGTTCTCGGACTTGGGTGAACTTTGCCCGGCACCGTAATACGACAGCGACATTCCAGCATAAGCAGCGTCATCGGAGGTTACCTGATCACGTTCCTGTCTCCTGGGACCAGATGGGGCGCTAGGAGCCGCGAGCCGCGAACGTGAGTTGTTCCCGGGTAGGTCCGTATAACGAGGGGCATCCATTGTCGCTCTTGTTGCGAATGTTGCGACGTCTTCTTCGCGTTCCTTGTTAGAGTCTGGCGAGATTATCTGAATAGGAATGGATTCTTGAGGCGAGGCAATCCATGATACTGGGTTAGGCGCCAGCGGATCCCGTGCAATCCTCCCGTAGGTATTCGCTACATTCGAGGGATCTCTAGAATAAGGAGCGTAGCCTCCGTTTGAGTAGCTTGTGGGCAGAGCGCTGTCGAGAGGCGACTTTTCAGACTTCGAGATGTCGACGACCGCAGTGTCTTGAGGCCTGGGGATCGAAGGAGACACCCGCGACACGTTCTGGAAGGTAGAATAAAGGCTGTAAAGGATAAGGATATAGACTTCAACAGCGCGGAGAAATCGGCCCAAGGAGGTTTCGGTGAATGGAACTGCGGTATTGAGTTAATAACACTTTCCGACGGCAATAGCGGCGATTCGAACTTACAAAGTACCAGGTTACCAACACCAAGAGTAGTGCCGATGACAAGGGCCAAGATTGGCACAGCGTATGGCCGAAAAGCGAGCCACCAGGAGTCGAGAGGGGATATGTATACGTTGAGGATGAATTTTAGAATGAAGATGATAGTGACGGTGGTTTGTACGGTCGATTCGGCAACGTATATGGATCCATATTTGCGTTCATTGGGCATCAATCTCCAGAGCATTTGCAAGAGTGGGACCGCGAGCAATGCGCCTAAGGAACCATACTTAAGGAGAGTCCCAACGGGACCCCAACGGTTCCAGCTGGCGCTATGAATCTTGGGTCGCTTCCGGCTTGTGGATAGCTCATTGACATTGGGGGCACATTCGTCCTTCGGGCAACGTGCAACCAACTTCCAGAAGAAGAGGTTGAGAAATCCAATCGACAGGGAAAGAAAGACTTCGCGCGCGTATATGAACCCGGTAACTGTGTCGAGTCCAACTCCTCTCGCGGCATTTTCGGTCCCTCTGGCGAGCACTTGACTCAAATCTAAAATCGCTGCAGCGAAGGCCAAAAAAGACGATCCATATAGGAAGACAGACAGGCTATGGTTGCTTTTGTGAGACGTTCACGAAAAATAGTAGAACAACGACGCACAGTTTGACCTGTTTCACGATGAACAGAAAGGTGAACACTCCAATGCCCATTATACCTTCACAAAATAATGGGATGTCCGTTAAAATGGCTTCGATCTGTCACCAAATCCAGTTCAACATCTCTCTTCCACTGCAGGAAGCCTGCACTCACAGCGCCGTCGCCACTTAACGCGAGCGTGGGCGGCAGAAGAGAGGTGATCGTCGACATCTTGTGGAGTGAAAATAGGGTACGGAGGATTGCCAGCAAAATAAATACGATGAAGTTTCGAAAGTCGCCAGGACAGAATTCGAGGGCCTGCAAGAACGAATGTATAAATAACAAAAGAGAGACGGGTTACGTTGAACAGCGCTCCAGGGCCTCGGGAAAGGAGGCTGGATTGGCAGCTGCCAACCGAGTCGGACGGCGGGGATGATGGAGGGGGAAAGAGAGTGGTTGAACAGGAGCCGTGGTTGCTTACATTGAACTATCTCATCAATGCATATGGTAACCGCGCCGGACCCAATACTGCAATTCCAATCCACCGAGATAGCCGGCATTATGCAACTGATTTTACAACCCGCCACTACTAGAACCAGTCATCTGCCTAACGAGAAACATACCGCGTCCTTCGTCGATACTCTTCGCGCTTCGCAGCCCAATCACGCTCTTGGGCCTTGACCGCGTCCCCCCACTTCCCATCATCCCTAGCTGTTTAGTCGGACTGATGCTCCGAGTAGGGCTCAATCCTCCGCCCGTGAGTTGTCTTAAGATCGCTTCGCCCCCTCTCACTCCCGTAAATTGTCGAGCAAGTGTTGTTGTGCCCGTTACCTGAGACGCCAGTTTATTCGAACTTCCAGTAAAGGAAGGGACAAGGGGCGAACGAGCGGGCGACCCTTGGCGCGACCCTCCCACGCCAAGTAGGAGCTGGGTTTTTCCTTCGTCAGTTCGTGGAATCTGGATACCAAACGGCTAGGAAACGACTGCTCACAAGACACTCTCGACACCAAACACCGCCCTCCCCGTCGCTCTTTGCGGCACTGTCGAGCTTCTTGCCACAACCAGGTTCTCCCTTCTTTCTTTCCTCTCGCGGTCGTCCTAATAGCATCACCGTGGTCACCTCCTTTCTGCCGCCGCAGACAAGGCAGGACGAGTGCCACCGCGAACCCTGAGGACCGGGAACGACTCCACGTTCCATCGGGGAAACAGGTTTCTGGCAACCAGGACAGGTGGCTTGGCCACCAAAACGTAGGTGGCTGGGTTTCGTAGGAGAATGAGGCGGCGCTAGCGGCCGTTCAAATCTACTTGATGGAGGCGGCATTGGCGCATTGGACCTTATCGTTGATAGCGGGCGTGGTTCCAGCGATTCAGAAGGCGGGGGTGACATTGGCAAGGACTTGACTTGCGGAGGCATGCGTACAACGAAACGTTCGGTAGGCGTACACTATTCAAATCGAATATAAGCTTTTTGCCTTCAATCTTATCACGCACCTTACCTGAGGATGGCATGGGCCATTCGGACCTTGGACAAAAGACACCTGACCTTTCTTTGCGTCGTTAAAACCCTTATCACAGACGCTGCATTTGAAGCAGTCACTGTGATACAGTTGCGGCACTGTGTTTTCGTCGGCTCCTGGGATGGTCACAAATTGACCACCCTGGCGAGGATTGAGAATAGGTTTGCTGCATCGCCCGCAAGTAGAAGAGGCTGAAACGGTAACCGGAGACGAAGTCACTGCTGGCGCTGGTACTTGCTGAACAGTGGTCTTGGGCGATTTCGCGGCCGTCGGCGTTGTGTTAGCTAGCCGACGAGAAACTACGTCGTGTGTATCTTCCAAGCTGGTGTTCCTTTCAGAATGGCTTGACGAGGGAGAGGAAGTTGGTGACACTACAGACTGTGGTGGCTTTGGCGGAGTAGAAAACAGGGGATTGCGGCTTGGACTATCGCCCCCTAGAGACAACCCGGACATACTTCTGGAGAGTCGTGGGCGAGTGGATGATGCATTGGGAGAATGAAAACGTCGAGGCTTAGGAGACCCGTCGTAGAGGGGAGATTCATTACCTGACGTCGACTTCAGAGGAGAAATAATCATACTGTTTCTTGAAGACGTTGCACGGTCCATGTTGATAGCGGGGCTGCCTTCCCGAGACTTCACGATTCCCAGTCGTTGTTCGAGCTCTTCGATAGCTGGGCTGCTTTCTCGACTCTTCTTTCCACCAGGCCCATAACTTGCATTGAGTCCGCCAGGATTGCTGATGCTAGGGCTGTTGTTATTACTGGTGGCACCTTTCTTGGGGGTGGTGGGTTCACGTTTGAGGCAATTATCAAAACATTCCACACAAGTAGGGCGGCCAAGAAGGTCAACCATGGGAGCGTCTCCAATGTTCTTGAAACACCCAGTGCAGCTAAAACAACGCTTATGCCAATACTTACCACCCGTTTGAATGAATCCACCCTCAGCCTTCAGGGCAAGGACGGGTCTTGAGCATGAAGGACAGACGCCCTTTGTGCCACCATTTGTTGTAAAACAGGATTTGCAGAGGAACGTTTTGGCGCCCGAAGGCGAGTCAGAAAGATTTGGGTATATGGTAGCATCTGGAGGAAAAACGGAAGCGCAAATAGCGCAAGAGTGAAGGGGTAGGGTGTCCGCAGGTTGCAGTATTGAGCCGTAGACTTTGGAAAGCATAGGTTCATGGCGAGAAAACGATGGAATAATATCAGCAGCCGCATCTGCTACTGTTGCGGAGTACTTGAGGGGGGATGGTGGACGGGGTGACGGGGAAGTCGCCAGAGTAATGTGGTCAGACACCCCCGACTTCAGAGAAAAAGAAGGAGCGAAGGTTGTTGATTTAGGCCTTGGAAATCGCTTCGTAGATGGAGAGCGCAATGTATTCGTGGGGACTTGGGTTGTCGCATCGGGTACAGAGTTCATGACCTGCTGGGGCACGCGCACAGGGGAAGGTGATCGCTGGGGGGCCACATAGGTCTTGGACCATCTATCGTGACTGCCGGATGAGTTGCCTTCACGGTTGAAAGAGACCGCAGGAGCTACGCAAGATTTGCGTCAAGACTCATTCCAATTGAAAGAGTAGTTCACGGACCTACAGCAGTACCTCCGCAACGGCAACGAGTGCCTGCCACAATATCTCCACATCTTCGACAAAATCCCATTATGGCGAAGTAGATGCAAGATAACAGACGACGAGTGGGCGGTGGCCTGAGGTTTCTGAGCGTGCGTTAGTGGGCTTGAAGCGTTGAAAGGTTGAAACGGAGGTACCAGCCCAGCATGAACTACTTAAAGCATCCAGTTCAACCTGTCAGGTGACCGTGCCGTCATTAACTTAGCACGGCTGGCAGAGGCCGACCTTTCACTCAGGACTTCAGCGTCAGACCTAGCTTTAGGCATTGCCTCGCGTACACTGCTAACCTCTTCTCAACTCCGTGCGATTACCACATGGTCCTGTCTCCGACAACGTTGGAATGAAGGAGCCTCCGTTCACTCCAGAAAGAAGGAAGTCGTCGCCTCATGCTGAATCATTCGTGCAATCCCCCTATTTCTCTCCTCGAAAGGGTCGGATTCCAGAATTCGGAGATTGCGACAGACAATCTGCGCGTGATGATTCACCGAGGACGTCTTTGCCGCTGACGCACGACTTGGAAAACCCCTCGACTTTCTCCTGCCACTCTCAGAAAGCCGATCCTCTCGAAGCAAATGGCATGGATAGCCTAATGAATCGCTTATTTTTGGCGAAACCCACACTAATTCAAGGTGAGTGTTGCTTCCCTGTATTCAAGCTGCAATGGTTGACATCAATGGCATGAAAGAGCAGATCGCTGATGACCCATGGAAACTCCTGGTTGCAGTTACCCTCCTCAATAAGACTGCCGGCAAACTTGCGATTCCGGTGTTTTGGAATATCATAGATAGGTGGTCCACTCCGCTTGAACTTTCTCGAGGTCAGAGCTCCCGACAAGGCTACTTAACTTTGGTCTAATGTGGCGTACATATGAAGCAGACGAAGAAGAGCTGATATCAATCCTTCGACAGCTCGGGACCCAGACTGTTCGTGCTAAACGGTTGATCTCCCTCTCTAGATTATATCTTCAAGACCCACCGTCCTCGTATGACCCTCGTCCATCTCGAGCCTCTTCTCCGTCAAAACGGGAGTCTAGGTTTTTCCAGCTGCCCAAAGTCCGCTACACTGCAACACCTATATCGCATCTTCCAGGTGCCGGATCCTACGCTCTTGATTCTTATCGTATCTTTTGTACTTCACATGAGAATCCTCTCTCGGAAGAATGGAAATCGGTCCTGCCTACTGACAAGGAACTGGTACGCTATCTGGTACGTTTCCCCTTTCCCCTTTTCATTTGAATTCTTGCTTCATACCTTAACCCTTAGAAGTGGAAGTGGGCATATGCTAGAAAGAGGCAGTGGTCTCCCAATAAAGGTGTCCTAGGTTGCATCACCCTTGAGTACATCGCTTCACTGATCAAGGAGCTTGAGAACAAGTAGTGGGTTTGTAGAGTGTATCCAATGTTCACAAATTGTAGATGTTTACGACTTCGGTATTAGCACGAGGATGTAGTATGTAGCAAGATGGGTAGATATAAAGAACAGATGCATGAGAGGTCGTTCACAACGTGTCAATCATCACACGAACGTCCCTTTGTGTCATAGCTTGGACAGCACTGGCTGCCAATCCGCTCGTTGGATCTGACCAAATTTATTTCCAGCGTTATTCCTGATGCGATTGCACTGACATACCATCTCGGGCCGTAGATCCTTGACTGTGGAAGCACCAAGCAGTCGCATGGCAGTCACGATTTCACGCTGGAGAATCTCGATTACTTTCGCGACTCCGGCAGCGCCGTAGGCCTGGATATTTTCTCCTCAGGTTCGGGTCTTTGGCCGGTGAGAAATCACGTACACTTTGCGCGTACAAGAAAGGCCTCCCCAAGCCAACCGCCTTTGCACCAAGACACACAGCCTTGACGACATCTGTTAAAAGATCAGGCTCTTGCACCGACTGCGAGAAGGGTGAAATGAACTAACCTGTTCCACGACGGATGCCACCTTTTAGAGAACAGTCAGTCGCCTTTGAAGGGATCCTACTTTCTTGGCATACCATCGATGTAGACTACAAACTTGTTAATATCAAAGATAAATGATTTCTGATGCACTTTCACCTTCTAGCCTCTGGAAAACATCGGGCCTCTGCTGCTGAAGAGAATATAAAACTTCCAAGGGAGGTAACGAGCTTGCAGAATACGTCAGACCTAAGTGCTGTAATGAAATGAGGGGTCGATTACTATTCAAGTTGCCGCCCTAGTAACAAACGTTGGCATCGGGTCTGTTAAACAAAAGGGTAATACATACCTCCATGGTTCGATAGTAGAATTCCATCACAGCAGGCTTCAGCGGCGAGAACAGCATCCTTACAGCATTTCAAGGCAAAATTCGAGGAAGAAAGTCGCGAAGCACACCTCTACGCATTGCACTCCTGCGACAAGGACTCAGTCAAGGGTTCAAAGATTCTCTTGCAATTTCAGGTCAATGCTCACCTTTGATGACAATTGGAAGCTTGGTCATACTTCTTAGCCAAGGGATGGTCTACATCGAGCGATTCGCTTCAGTGAGATGCATCTGGAAGGGTCTTAGAACTTAGAAGCGCCCACCTTTTCCCAAGTCATATCACGATCGTCATTGGCAATTAATGCCCCCGCCGTCCCAAATATATTCACCTCTCCCGCCTGTTCGGTGCCCTTCAATACGTCAAAATACACAGGGCCGTTCTCTTGCTCTTCCAATATCCAAGGACTACGAACATCCCTTTCTCGATTTCCCGCTACGATGGCGTCGACTGTCAAGAAAATGGCTTTGTATCCTAGTCTCTCAATGTCCCGCACTCGCTTCTCCGCGACCTCGTCATTTCGATGTTTATACAGCTGGAAGAACAGGGTCTGATACTGATCTGCGGCATCCATGATGGCATTTGGAGATAGAGATGCATTCGAGGACACCATCTGGATAATTCCTCCTTTGGAAGCGCCCTTCGTGATGTTGATTTCTCCTGAAAGAAGTGGGAATCAGAAGGGTTCTGTTTAGCTCGGTGGATATTTTACCATCTGGATGGCCCAATTTCGCAAGTGCGGCGCCGCTAACAAAAACGGGAATTCTCGACTTAAAACCAAGAATTGTAGTAGACGGGTCACATTTGGAAACGGGCCGCATCACCCGGGCCCGAAAGAAAAATCGATTGAACGCTCGAGCGTTCTCGATGTTTGCTATTCAAGTATAGCACCTTCAGCATCTGTCTTTATAGGAATTCAAGTTAACATACTGATCCCGTCATCGGAGGCTGAAGAATAGTATGCCCATGCCTTGTGAGATAAAATTTGTCTGGCCACATTCTGTCGGTATTAATCAGTCAAAGAATTGGAAGAGGCGATTGCAATCGCACAAACCTCCATGTCAGTGAGGTTCAGGATCCTAATCAAAGGAGGCATCCTTTTCCGGGCCTGTTCAACTCTGATCTCATCCTGGGTCTTCTTTGCACTTTCACGCTGCTTTTCCATCGCTTCAACAGCATCTGCTGACAGCGGGCCTAGATGCTTGGACAGTGGAAGATTTTTCTCAAGCGCGTCCGGAGGGTGTATCGGCTCATAGACCGAAGTAGCGTCACGACCAGCATATTTGAGGATGATCTCTGCACCACCAGGGTGGTCCTGAAATACGAACCCTCGTTAGTCAAACGAGTCAGGTGTACCCAAATTGAATACTTACTGGTAGGAAATCGGTGACATCGTAAACCTTGTTCTGGATGATGACCCAACAAGAGCTGGAAAACGTAAGCTCTCAGGGTTGACGGTGCTTGAGAGAGGTTAATCTCCGTACTCTGCCGATTTGTGTTGAGCAACTTGGGCGAGGGTCTTTGTGGACATTTGGGGGATTGATAGCACGGAAAGAGAGGGATAGAGAGCAGAGAACGAGAAGCTTCTCGTCCCACACAAAGATGGCCAGCATTTAGTCTAATGATCATTAATTTAATCACTAATGTCGGGAGGCCGGGATGACCTTTCCGCCGGACCGGCCTGCTACTCAGTCATGTGATCTCGCGTTGCTTGTCTCTGTTATGACTCGAACCGCGCATGGTCGACATGCATCACAATTGGATACCAAGTAACCAACCGACAACCACCACTGTACGCCATGCCGCCGCTTCCGAGCCGGAAATCCCTCGAGGCTATGAAGAGGGTCGACCTCCAGAAAATCTGCAAGGTGCTCGTCGTCGTGACGTCGTCCTACGCCCGTATTTCTCACCCGCAGCCTCGCTAGGATTATGGAGTCAAGGCAAACCTCAAATCTGAAGCACTAATCGATCTCTTACTTGATACCCAGTAGGCTTGTCTCTGTCATTTATTTCCTTTCCGCTAACATACCTCAGATCCACCCCAGCCCCTCCACCTCAGCCTACACGGAGATCGGTTTCAACTCGACTGTCTAGTCGAGCAGGACCGAGCAGAGTTTCATCCATGATCGTGCACGACATCAGTGAAGGGGATGAAGAGGATAGGTCCCTGGAAGATGTTCAGGGGTCAGAAGCGGGGCCGGAAAAACCGCCGTCACCGCCTCCAGAACCTCCTCGCACTCGGAAGAAAGCAAAGGAACTCCAGACCCGGCTAGGTGTTGGGAAGCCAGTGATTGCGGGAGGTAGCGGCCCACGCGCTGTGACACGATCTTCAGGGAGCTCAAGAGGGAAGCGGGCCAAGTCTAGTCGGTCTATGAAACCCAGAGAGGCTACGATTGAGGAAGGTGAGCTCCCGGCTACCATGCCATAACTAATCTCAACTTGAGCCAGAGCCAGAACCACCGACTGCCCCTCTTCAAGGTGCGCCACCGCTGTTACTGCTGCTCAATTGGTTTTAATCGAGAATTTACCCCTCCCCCAGGTTCTTCGATCATGCCGGATTTACAGGAGGCAGAGAGCATGGTCTTTCAGCAACTCCATCCTCTCGTCGAGACGTTACCCCCTGTCGGCAACGTCAATCTGTACGAAGATGCCAGAAAGCTCGTCGACGATGCTGTAAGTGTTCTCATACTTCACAACGGGACTAAACAAAAGGGTAAAAATTCGACGTAGATTCGACCTCTTCAAGAGCAAATTCAGGCTCTTAAATCTGAATTGTCCGAGTCGCATACCATCAAATCAGAGATTGCAGCTCTCAAAAGTCTGTTGGCCGACTTCACGAAGACCCAAACCGATATGCGGACGCAATTACAACAATTAAGCGAATTCCCAAGCATTGTTCTGGCTTTGAAAGATGAAATAAGACAGCTCAGGGAAGCCACTCGCACACCATCTCAACCTTCCACCCCGAAAGCTGGACCATCACGTAAAGGCCTCGTGTAAGTGTTCGTTAACGTCCATTTACCTTTTCACATACAAACATAATGTAGCGGTCTTGGTCCCCCACCAGTCAAGCTTATGGCAGCTGCCTCCCATGAAGCCGGCTCTAGCTCTCAGCCTCGGCCCAATCCTACCTTTCCCCATCCAGGAGTGGCGGAAAGCACTCTAGGCAAACGTCACAGAGATTCAACTTCAAGTGTTATCACGGGCGTCATAGAAGAAGGAGAAGAGGGTGATTACACTGAAGTAGATTTGGCGAAGCAGGCTGTTCGTCCAACCAAGAAACGACCGAAATTATCGACAGACGACAACGGCAAGCAAGGCACTGCACAGCGGAGTATGCCTGAACCGAATGCCCCTGTGGCTTCGTCGTCGAAACAAGCAGTGCCGCCTTTCACTGTGTTCAGAGGGTCGGAAGAACCTTCGGACTACATAGATCCTCCACCGCCGACTGAGCATCTTCCTGACTTCTTCGAACCCGACGCAGTTCCGTCGACCAGTCAGGGATCAAGATTCGTACCAAACGTAGCGACCAGTTCTGCTAATGCAGAGGAGAACCAGCCATTCAACTTCGCGTTTGCACCGATAGCGTCAACACCGAGTGCAATGTATCTCCCAACCTTCCCATATCCGGATCCTCCGCAGTCTCCATCGCCGGCTGGACCGAGCCAACCAATGTTCTCAAGCAGGCATCAAGATGAGCGTACGGATATCTTCAAAACGTTCGGTCTTCCTTCACCTGTACGATCAACCCGTCATTATGGTGCTCTCACACAGGACGAACGCGGGGTCAACCCGGCTGCTTTGACTCAGGGATCGTCGTCGAGCAAACGGGATATCACCAGCAACGACGTTGCTATTGGTCTGGGGTTGACGGCTGTCCGCACCGCCTCCTCGACTGAACCACCATCTCTAGGTACAGACCAACCTACAATCAAACGGACAATGTTTGGAACTGAACTCGAGGCCGATACTCGATTTGGTGACTTTGGCGTGGAAGGAGTTGCCTCCGGATTTTGGTCAACAAAATTTTGATACTTCTTTATCTTGCCAGGACATTTTAATCTTATTTTGACCAAATGTCAATGTATACTTGCAGCTTTCCTATCCTTGTTCAGTTGCACTGAACCTGCCTCCAAGTTTCGGCTGTATTTTTTTTTGTTGGTTGGTTGGTGATTGCCATTCAAGTACACCGGTTGCTCTTCCATTACTCCGTTGATATCCTTGCCTGATAAATAAATTTAGACTTGATACAAAATATTTCTACAACCTGCCCCCTTTATCAAAACACACTTGTTCGCCGCCCATTCAATGTCTCTCCACCCCGTTATACGTCTAGATGGAGGGAACGAAAGAGAGCACCTCTTCATAGAGGAGTTCTAAGAAGGGATAACGGTTAAAATCACCCAACTGGGATCTAGGAACGGGCTTGCCTTTCAGCTGGTCCTTGCTCAAATCATCCTTATGGACTAGAAAAAGAAAAGATACTATGAGGCATAATGAAGATGACAGGAGGATGGATAAAACTCACGATCAAATTCGAAGTACGACGGGCTAAGGGGAGTGACAGTAGGCTCGTCCTCAGGATCGTGCTGTCATCGAGTAATCATTAGCGCTGTTAAGGACAAAGGCATGTAATGCGTGGCTCACGTATGCTGTCAGATAGGGATGCTCAAGAGCCTCGTCGACGGTCATGCGTTTCTTGGGATCAAAGGTCTAAAGATAGGAAGCATTGTTAGAACCGCCCGCCGAAAGATTTGCTTGCATTCCACATGGACCCACCAAAGTCTTCGACAAGAAGTCGATAGCATCCGCTGATGCATGAGGGAAGAGGGTAGGGAAAGGGCGCTTCTTTCGGATAGGCAGAGCCCTAATGTAGTCCCTCGATCGCCGCGAAGTGATGGCGTAGAATTCGTCGAGGCTCGGAGTACCTACCCATAAAGAAAAGTTAGCGCTCAGTTTGTCAGCGTTCACCACTCATATAGTGGACCCACCGATAACATCGAGAATCAGGTCAAGCTGGTGGCTGTAGTCTCGGCCAGGGAACAGAGGGCGTCCTGTAAGCAACTCGGCGAGAATGCACCCCACGGCCCAAATATCAATGGCCTGGAGAAAAATGGTCAGTGACGTGGAAAGCTGTGAGGTGCGATACATGTACCTTGGTGTACATCTTGAACGAGAGCATGATTTCAGGAGCACGATACCACCTCGTCGCAACATATTCCGTCATCAGTCCAACCTCCTTGCCGCCGGGGACACTAGTCTTCACACTCCGCGCCAGACCAAAATCGCAGACTTTGAGATCGCAGTTGGCATTTAACAGAAGATTAGCGGGCTTGAGATCACGATGGACGATATCTGCGCTGTGGATGGACTTGAGGGCACGGAGTGTTTGATAGACAAAGTACTAGTCGGAACGATGAGCTTTGTGTGAGGAGATAAGTTCGATCGGGGCCTGATGGCCTACCTGGCAATGGTCGTCAGTGAGATGCTGCGTCCGGATAACGCGGTGCAAATCGGTTTGCATCAACTCCTGAATGACTATGGCCCAACAGTGAGTGAAAACTTTCGTGTTAGATTTTTGCCAACGCGTACAGTATATCTCCGTGAACTCGTCGAGACTGGGAGGCTTGATGATGTCCAAGATGGAGATGATCTGAGGCGGTCGAAGGTTATAGGGGTTCAGATAAGAGAGGATGAGACGGAGGCTTCACATTCTCATTAACGCAGGTCTCCGAGAAGAACTTGAGGAGTTTGAGTTCTCGCAGAGTCCGAAGACAGAACAAGGTATGATCAAACGGCAAGATTTTCTTGATAGCGACTTGGCGTCCGCTAGGTTTGTGCAGGGCGGCAGCGACTGTCCCGTAGGCGCCTTCGCCGATGGCGTGCAATAGTTGGTAGTCATCGCCTGGAATCGAGGCAGATCAGGGTGGGCGGAGGAAGAAGAGACGGAGTAGATATACTGACCGATTTCGAACTTTGGGAGGGGCTTTGGATTCTTGCGAGAGGACATGATGATGATTGGACACCAGAAACCAGCCGGTGGATGATGTGAACGGAGCAGTCGAGATGAACGTCTCCTGAGGACGAGGAATGTGTTCCGTGCAGCGGGACTGAGTGTCACAAACGGGTGATGGGCTCAAGTATAACCTGGATGGAAACTCAGCGCGACCGCTTTTCTTGATGGAAACAACCGACAACAGGCAGTGCTTTTCAGGTCAACTTCATCAGATTCGGAACAATTCACATCTTTTCCTCGAAAATTGCACAATTTCTGTGATTTCGCGACGTATCTACACAAGACATCAGATCGCCATGTTTTCGACAGACCAATCACCGACAAACTTTGCACGTGCTTCAGCACCTCTCATTGGACAGTCCTCTGAGTCTCTGCGTCTGGAATCTGGATTGGCTGCGGAGATATACCCAAGACGCACAATGGGTGGATAGCACACCGCCTTCGCAGCACACACAATTGTTGGACGTGAATCCAATTACCTTGTCCTTGGAAAAATGCCTCATCAAGTCAAGTACACGGTTGTCATCGTTGCCACGATCTTGGCTTGTATTGTATGTTTGATGAACCACCACCAGCCAATGAGGATGTCGCCAGGCACATACAAATAGCTCGCCCCCCACAAGGTCCTCCTCTTCACCTCTTTCCCTCCTTTTTTTCTGTTCTGTTCCGTGTCTCCCTCTCTTTCTTTCGTTTCTTCGGCTTTCCGCTTCCCCCCACAGTCTTTAAATCACGCTAACCAGAATATCGCGAGCGATGTTTGCTTCTACTCTCTCCTTGGGCCTGGCGCTTCTGCCTTTTGTGTCTGCTGCCATCCATGATGTCCAAGTCGGTGCTAGTGGGAAGCTGCTCTACTACCCGGAAGCCATTGTCAGTATCTTTTTTCTTCTTCCATTTTCTTATCGTCAACTCATCCACTCTTTAGGCCGCTCACCCTGGTGATCAAGTGGTTTTCCACTTCCATGCCAAGAACCACACAGCGACTCAGTCGTCCTTTGCTGATCCCTGTGGAAGGAAAGAGGGCGGTTTCAACTCTGGATTGTGAGCTCTTTTCATCTCCTTTTTTCCTTGATCAGCCCTCGCTGACGGTGCCAATAGCCAACCGGTTCCGGTTAACCAGACCGACCATTTGCCCACCTTCACCGTGCACGTTAATGACGTTCGTACCTGATCCGATATTTCTTAACGACCGTCTTCTCTAACCTCGACAATACAGACCGAGCCAATCTGGGTGTACTGTGCCCAGGCTGTCCGTACTCCCAACAGCCATTGCGGGCTGGGAATGGTCTTTGCCATTAACTGTGGTTATGACGATGAGCCCAACTCGTTCGGCAACTTTAAGAAGGCTGCTCTTGCTGTCGGCGCAAGCCTCTCTGCTGCTGCCGCTGCCTCCACCTCGGCCTATGCCTACCCCACTCCCGATGCTCACACCACTTCTACCGCCTGGACAACCGCCGCTTACGGAGACTACACCATCCCCCCTGCACCCCACCCAACCCCTGTCACCCAGGCCGTCACCCTCGGCGATCAGACTTGGACCACGACCTACGAGTCGTACCCCAACTCGCCCGCCCCCACCCCGGCTTCCGCTGAGGGTGTCGTTCACAAGGTTATCGTCGGTGGTCCCGGCAAGCTTACTTTCGACCCCCCTAATGTCTCTGCCCTTCCCCGGGACACGATCGTCTTCGAATTGTAAGCACATTCCCCTTGTCTCGGTCGACCTGGAAACTCATCTTCTTGTACAGCCACCAGAAGAACCACACCGTCACCCAATCTGCTTTCGACGACCCGTGCCGCCCATTCAACGCCAACGGTCTCACTGGCTTCGATTCTGGATTGTGTGTTATGTCAGATGAATTCCCTTTCGATCGTCACTGACATGGATTTTTTTATAGCTTCCCCGTTGCTGACGATGCAACTGAATTCCCTACCTGGAACTACACCGTCACCGATACTGCACCGGTTTGGGCCTACGTACGTTTCTCTCTTAATCGATCACGTTCATAAGTTGTTCACACATATGTCTTCCTCATAGTGCCGTCAAGGAAACCACTGCGGTGCTGGAATGGTCTTGTAAGTTTTTCTGTGTGTTTCTGATAAAGACCAGCATTCTGAATCTGAACTTGGTTTATAGCTCGATCAACTCGGACGAATCTTCTGGCCGCAACTTCCAGGCATTCCAGAACGTGGCTAAGGCATTGAACGGCACTGCGGTTGCTGCCGTCACGAGCGCTGCTCCTACTGCCACCACAACCGACAGCGGTGCCAACCCCATCAAGATTGGTGGTGCCAGCATTTCGCTGCTTGCTGCTGCTCTCGTAGGCTACCTGCTATAGACATGGACTGATTCGCACATTCTCGGCGGCTTCCTCTTAACGTTCCTTCACGACTTGGACATTACTTACATCGTCTTGATGACACGGCAGGCACATACTTTACCTTCTTGCTTTCGACCTGGACACTGTCGGCATACCCTTTTGTTTTCTTCCTTACATATATACCCGGTCTTGAGTATAATGCAGCCTGAAAGATCGGAGGTTCCCTTTCGAATGCGATATAACTCAATGCCGTGATATTGTGAAGGCAATGCTACAGGAAGCTACAAGTACGAGAACAGATAACAAGAATGAAAGGGATATTAAATGACATGGGAGAAAACGTGTAGAGTTGCTACGATACACTGGCAGGCTACTCTGCGCCTGACGCTTCTCGTGCCTTCTTCTCTTTCTTCAGCCTTTTCCGCTCGTGTCGGGCAGCCTCGTCTTCCGCCTCGTCACCCCCCTCAGCCTTCTTGGCCTTCTTCTCCTTTTTCAGCTTTTTCTTCTCAACAGCTGCTTCAGTGGTTAAGGCATCCCCATCCTCTGGCACTTCAGACTTTCGTTTACGTTTCTTCTCCTTCACCTCTTTCACAGGCGAAGTCTCCGGAGCAGGCGCGGATGAAGGACCGGCCTGTGGAGGGGCCGATGTCGAGGCTGGTGCTGGTGTTGGCGCGGCGTGCTCCTCACGAGTGTAGTCTTTGTAGTCGCGACTCCATTCTGCAGGCGTCGCGTCGATTTTCTCGCCGTGCTTGCCCAACTTGCCTTCTTTAACCATCTTCTTCTTTTGCAGGGCTACAGGGCCAAGACCCCAGCGGCGCGGATAGGTGTCGCGTTCCATGATACACCTCTTGACTTTAGCAACCACGCCATGGTCGCAAGTGGCGAGTTCCACAGTTGACATTTGAGCGATCGCAAGAGCGATGGCCTCGCCTGCGTGCAATTTCAGTAAACGTAAGAATGAAATGAAGGGACGGGATCAACTCACCCTTAGTTGTCATCAGCACCACTTCCTCATGTACGGAGATGTCGGCCTCATAACGCAATAAACCAGGTATCATGAGCTTTGCTCCATAGCACACCGCGTTGACTGCGCTATCCTTCACAACGATCCTCTTGTAGCCAACCATTAGGCATTCCAGCGGCCTGATGACGCGACGCAGGTACGATTCTACGGGTGAGACAGGTGAGAACCATCGAAGAAAGAGAGACGAGATGGAACACACCATCTCTAGTATTGTCGTACATCCATTGCGCGTCCATTACATCATGCATTGTAACCATATCGTCGTTCTCTGACATAGCGCCACTTCTCACCCGACGTAGCTCTTGCATGTGGCCACCGACACCGAGAACAAGGCCAAGATGAACACATAGAGTGCGAATGTATGTGCCGGCCTCGCAGGACACCCAGAATACGGCAAGATTGCGTTTTTCATCGAATTCGAGCAGCTTCGATTCGTGAATTGTTCGTATCCGAAGCTGCCTTTTCACGGCAGAGATAAGGGGAGGACGTTGGAACAGAGCACCGGTTAACGTTTGCAGGGCACGAGGCAAGGCAGCAGGGTTGGGCAGCCCAGCGTGTAGACGAAGAACGCAAACGTATTCCTTGCCTAGACACACGTGAGACCGGGGCTCCTGGAGAAAATACAAGGTGACTGACCTGCACCTTGCTGGGATTTCACCAACCGGGTGGCACGGTCTATACAGACAATCAAGCACCCAGTGACCTTGGGATCAAGTGTTCCACTGTGTCCAGTCTTTTCAACACGCAGGATCCGTCTCAACCAAGCGACAACTTCATGAGATGAAGGGTTCGACGGCTTGTCGAGATTGATTACTCCAGACCTAGGCATATAAGTTTGAAATTCAATGGTATATTTTCCAGGTGACATACTTCACGTATGACACGATATCTCGCTTTAGAGGGCTGCAGCCTGACGGTATTGGGGTGAAATGACTTGATCGGATGAGGAGCTTGTCATAGTTTTTGAGGAGGAGTGGCCATTGGGAAGTATCGAGGGCCGGGGCAGATTTTTCGGATTTTATAGCGTAGTCGCCGTTGAGCTGTGCTGTCACGACCTGTTCCTTCGTCAAAGCCGGCGCCATTGGGACAGTGACCTTCACAACTTCGACTTGCCAAAATTTCCCCAATCCCTTAGGTTATGAGAACATCATACCGCATTTGGAGCTACGGAACGTGCCGCAACCTTATTTCCGCAACTGTACAGTCTACCAGACCCTCGCGTCTACACAACTAGACACAACTTCATCGACAGCTTCAAGACCTCGCCAACCCGTCAAAATGGTCAGTCAATGGGCAACCGCTTTGCTGAGTTCCCTTCTCAGTAGGCTAACCCATTCTTATCCTTAATCAGCCCAAAGCCACCCCCGCCAAAGGTGCTGCTACCAAGCACAAGTTCGTTATCGACTACTCGAAGCCCGCCGCGGACGGTGTCTTCGATGGTGCCGATTTCGAAAAATTCCTTCACGACCGCATCAAGGTAGAGGGAAAGGCTGGCCAGCTTGGTGACAACGTCAAAGTCGTCCGGGATGGTGTGCCTTCAGGATCTTTTCCCTATCTACTCAGTTAACCGACTTCTTCAGGCAACACGAAAATCACCGTGACCTCCAACGTGCCATTCTCAAAACGGTACCTGAAATACCTCACAAAGAAGTTCTTGAAGAAGAACAGCTTGCGTGACTGGATTCGGTGGGTTTGGCTGCATTGAGCTCGTTGTTTCAAGGTGTTGACCTCTAGTGGTGTGAAGGGTTGTCGCTTCTTCGAAAGACAACTACCAACTGCGCTTCTACAATATTGCGTGAGTTGTTTATCATCTTCCTTTCGAGAAATGTTCTCAATGGGCTATAGTGGCACTGGTGAGGACGAGGACGAGGATTAGTTGACGTAGCTCAGCAAAATGAACCATAATTTTATGAATGCGCTACGTATTCCTTCTTCCTCTTTCGGCTTTCTTGAATGCAAGAACCTCCAACCTCTTTGCGGAATAAGCCATCCAGAAGAAGCTCTGGAAAGAAGCATAATTCGGTTCAAACCCCGATGGATGATGCCCCAAGTGGTACGGAGAGTACAAGAAGGCGGGTTTAGAGCATTTGGCCGCAGACGGCAAATAAACGTATATTTACTCCTCTAAGAGACTCTTCAGATGATCTTTGTCTACAATCTTTGTCCGGCCCAAGGCAAGCAGGCCAATTTCTTTCCACAACCGTTGGTTGCTTGTTAGCGCCTTCCCTTGATATTGGTGTGCAAGGAGACTGGACAACTGGTCTCTCAGTATCTTGAGTGCAACCCCGGTTTTTGGAGGCAAGGAGTATTTGATCTTTCGATCGATAGACGTCATGTCTGCGACCAGCTGCGCATGCTTTGAGCATGTCATGTACGGCAGAAGAACAAAGGGTCCAAACCTTGAAGTCGCATTCTCCACACAATAAAAGTAAGGATAGATCGTCAATAGGACCCGTCTCCCACGCGTAAAGCTTTTTAGAGTGCCTGTGGAAGTGGTAAGATGCATCTTTCAGATGTCAAGGAAGAGTCAATGGAGGACGCACATCAAGGTAAAGTATGCAAGGTGATGTACGTCGAAATTTGCGGCGTTCTTGCCAAAGTTCACGGATGAAGGATGGAAGAATGCTTGTTGGTTGTTTGTGATAGTACGTAGTTCACCGTATTTCCCATCGATCGACAAAACTTTGGGGTATAGACCAGCTGCTAGAGCGGCATGGACGATGGCGGGGTTCTTCGAATTTACATCTAGCTCGTCAGGCACGTTGACGAATTTTGTCCGCCCACGGGAGTAGCGAGCGCTGTCGTAGGAGGTCAATGAAGGCCGTGAAAATAATGTAGGAAGTCCACCTGTTGAGCTCCCGAACCAGACTCTTGTCGACTTGTATGAAGGATGAATCGATCAGATATCTAAAGACTAAAATTAGCCTGGGACGGTGAATTCGACAGGAACATGTGTACCCAAGAAACTGTTGACGAAGATCCTCAATTTGTTGTAAATTCTGTCCAAGAGTCGGCAAGATTTTATGGTTTCAGGGAGGGTGCTGTCATACCTGATAGCTCAGGAAGTTTGTGCGACAGAACTTCCTCCCAAATCCAGGATTGGCACAGGCACGCCGCCAACTTGCAAAGGCGTTGTTGATGGTTAGAAAATCAGAATTTTCTATTTGTGACGCATAAATGTGAGAAACGCAAGACGACGGGAAAAGGACTGACCAACGCGGAAGGTATTTTTGGCACGATCGGCTTCTTGTTCGAATCCCAACGGCACCACGAACGGCGATTTGGAGTTGAGTGTTGCGGCAATGGTGAGAGCAGGATCGAGGCAACGAAAGAGAGCGGAAATGAGCAAAAATTTCCCAAGGTGAACATCGGTGGGTAGCTTGCTTAATAGCTTTCCCATGGGAGTAATTTCTTCAGAAGGTGTCAAAGCTCTGACCTGCGGACAATTATAAACCAAAGACCGAAGTCGATCGACAAATAGTCTCACCTCCACGAGCATCGAAATGGCTCTTTGAACATTCACTGACATAGGAGGGTCTAACGCTCGGGAAAGAACATCTTCGATGGAGGAGCCCAGTTTCACTTTCATAATCTTGATGCGCAGGGCGAGGTCAGATAGGCTGAGTCTCATCATTTCCGGCAGGGGTGTCTCTGCCATCTAGAAGGGAAGCCAAATTGATCCCTAGTGGTTGGGAATATGACACTGAAGATGCGCACCTGCGTATCGTGGCTGACTTTGGTGAAGAGATGAAAGCACAGTCCTTCCCTGACTCGACCTGCACGACCCCGTCTCTGGGCAGCATTGCTCCTTGCTATGAAAGTTTCTACAAGACGGCTAATCTGACGCTTCTCGTCAAATCTACCTGACTGTTCAAAACAAAGCCACCCCCGTTGAAAGTCAAGACGGACCTCATTTCTCGATGTTTTCCTGTGTCGATGACGCATGTAATATCCGGTATTGTGATTCCTGTCTCCGCGATATTCGTTGCTAAATATCACATCAGCGGACTGGCGTTGGTTATATTAGAGGAACATTACCGATGACAATCTTGCGAACGCCTGAGGGAGGAATATCGAAGACGGCACTCTGTGATTCGCTCGAAAGAGTGGAGTGGAGTGGGTATATCTTGAACTCATTTGAACCGAAATGTGAATGCTCTACAAGCATGTCATTTAATCGCCTAATTTCGCCAAGGCCGGGCATGAAAACAAGGATTGCTGGTGAGAAAGCCTGATAAGCCACATCTTCATAACAAATTTTCTCGAGCAACCGAACGATGAGCTCGTACGGTATGAGCCGTTCATCGATGGTGTTTAGCGAAAGTACGGTTTCAGGAGAATATCGCTTTTCCGGCTTCCAGGTGGTACGACTGCCGTTACCGTTGTCTTCATCGTCATCAACAACTTGTGTATCCTCTGTCCACTCTGGCCTGTTTTTACCCTTGTAAAACTTGTCTGATACTGATAGTGTCCACCATGACGGTGTTGTCAAAAAAAAAAAAAAAAAAGAGAGAGAGAGAGACAGTTCTCACATCGTCGGGCATAGGGGGATGAATCCGTTACTGTCCATTTTGCATATTCGATGGCATCTTCTAAGAATTGGACGTTCACGGGGAACGTACGCCCGGGCACATGAAGAGTCCGACAATTCCCGAAATAAGTCGATATTTTCTCTGCGTCGAGTGTCGCGGACATTAAAATCACCCTTTTGCAAGGCAGGTCAAAATACAGCTCCGATGATAGTTGACACCACATACTTCAAGTCAGGCCGCTCCATCACAAGCGATTTTAAGACGATCAACAGAAAATCAGATTCGATGGTACGTTCGTGAACCTAGTATTTTGAAGTTTTAATATCGACATCAAATAAATGTATACAAGCATGCTTACTTCGTCGACGATGATATGCTTCATAGCAACAATTACAATTAGTTCTCTTGCTTGGTCGACGTAGACGAACGTACTGTGATTTCATCAAATGCGGTGCCCCGACCACCTTGACCACTTCCACCTTCCAGCATGCGCAAAGCAATGCCATTTGTGACGAAAGCAAGGCGTGTGAAGCGAGAGATATTGCTCTCCAATCTTATTGAATACCCGACGAGAGAATTTGACGCTCCCGCAGAATTTGGAGGATCGCCGAGTTCGAATGCTACCCCTGTAGATAAAAGATCAAGAGACGACTCGGGGTCGGTGGCCTAACACGACGAACTGTGGGCAAGGGATATTGCTGAGATTCTTCTCGGTTCTGTGCAGTATATCTTGCAAGGTTTTCCTTTCGAGAGACAGTCTTCGAGAATGAACGAAGGGACCTGAGTAGATTTGCCACTGAATTCAAGAGAAGTATAATTAATGAAAAGGCTGAATATTCAACTGCGACTTACCACCCAGTTTCCCCACTCAAAACCAACACCTGTGACCGTTCCAAAGTGTCAAGAATTTCGTCTCGATAGTTAGCAATAGGTAATCCGTTGCGTTGAGCCTAGAGGGCGACAGATGTCAGCAAGAATATTACAGGCTGTAGTGGGTCCTGCGAACAAGCATGTGCCGATACGCTGGTGCGGACTTTCTGTGTTGAAATTCGAGCGATAAGCGCTCAAAGAATTCACGTCCTTCATCAACACCCCGAGATGCGCCTGGCAGAGGTCTTGTTGATGCTTGCTTCGATTGCTTGTCTGTAGGCTGCAAAGAAGATTATATCGTAAGGTGCCGGAAATATGTCTGTAAGGGAATATTAAACACCTTTACATTCTTCTGTACTTTATCCCCTAAGACGGAACGCAGTTTGGCCCAAACTTTCCTATTATGCTCGTCATCTCTTTTCCTTCTCGCACTCTCGAGTTCATCCCAAAGATTGCGATATACAACAGGAAGAAGGCGAAATGAGGTGGAGTTGCTGGAACTTGCTGGTGTCGGCGATATGAAGCCTTCAGTAAGTGGGTACGTCAAGGAATGAAGAGCGACTACAGCGATATATTGTTCTGCCTGAGAATCGTCGGGACATGCTACATCATCCATCGACCATTCGCCTCTCTTCTTCGTCTGCCAGGATATAGTCACGCTCGCCCTCTTTGCGCGGCTATGAGTGGACAATGCCGTGTAAGATACCGCAGCGTATCGATCCACCTTGGAGACGAAGTCTCGCAGAAGTGTCTTCGGCATCTGCCCAGACCACTGTTTGGGTATGGACATATCACGAAGAAGAAGGGTAACTCCTTTCACTGTGATTTCGGTGGAGCCAGGATCGTTGAGAATACCAAGCATGCCAGAGGAAGAGTCGTCGCTGTCGGAGTCTTCAAAGAGGTCAGCCTTCGGCATTGGTGAACTTCGTGCGGGGGTCAGCGGTGCTAATTGTTTGGACACAGAGGCAGGGCTTTGGTGGCCGATTAGAGCAGATCGGAGACGCTCTTCGAGACGTTTCTTGTCCCACTTTGCTTGCTCCTGACGGTAACGATCATCGGCTTCTCTTTTGTCAAAAAGGTAATCATTACTGAGTTCGGTCAGCTTTTGACGTAATAATCGGAGCTGTTCAGTAGTTGCCTGAGATCGAGGTCGAAGCGAGACTTCGCGTTCACGTAGTTTTACCTCAACATATGCAGAGGTGGGGTCGGTCGTGTCTATATGGTCTTCATCACCTGGCAATTCCGACGCTGACCGAGGTGAATGGTCTCTGTTATCTTCCACACCGGTAGCATCGATGCCTGCACGGGTTGGTGCACCCGAGGGGGGGACGGGAGGTGTGGTCGACAAGAACAGGTCTAAGGGCGCGGAACGAATTCTGCTTTGTGACCGCTCTCGTGGCAGGCGTGGAGTGGAAGGAGGTGAATGGTTGTATCGGACGGTGACACCTGCAGGAAGTTTGAACGTTGTAGGGACTTGTGTTTCTAGTGCGCCTGCTAAGACGTGGATTAAAGGTGTTTTAAGTTCTCCTGGAATATCTTACCAGAGGACAATCCATCCTCAGAGGAATTCAGGTAGAGCTGGAAGAAATCAGAAAAATAAGATACACGGAGATGAGAGATGGATCACCCAGTCGAAAAAGTTTTCCAAATCTACACCATCCACGTTTCTCAGGCATTGTTCTACGTTTTCTTCCGTGAAACCGAGTCTTCGCAACACACCATAGGAGATAGCTAGTCGCGGCATGGCTTTTTCCTCTTCCGTGTCATCGAGTAATTTTTGCCCTGTCGCAGATCTATGTTAGGTTTCAACCCATAGCAGAGCAGTAGAGCGGAAGGTACCTGTCGGCTCCAGCGAGTCGAGGGCGAGGATCATGATTCGATCTCGTATGAAAGGGTCAATATCTAGTCGAGGAAGGGTTTGAGAGAACCGTCTGTCCACCTCAATGGACTGAAAGGGAGGGATGTGAGAAACTGCTGTCGCGCGAAGAAAGGTGTATAACCTTCATGGTCCTGATGAGGCACGTCGTTTGAGCAATGATGACAAAATTGTACAAGAAAGTACTTGCCTCGAAATCTCTTTCTCTGTCTTTTCTTGGAATTTTTCGATAAAACTCTGCAATTCCAGTTCTTCGGCTGACTGTAATTCATGATCATTGTTGGGATGAGTGGCAGTCGAAGCAATTTCACCGCGATTGACATCATCGTTGGTTTCGTTGGACACACTGGCATCAGGCTGAACGTCGGTGACTCCTCCGGGATCTGCTAAGTTTTCGTGCACAGTTTTCTTTGGCAAGGAAGTGGTGGCGAATCCACGAGCCACAGGCTTCAATTGCGTTTTCTTCTTTTTGGCCATGATGTATCCGACCGAAATGTTCGATTCCTAGTTGAGCGTTCTTGACCAGGGGGTTACTAGAGTTTTACGCGCACGAAGACGATTCAGATATGCGGTTGATGGGTCTATGAAGGATATACGGAGAGCGGTGCCGAAAATTCAACATGGGTGCAAGTGTGGCGTTTCAACGTTGGGATTGAGTCACCTCAACAAGAAATTTATGCCTTATCTTATCGGTCGATACGTACACAGATGCATTATTCAAAATTGATCTAAAGTTACATGCTAACATCCAAGCCACAGCAGGTGTACAGAAGGCAAATATAGATAATCTACGGGATCAAGATGCTGGTCTATTACACTGGTTTTCAGATTGCGTGAATTACCATTACTCCACGGACTGGTTAATAGCAGATGGTCCTTTTTTCTTAGGACCTGGTTTCCGGCCACGGGTTGAAGTTGTAGCGCCTGCCTTGCGCCGCCTACCACGGGTACTCTGTGTGGTCACAGGCAAGCTATCATCGTCCTGGCGCTCCGCTGTGGACGGAGTTGTGTGGCCAAAGAAGTCATCGCCTTCGTCGTTCCATAGATCCCGAACCGAGTCTTGGTTTTGTTTGGCGTCGCTGGCCTTTTCTTTGCGGGTCCCCGAAAGCTTTGATGACTCAAGGGACGCAAGCTGCTCGTCGTTCAAGAGCAATTGGACGATCTCACTCGGCTTCGTAACGTCGGTGAAATTTTTATTCCCAACAACGATGTCTTGAACCTGTAAGTGCATCAAAATCAGGATTGGAGGGCAAAATGAGAAGAAAATGGCGCACATCTTTCTTCACTCGTGCCAGCTGCACAATGCGTTCATCAATGGTGCCCTTGGTGATCAATCGATATACCGTGACTTGACGAGTTTGCCCAAGACGATGTGCTCGGTCCATCGCTTGCGCATCATTGGAAGGGTTCCAGTCATGATCATAGAAAATGACCGTGTCAGCAGCGGTGAGGTTGATGCCCAAGCCTCCTGCTCGTGTTGAAAGCAAAAATACGAAAATATCAGGTCTGGAAAAAGAACAAGTCATTAAAATAAAGGTCATAACGGTGTCGGTGAAGTACAAACCTGGTCTGCCAGTCTATCACCATATCTCGTCTATCTTCGAGTTTCGAAGAACCATCCAAACGCAGATATTTGTATTGGCGATAAATAAGGTATTCCTCCATCAAGTCCATCATTCTGGTCATCTGGAAATATACCAGCACACGATGATCTCCTGCCTTGAGTTCTTGGAGCAAACTGTCGAGTCTTGAAAGTTTAGCAGAGTCGTATATCAACCGCTTGGCCTCAGGGACGAGCATGTTGGAGACAGGCAATTGGTCCGTCGGTGATATAGCAGCTAAGCCGCTCAAGGGCACTAGTGGGAGAAGACTATGGTAGGCAACGGCAGCCGTTTCAGAATCTCGCATGTGAAAAGGTAAACCATACAACGCCAAAGATTCCAGAGGCGCATCCAGGAGAAGAGTTTGCGAGTCCAAGAAGGCCCGATCATTGCAGTACATGGACACTGCTGGCGCAACTACTGGTGGTGTATACCACTTCATGGTTGGCCTCGATAAGCAAGAGATCTGCCACGAGGTCCTCGAGATTGATTGCAACTCTGGCAATTGGTTGCTCGCTATGCATGGGGGTGCGGGGGGCCGAACTTGGAAATGATTAGCAGCAGAGGCAGCAAAAGTGGGTTCGCTAGAATCTTCTTTGAATAAAGAGCCATGACGATGGTGAATCAACTACTTACGACGCGTAACGGATATCCGGGACGGCCATTTCCCTCTCGAGAGCAAAAAGACGTCTGCGCATCAGTGGTGATACATGTATTTGGTGCGCTTCCGAAGTTGGCATGCCAATGAATCGCAAGAAAGAGAACGATGTCGAATCTGACGGCCAGGGTTAGGAAATGAAAGGAATCCAGAAGCTAAATACACACCATCGTGGTACATAGATCGATGGATCCAATCAGTCGACCAGATGTTGAGCAATTTGGTTAAGCAACTACTGCGAGACGGAGCTGAAGAGTCTTCTGAAGGGACATCGAGCAGTCCCCCATCTTGGTACAGGCGGGCAGGTATGGAATACTCAATTGGGCTCCGGGTTGAGTAGGGAAGAATCACAAAGTCCCCTTCTCGCATTAGAGGACCGGGTTTCCCGTAATTGCAAAATGAAAACGGGGCAACAACATCTGCCCGCTCAAATAGCTCTGGGTGGTTGCAAACCTGACAAGGGTTTCAATGGAGTGGCCGTGAAATGAACGGAAGAGACCAACCTTGCGGAATTGCATCACCAAGTTCATCAAGGAACGAGCAGAGTCTGCATCGTTTATGTTGGCTGCCTTCTCCAAAAGGTCGGCGACGGAGACATTTGCCAGAAGGGCAGCATACAGGGCTCTTTGTCGGGGGCTCAGGTCGACATGAATATCAATTTCGATCTTTGAAAAATGAAGCCATTAGTAACCCTAGAGAGCCAAGATCTGGATAGCTACCTTTTCGCTAAGTTCGTTCTGGACATGTCGTTTGACACGCCTCAACATGAAAGGCTTCAGGATCATGTGAAGACGCCTCAGTTGGTGTTCGTTGAGTTTACTCCCCTTGTTCTCAGCAGCATTCTCGATATCCTTGGAAAACCACTCGTTAAACTCATCGTGGGAGTCGAAGAGACTGGGCATGATGAAGTGCAATAGTGCCCATAGCTCTAATTAGAGAATGGGATGTTACCTACAGTCGATCTGGTTGAAAAAATTGACATACCTTGCATCGAATTCTGGATTGGAGTTCCAGTAAGGAGAAGCCTGTTGCGGCAATGAAATCCAAGTAGAGTTTTCCACCGGACACTGGAAGAATTTTTGATGTTCTGGGCCTCATCCAGGATCATGTATTGCCACTTGACGCGCTGGAAATACTGTTGATCCTGGGTAACCTAAAGGATGACAATGAAGCGGCCAAAGAACATGCAAATATCATGCACTAACCAGTTGGTAGCTTGTAATCAAGATGTGGAATGGGGCATCTTGGTTATAGCTGATCTCTTTCTTGCTCCAGAACTTCCGTAAAGTTGCACGATCTTTGACATTACCCCAATACGGAATGGCCTTCAATTGGGGCACAAATCGTGTCAATTCTTGCTGCCAGTTGTGAAGGGTAGAAGCCGGCGCAACAACCAAAAACGGTCCCCAGATATCGTGCGTCTCTGCTAAATACGCCAATAGAGAAATGGATTGAACCGTCTAAAGAAGGGTCAGTAGCTTACATAATGCCTAAAAAAAGGCTCTGACCTTGCCCAGGCCCATTTCATCCGCCAGAATACCATTAATGCCTTGTTCATAAAGTGTCGCAAGCCAGTTAAGACCTTTCAGTTGATATTCCTTCAACTGGGCCATCAGCATCTTGGGCTGGGAAATAGTCAGAGGTCCGCTCAATGATGTCGGGTTTTGGAAGTTCAATTCGTCCGAGTCCACTGGAGGCGCATCGTGTTTAAGCATCTTGCCCATCATCCAGAAAGAAGTACCTACAATCAACTAGTGGAGCTTTGGATGTTGAAACTTGCGCCTCTTCATCAAGGTCTTCGTGTATATGGGCTTGAGCTTTCGCAAGTTTCAAAGCTTCATTGGTTTTGCGCTCCAAAGCAGCTTGCGTGTCAAACTGTTGGGCTCGTTGCTTGGCGAGCGAGATTGCCTCCTGAGCATTGTGCCTTGCGTGAAGATGAAGGTTGGTGTGATCGTCTGAAAACACTGTTAGTATAAAACTATTGAAAGGAGGAAAATCGACTTGCCATCGTCGAAGTTGATCTCAGGAAGGTTTTCTGGGTTGACATCTGCTAGATGAGCTCCAGCAGGAAGTGGCTGGGCTTCCCCGTCGCCTTCAAGTTCCGTTGCTGTATATTTTCTTGAGCATGGCGCTCTAAGACACGAAATGCAATGCTTACTTTTCAGTTTACTTCCCACGAAATGGCTGTACAGTTCTGTCTGTGAAATCAAGAACTCAAGCTTGCGTGCCTGTCTCGCCGCTTCACGTTTTTCTTCCTCGACCCTGAGGCGATCCATTGCCTCCTTGTGTTCACGTCTGCGCACATCTCGTTCCTCCTTCTCATTCTTTTTCCAGAACACTTGCATCTCCCGCATCAAGCGCTTCGCCTTCGCCTGGAAGTCCTTGTTGGCCTTTGCCGTTTTCGTGAAAGGTTTCCGTGCTTGGATTGAAGCAAGTTTAGCGATTCGTTCGACCTGTGATTGCCTCGTTTGATACCCAGTTGCATGATACTTGTACACCTGCCACGAATGTAAGTCAGGCTAAAGAATGAGGTTAAAGAGTGTCAGGCCACCGATTTACCTTTGCAACATCTCTGCGGGCAATGTTTGTCCACACTTTTCGCTGAGCCTCTTCAAGTGACTTGATACGTTTTGCCATTGCATTATCGTCAACTTTTTTAGCTCTCTTGATGGGCGGTGGTTGTTCACCAATTTCGTAGACCATTGTAGAGTTTGTAGGGACGGGGGAACTGGGACGCGATGCTGCAGGCGTTATGTCACCAGGGAGAGGGGATGGGCGGGACACTTGTTCATGGTCAACCTCCAAAGCGTGTCCGACTTTCTTCTTGGGTCCGGGTTTCTTGCGGACTTTGGGCGTCACAGACACGCTGTCGTGGCTGGGCTCCCTCTGTACTTGCTTGACTTTCCCTTTGCCTTTGGAAGTAGACAATTTCAGAGACAGGGACTCCGGGTTCCTACCGTCGATGCCGTTAGAAGTGATGGGAATGTCTAGTCTTCGACGCTTGGCTGCAGGACCTGATGATTCCTCTCTGACATCGATTGGATCAACCTCACTTGCGAGATCAATATGTCCATGAATTGTGCGCTTTTTAGCCTCAGAGACATGCTTGAGAGACTGAGAAGTGGGAGAGTCTTGTAGCATGGCTCTTTCGAATTCAAGCGCAGCATCTTCGGCACCGGCATTGAAGCGTTTGTGATGACCATAGTCTTGACCAGTCGACCTTGTCCCTGTCATATTCTCAAACTCATCCTCAAAATTAGGCTGTGGTAGGATATGAGGAGATGCTGGGATGCTCTCTATTCTTGTGGAGTAGTGTCGGGAGAGGTCCTGCGCTGTCACCGAATTACGTTCCTACAAGAGGAAAACATTACAGTCAACCCGATGTTGAGGAGCAAAGGCACAAGGTAATTACCCGAACCCCATCCCAAAATATCTGAGAAAGACGATTTTGGCGCCTTTTAGTTTCCAACACGTAGGCATTCAGTCCGTCTGCCCAAATCTCCCGACAGTCTTCGAGATCTGAAGAGTCCAGTTCCAGCTGCTTAGTGTTGTGGTTATAGGAATCCAGAGGCTCGATGGCGTTCACGGTGGTAGGCGACACAGGACGCGCATCTTTTGCCTTGCGGGTCGATTTGCGCTGACTCGTCTGCGCGGGGATGAGACATTGCGACAGCATTACTAACGAAGTTGACTCACTCTTCTCTGCTTCGTAGGCATGTACTCCGCGTCTGGATCTGCTCCCCCTTTGCGTCTCTTCTTGGAGATGACATCATGCTCATCTTGCTGAGGAAAGCCTGAATGGGAGTCCGCTGGCGACAAGCCGCGGTCGTGTTCATAGGCATACCGTCGACTGTCGCTGGTATACGAAGCACGATCGTCGGGGAGCCAGTCGCCGGAACGAGAATCCCAACTTGGATCATACTGCCCCTGAGGTTGATAGTACGCCCGACTGGTGTACGACTCGCGCAGAGGTCGATGAGACGAGTGCGAACGGGGAGAAGGATTGGGCGATAGCCGAGGGTCGTCGTAGCTGTCGCGGTCGCTCGCGGGTGCGCGCGATGGCACTACGTAGAGTTGGCGTGAGTGGGTGGGGAGGGGTTCGTCGTTGAGAATATGGCGGAGAGACATAAAGAAGAAAAACTGGGCCTATGACCTGGAGCACAGAAAACTGGGCCTCGTGGGATCAAAGGTGGGTTATGACAGCACAGCACCCAGTAATGGACGGGACGATGTACGGGGCGCGGGTCGGAGGGTGGAGAGACAACGCAACTGTGTGAGAGGAAGAAAGAAATGTAGAGCTGAAGCAAACAAGTGGCAAGGACTGCTATCAGCGACAAGGAACGAGGGCAAACTGATACGGCAGTAATGAAACTCTCTGATCTTTGCACATTTTCGCTTTGGTCGCTTTCGAACTCTAGAAAAGGAAACAACAGACATTCGACTTCTCGCCAGCACTCCAGCCAAGCCTTTCGCTTCGTCCCTCTCTGCCTCGCTCTGCTGTTTCTCTCGATCTCTTTCGTTCAATCGCTCATATAGCCACATGATAGCGGCTGGTACACTGAAAACCACCCCACGTATGTATTCTCTGGATCAAGCATCATGCCACATTCGACTTCAATACACGTAAATAACTCGAAGTATGCATGTCGTTCCCTTTTTCGACCATCTATTCTTAATTGTCAGGGTGTAGCATCAGTTCTGGGCGAACTTTCTCGTCAAATTCTTCGGGTGTTAGGAATCCAAGTGCAACAGTCGCCTCCTTCAACGTTGTTCCCTCCTTGTGCGCTTTCTTGGCACACTTCGCAACGTCTATGGCAAGAAACATGTGGTCTTCAGCTCGATCAACACTGGGCTGATATAAATGTCCACTCACTGTCGTATCCTAGATGGCTGTTCAGGATCGTAGCAAGCATCAGTGACTCGTTCAGTAAGGTGTGGATTCGTTTCTCATTCGCTTGAATGCCGACAACGCAATTCTTTGTAAATGACCGCGAACCTTGGGGACAAGAGATGAGTTCTTCATTCTAGAAACGCACGGGCCGAAATACACACCATCAGCAAGAAGCCGAATGCTTTGCAAGACATTCTTAGCGATAACGGGCTTGAAGACGTTAAGCTAAAGAGATACGGTCACTTTATTTGACGGCAGTAGACGCAAGACCGGGCAAACACGCACTTCGAATTGGCCGCTTGCACATGCAACTGATACTGCCGTTTGGTTGCCCATCACTTGAGCAGCCACCATCGTGAGCGCCTCACACTGCGTAGGGTTGACCTTTCCTGGCATGATACTGCTACCGGGCTCGTTTTCTGGCAGGCTTAATTCACCCAACCCACAGCGCGGTCCTGAGCCAAGATAACGGATATCGTTGGCAATCTTCATGAATGAACAAGCAAGGACATTGAGAGCGCCATGCGCCTCGACAAGAGCATCGTGGGCGGCCAAAGCTTCGAACTGCGAGTAATTGTTCAGACTGAAAGAAAAGGGGGGGAAGACACCGAATACCTTGTTCGGAGCGGTGGCAAACTTGAGGCCTGTTAGTTTTGATACTTCAGCCGCTATTTTCACATCAAAACCTTTCTTTGTGTTCAGGCCCTGGAAGGGGTGTCCTATATCAGAATGGAGAGAAGAGGCACAACAAACCGACGCACAGTTCCGACAGCGGTTCCTCCTTGAGCCAAATAACTCAATCTTGGTAATACTGCCTCGATGCGGTCGATGCCATTAGCGACCTGTTGGACGTAGCCGCTGAACTCTTGGCCAAGAGTCAGTGGTGTGGCATCCTGGCGTACTTTCAATTGATATTTCACAGAATGCAACAGACTTTGTGCACCTGCAAGTGAGTACGACCGATCTTGATGATGTGGTCAAATTCTTTGGCCTTTGCGGCGAGCGCGTCGCGTAGTTCGACGAGGCTAGGAAGCAGGGTATTGGTGATCTCCGTGACGGCTGCTATGTGCATCACAGTGGGGAAGCTGAAGAACACAAGGGTTAGCTTTAGGAGAAAAACACACAGCACCGATGGCTCACGTATCGTTACTGCTCTGACTCCGGTTGACGTGGTCATTGGGATGTACAGGGTTTTTAGAACCGAGTTGACCCCCAAGTATTTCGATCGCTCGATTAGAAATAACCTGCAAACCATTAAGAAATTGAGGCGACGATGACAAAATGATTGCACCTCATTGGCGTTCATGTTGCTTTGAGTTCCGCTACCTGTTTGGAACACGACCAAAGGGAATTCGTCCAACAATTTACCAGAAATGACCTGTCAAATTTGCATGAGCGATCGCGGAGACGCACAACAGTAACACGCACATCGTCTGCAGCCTTTTGGATGGCCTCTCCTATTTTTGGGTCCATGCCATATTCAACATTGACGACAGAGGCTGCCTTCTTCAGAACACCGAAGGCCTTGATCAGAGGCGAAGGTAACCTTTCCGCTGGACCTCCGATATCAAAGTTTTGAAGGGACCTGAACGGATAAGACGAGATCCAGAGAAAAACCTAGTGATCCTACCTCTGCGTCTGGGCCCCCCAGTACCTGTTCGCCGGAACGTGAAGTTCACCAAATGTATCCCTTTCTATTCGATAGTTTGCCGACGACTACAAATCACTTTCAGCCACTTGCCAACATGAATGATGGTAAAACGTACCATGAGCAACCTAGATGATGAGAAGCGCCTAGCCCTGGTGTGCACTGGGTTCAAGGACCGTGAAATCTGGAATAGGACTGCCTCTATCACGTGTATGACGCAGATTGAAACATATGACAACTCACTGTGGAAGACACGCGGAGGGCCATAGTTATGTAAATAGAGATGGCGGGATAGAGATGGAAAATAGGAGATTGTTTCGAGGTTGTGCGCTAGTTGCTGCTAGCAGCTTCAAGATGTTCGCAGACGCGTTTGTATCCCCGGCACAACGCTAGTCCACCTCACGGCTTCTGCCGCCCGACATTTCCCGACCCACCCCTAACGAGAGGTAAAGTAAATGCGCGAGGCCGTGTACACCTCTACATTTCTACCACGGAGTACTATCGAAGTAAGATGCGCTCACAACGTATTTTGATTCGCATACTTGTATACCTTTTGCGACCCTCGCCCCCCACCGGAATACGAATTGGCCGGTGATGATACTCTACCCCCGCCGGCGCCGTAGTGTTCCTTCTCCAAAATGCGTTCGAGTTTGACTTTCACGAAAACAATCACGTGCGAATGGGAGGACGGGATCTTATATACTATACAGTCGGGACTCGGCGTTTGTGGCACTTCTGTCACTCACGCTTTCCAGCGCTCTCAATTCGTCGTCCTCATAAATTATGGCTTCAGTTGCTTCTCAGATTATCTTCCACCCTACGGTTTCCCAAGGCTTGAAGTTCGGAGGAACAACCCTCGGACGGGACAAGGTAATTACTTAGCTTCAATGGTATACGGGAAGTACCATCGGCTGACTGCGGCAGTAGACTTACAGAGCAATCCAATATTTTGCCCGCTTCTTCTCTTGGTATCTGCTCAACAAGGGCGATAAACTTGAAGCTGCTCGATGGACGGCGTTGAAAGGGCATTTGGGCACCGCCAGAAAGCGTATGTCTCGGCCTACTTCGCCTGAAACGACGTTCTTTGACACCTGAAAAGTTATGCGCCTCGGAAAGCCATTAGAGCACCTGCAGGCCGCACTCCGCGCTTCCCTTTCATCTGGTCCTTTTGAAGAGACTCTGACCACCGTCTCTCGGCAAATTGGCTACTTCGGATATCTTACCTATGATGCTATCGTTTGGGTGTGCAACTCAGCTTAGCCTGAACCACTGGTCTATGCTAATCGAACATCAGGCCAACTCCATTAAGTTCATCGCTTTGACCCCAGAAACATCGAAGAAAGCTGCGAAGAGAGCCTTCCAATTTTGGTTTGCTGGTATTGTATTCAGTCTAATCCACGGAGTACTCAAGGTGAGTTCGCCGTGAATTCCGCGGAGGCAAGTCTTAACTTCGTCGCCAGGCTGGGAGATTGGCCAGAGAATCGAAGGCATTGGGTGAATCCAAGGTTTGGGGTGAAAAGGATCTAGCAGAGGAAGCTGCCCGAGAAACCAGACTGAGTGCTGTAGAAGCGTGAGTACTAGTTCCTTTAGCTTGTACCGCGCTAATAATCGTATCAGGGCTCGCAAAGGTAACCGCCAACAGCTGGTTATCGATTTGCTTGACGTGTGGATCCCCGCAACTGGCGCGGAGTTGCTCAATGTCAACGAAGGTGTACTGGGAATCTTCGGGTATGTTTCCCTGATGTAGTCGGCCTTTTCCATTGACACATTTTCCCGTGCAGTCTCATTTCCTCGATCCTGGGGGCTAAGGCTCAATGGCGAGCAGTTGACGGAAAAAAATAAACGTGCAGAACACGCCAGTCCACTGTAATATAGCCTTCATGATTTTCGGAGGCTGTGTCGGTCGTTTGATTGAAACTATTGATAAACATTTTCGGTAATCTACGCAATGTTTCCATTGAGAGAATGTGTATTTGAGCGTACCATTCGGGAAGACTCAGCTCGAATTGTCCTGTAAACTTGAATTTCGCAGTCGGAGATATTCTTTCCGGACCTCTTCCATAGGCTCGGGAGCCGTGCTGGAATACTTTGAATAAACGCAGCGAGAAACGACGAACAGTCACATACAACCTAACCATGCAGTCCTGAACGACCTTAAGTTGGTTCCTGCACGCCCAAGCAACAGACACTGTTCGACCAGATGCGCACGCGGCGAACTCTGAAGGAAAGGGTTTAGTAATGAAGTAATGGACAAAGGAAGAGGAACTACCTCTGACAATTTGGTCGCATTCCTTGAGGGCGAAAGCCTTCGTAGCTTTGAGCAGGGTTTCTTCTTCCCTGCGAGATAAAGAGTTCATAGCGATGAAAGCCAAGAGTGTGACCAGGCAAGAGAATCGGATCAGCACTTGTTTATTTCCAAACCCTTCGTCCCCTCTTGGCAAATTAATGACACATACTCCTCGTCCATGTTGGTGACTCCTTGTGCACTTCGTCTCTTCCTATCACGATGTCCCAATTACTCAAGCCCTCACGGATATGCACTCGTTTCGTGCATAGGCGTCTTCTTGCAACCGCATCGTCGACACCTCCACCTTCTTCTTCGTCAAGTTCCCAGTTCGGAAAGTCGTTGGACAGTGGCCCCTCTTTCCAGGACTTCCTGTCAGGCGAACCGATCGAACGCGTCGTCCTCGGGAATACCAGGGTGTAAGTTGCTCAGCCTACACGGACTCCTTCTTGACTGAGGCTATACGAAGCCCACGGCTCCCCTCGTACCTCAAGACTTCAATCCCTTCGGGAAGCTCATTCAATAAAATAAAGAAGGATCTACGGGGACTTAATTTGCACACTGTCTGTGAAGAAGCTCGCTGTCCAAATGTCGGGGACTGCTGGGGAGGAAAATACTCTGCGGATGGCAGAAAAACTGCTACCGCTACAATCATGGTGCGCCGCACGGAGCCATAGGTTGTGTGGTATTAACGAAGCTTGCAGCTCATGGGCGACACCTGCACACGTGGTTGCAGGTTCTGCTCTGTCAAAACATCTAGAACACCGCCCGCTCTTGACCCTCACGAGCCTGAACACACGGCAGAAGCCATCAGTCGATGGGGTTTAGGTTATATTGTCCTCACAAGCGTAGATCGCGACGGTAGCTGAAGCTTTCCTTGTTCTGATACTTTCATGGCTCATGCAACTACTCAGACCTGATAGACGGAGGCGCTCATCATTTTGCGGAAACTATCAGCAAGATAAAACAGAAGTGTGTCACCCTTCAATAGCGTCTTTCGCTTCTTCTAACAATCGGCTAGGGCGCCGCACATTCTCGTAGAGGCTCTTACAGGGGATTTTGGTGGCTCATTGGAGCACGTCTCGTTGGTCGCCAAATCCGGCTTGGATGTCTACGCTCATAACGTGGAAACTGTTGAAGAATTGACCCCATATGTTCGAGATAGACGGGCGACTTTCCGCCAAAGTCTGAGAGTCCTTGAGCACGCCAAGAAAGAGGGTGTCCAGATCACGAAGACAAGTATCATGCTTGGAGTTGGAGAAACCGCAGAACAAATTCTAGCTACCCTGAAAGGTATGTCAATTCAGTACAACTGAATGATCAATGCAATAGCTTACTTTCGAGAACAGAACTACGGAAGAACGACGTTGATGTAGTCACTTTCGGGCAATACATGCGACCAACCAAGCGGCACATGAAGGTGGATCGATATGTCGAGCCATCTGAGTTCGATCACTGGAAGACAGTGGCGGAGGATCTTGGTTTCCTCTATGTCGCCAGTGGACCATTGGTTCGCAGCAGTTATAAGGTCTGTTGAGGTCCTTCGCCCCATTTGGTGAAAATCTAACGTTTTTACAGGCTGGGGAATACTACATTGAGAATGTTCTGAGAAAGAAAAAAGGAAGTCGGCAGACGACGATGCAGCCTTCGAAACTGTCTGATCCTGTTTCGGAAGAAACTCTTCGGTCTTGAGTTTTGTCGTGCACCAATAATGGACCAACATCGATCCATCCGCAGCTTGAACATATACTTACTCGCGATGGCATTACACTTTCGATTGGCGGCCCCAGTACTTCACACTAGACACTAAATTTAATGCACTATAATGTGCGTAGCAAGCTAGCTTTGGGTTGGGAGAGTTCTTTTTGAACCTTTCAGAGGGTAGGGTTACGCTCAGGGTTATAAGAATGGTCGAAGTCCCGCCTGCCGACAACTCGATTCTGATAGGCGATCACGGAATTTCCCGAGTTTTCCATCGGAGCTTAAACTAGCTGGCCTCCGAACTCTATTCCTTCGTCAATCAACAAAAATCCCCCTTTCAGCCCACACCTCTCCACACCAAAAGATGGTGAGCCACGTCTCTTCCGCGCTGCCCGTTTAGATTTCTGACTTACTGCATAGGATTCGTCCTCAAAAGCTCCCGTCAAGCTCGCCAAAGTCATTAAGGTGGAACCACTCCTTCATTCTCCCATCGACATCTAACATCTCGCTCCTTCGTCAGGTTCTGGGACGCACTGGCTCCCGAGGAGGTGTAACACAAGTCCGCGTTGAATTCATGGATGATACATCGCGGACGATTATCCGCAACGTAAAGGGGCCAGTACGAGAGGAAGACATCCTGGCCCTTCTGGAAAGCGAGCGTGAGGCAAGGTGGGCACCTCCAGCCAAGCTTGGTTGAGCATTGTACTGATTTTTCGTGAATTTTAGACGCCTCCGTTGACGAATCATTCGTATTTTGCTGTTTGGCGGGCTTGTTTCTCGTTTCATCTGCAATATATTGTAATTTGCGCTTTCGCAGTGCTATCTGGACCCGTGTAACTCTGTAAGGTTTCGAAATCTTTGAGCATTCGCAGTGTTGATTTCGGCCGGACGCTCACATTATCCGATTTCATATATCCGGCGGTAATCCTTGTGACATCGTGGAAATGCCCGGGATGGATGCCTTAAACATGCACCGTCACCTTCAAAAGGCGACCTCTCAATCCCTCCGGATTTCATGAGCTCTAGATACGCCTATGTTACCCTACTCACCACACCTTCCTACCTCGCTGGTGTACTCGTTCTGGACCACTGCTTGCGAGCGGTCAACTCGAAATACCCTCTCGTCGTTATGATTACTCCCTCTCTGCCAGAGGAGGTCAGGGCTATTCTTCGGAAACGGTCGATACTTATGAGAGAAGTGAAATCGCTTCAACCGCCAAATGGTATGCATACTCTGGCAGCGCACGATGTTAGATTCGCTGATACCTGGACAAAACTGAGGTACTCCTTTCTTTGTTGGTACATCACCAGACTAAGAAAATTGCAGAGGTTTCGAGCTCATAGAATACACGGTAAGTCGGTGCGAAGTACAATCGGACCCTTTTGCGTGTTCTAATATTTAACCATCAGCGGATAGTTCTCTTGGACAGTGATATGATCGTCTTGAAGAACATGGACGAGCTGATGTTGCTCGATATCCCTAACGAACATATTGCAGCTGTACATGTATGTGCATGCAATCCGCGCCGGATGTCCCATTACCCTAAGGACTGGTCAGTGACGCGTTTATTCTACTGGTTTATCGAGAGGCTAATTTTTATAGGCGGCCCGACAATTGCGCACATACTGCTGTCAAGCACCCAACAGAACCTCCCCCTTCAATAACAGAAAACTCGCCTCGCCCCTATACCCAGCTGAACTCGGGAACGGTGGTCCTCAGCCCTTCAATGAAACTCGCTGCAGACGTTATGCAGTACCTCTTCACTTGCGACCGGATATCGGAATGGAAATTCCCTGATCAAGACCTGCTCTCCAGTTTTTTTCAAGGCAGATGGCGCCCTATATCTTGGTACTACAACGCGCTCAGATCGTTGCACAGCGTCCACCCCATCATCTGGTCGGAAGGAGAAATTCGATGCTTACACTATATTTTCGCGGACAAGCCATGGCAATCTCGAATAACGCCACCTGCATCAGAGGAGGGCTTCGATGTCATGGATAGGTGGTGGTGGGAGCGGTTCGACGAATTGGGGAATATTATGTCGAGGAGCGATCCGCGAGGGTGGGAGTTGGTAGTTGCTACCGTGGACAATAGGTTTTAATCAATATGTGGGTTCGGCGCGGTTAAGATTAATCGTATTTATTCATAGATGGACTACCATAATTTGACTATAATGTACACTGTGCTGCAGGAATTAATGCACTTTAGCTATCAAATCAAGCACGCCACGAGACGTGCACTTGATCCGTTCGAAACCTGGTTGAGGTTAAATTTTCAGTGCTTAATCTCTCCGAGGTATACCAAGTCCGTTACCTCTGGGTGCATGTGCTCTTTGCGACCGGAGTCTCGTATCCCATGCGGAAACTTAGAAGGCCCGCTTGCGCTATCATTATGCCGTTATCGATACAGAACCTAGAGGGGTAGAGGTTTTATTAGGATCATATCAATGAGACGCAGATTTCTCGAACCTTTCGTCAGTAGCGAAGACCTGCCCGCCTCGTTCTTTGGACATTATTCCCATCATTTCTTGGAGACGCTCATTGCCTTCCGAGGTAGTGAGCAGATGTATGTGTATAAAGGGTGGATTGACTTACAACCAACACCACCAACGATAAGGACCTCCTTACTGCCAATATGCGCCATCGCACGTTCGGTGATTTCCACTAGCATAGCAAAAACATTTTCTTGGAGAGAGAAACACAGATCGGCGGGAGTTATAATATCCTGATCCTCGGGAGAGTTTGGACGTCCATCCGAACGGAAGCGCTTGTCTTGAGTGTAAGCTTCAACTGCAGTTAGAATACCAGACAAGCTGACATCCATCCCCTTCGTCGTGTACGGGAGGGATAGGAGACGTTTACCCCTGTATCGAGGCTTACTGAGCAGAGGAACGGCCTAAGGATGATTGACTTACTTCTTGGCTTCCTGTTCGATGTTATAGCCTGGGCTGGGGTTATTGCTAAGATTTATAACCCGAGCGAAGCGGTCGAGACAGTTTCCGACTGCAATATCCAGAGTTTCTCCGAAGATACGATAACATTGACGCGAATAGGCGACCACCTGAGTGTTGCCGCCCGACACATAGAGAACAACTGGGTTCCTTGCTCCAGTAATCTCTCTTCCCATTTCAATATCTGATGGTAAATTTTACATAAAGTGTTTTGCGCGTGATGAAATGACTGACGACCGACGCAATGATTTACCCCGACAAGGGGTTTGTCGTATAGGAGGGCCAGTGTTCTGGCAACAAGGGCTACACTCTGGAGTGGGGCTCCCATGCCGGGACCTGAGTGAAATTGGGGTGAATAACGCGCAATATTCGTGGACGGAACGCACTACCTTTAGTATAGCATATACAGTCGATGTCTGCTACTGATATAGACGCAGCAGCGAGAGACTCCGTGATGACTTTGAGTGCCCATTCCCGGTGGTGCAGAGCGGTGTCACGGGGCTGGAAACCTTCTCCAGGTGGAGTTATGTAGGTATGTCTGACATTGGAGAGGACCGTGGATGAACCGTCCGTATCATGTTTGATTACACCGGCTCCAAGTTTATTGGCAGATCCTTCGAGCCCGAGGGCGAGGACAGGACGATCTGGGGATCGAATTGAGTCAAAATGAACGTATCTGACGGCCTATTACCTGGATTCTTCAGAGGACACGGGGCGCGTACAAGGGCCGGCATGGATAGTGGGGAGTTTAGTCCGTCGTCCGAGGCAGGGAACAAGTTGGATCGGCGTAGCAGATAACATCCAAAGTCGCTGACCAGTTTAGTGATTTTCGGACCAGGTCGTTCTCACGCCTGCACCTAAGTTTGTTCATCTTCAGAGTTCCCACTAAGAAAACCGCAGAATATATAGCATTAAATAACCTGTCCAAGCAAGTCGCGAAAAGGAAATCTCGTTCGAAATATCAAGCGGGAGTCAGTAGAAGACTAAATCATCCAGGTCTGCTGACCGTTCCAGAACAGGTCAGGCAAGTACTAATCCTGGCAATAAGTAGGTGTGTGTATGACAAAATTGTTGGACTAGCAGAGAGGGACCGCAAATCAAGCTTTCGGGTCAGAGTCTCTATGCGATATCAGAGCAGCATACAGCTGCTCATCGAAGCTCATGCACTGCAGCTGGACACAAGGGACATGGAGGTCTCCATTATTATAGGCATCCGTGATATCCTCAACGGAGCGCAAGTCCCGCGTCTTATCCTTTGTAAGCTTGGCATACATGACCTTGACCTAGATTTAGGTTAGCACAGTTCAGAAAATATAGAAATAGGGGCTCACATCCTCCGATAGAGTATCCCACTCATCGACGGTCAGAGATCTCACACGCGTGACTCTGTATCTGCCGAGATACCTGAACTTGCGGTGTTTCGCATGGGTTTTCGGAAGTCCGACGAAAAGGTTGCGAATAGCGGGGGATTTGTAGGACTCCTTCTCTTTCCCAAGACCAACAAAGATGAAGCCATGCTGCCCCGGGACGGAAGGGCACCACGGATGGTGGTTAAGCGTCGGGCACAAATAGGACCCTATAGTCGCTTTACGGTCAGCACTGGTCGGGTCATCTGCGAGCCTAAGAAAGATGTGTGAATTTTTTTCTCAAAACGAGGATGAATTCCGAGTGACGGACCGTCTAACGAGGGACTGAATCCCGTCTCCGAGGGCAACCTTGAGGAATTCCCGGTCGAACCAGTTGTCATCCTCGATATTTATAATCTTGCGTATAACGGGAAGTTTTGCAATTTCCTTCTCGCGCTCCGGTGGGAGTAGACATGGCAGCAGTTGTGGACTCGGCGCGGCGCGGCGGATAAAGGTCACATCTTCGACTTTCGTCGGAATGACGGAAGTAATATGCATAGAGGACTTGACCTTATGCAGTTCAGGAGACTCGAATTTCCGGGATCGGGTAGATGAGGCTATAGACATCGCTCTTGGTGGCTTTGGAGATCCGGTTTGTAGATTCGAGAGCGGGTGCAGGGCACCCAACATGGAATGACGAGCCTGGATCATAAACCAAATGAAATGAACAGTCGGCACCAAACGCTTCACTCACGATTTCTTGCAGTCGAACAATCGACGATAGAAGCACCTTGTTATTCTCCTCCGCTCTTTGGAGCTTGTCTCGCAATGCCGCGATTTCGCCAAGCAATTCTTCGCGGTCTGTTTCCTGCGTTTCAACCAACTCTTGCAGCGACTTCACCTGAAAAGCCTTGTAAACGGTGGTTTATACGTCACAGGATTGAGAGAAGTACCCTGCGTTCTAGCGACCTCACAAAGGGCGGTCTAGGTGTGAGCTCTGCGGCCGACTGTTCATTCTAGAAACGCAGGACAGGATGTAAATGAGATCCCGGCAGTGCAAAGCAAAACACACCAGTCTAAGCTGCGTCATTTCTTTCTCCAGGGTCTGTATCTGGATCGACCGCAATGTTCATCGACAGGGGTCGCACATTTGGACGCTAGGGACATACCTTTTCCTGGAGGACGCGATTCTCTGAGCGTACATCAACAAGTTGGCCTTGAACTGCGTGTATCTCCTGGTGTTCTTTGAAGAAATGCCCTATCTCTTGATGATGCCGCAGAGCCAGCTGTTCATTCTCGAGTGTCAAGGCTTTGACCTTCTCAACAGATTCAGCAAGCTGTTCGGGTAGAATGATCAACGACGCGACGCGGATGCGAGAAGCAGGGGTCAACGCACCTCCTTCTGTAGTCTCCTATACTCTTCCTTTGCTCTCCCAAACCCAATCTCCGCGACTTGTAGTTCATCCTTTACGGTCGCATTCAGCGTGGCTTCCTCGTCGTCCCAGAACCCATGAGACGGCCCCCTCTCCCCTCGGCTGATGTGACGCGACTGAGACGCGCTCCTCCCTTCAGATTTGTGAAGGTTGCGAACCACATCACGATACGTATTGCGCTGTGGGGAAACAATGGTGTCAACGACATGAAACAACTAAAGATAGGTACCCACCTCTTCCTCAACCTTGGCAAGTTCCTTCTTGAGCTTAATTACAGCCTCGGATGCTTCTGACCAGCGCTTAACGACGTTCGACCAGAATACTTCATCCATGGGAGGGCATTCGTGGATCGTCAGTGTCAAGGGGATGCTAAGTTGACTGGCGCGTTCCTGGAATCTTAGCAGTCCTTACATCACCCGACATCACTTGATCGTTGTTGACCTCGAATCCATTTACGCACGATCGGAGCCGGCCTAGGCGTCGATCGACCTCAACTGCATAGCGCGCCACACTTGCTTTAATAAACGCAGTTCCTCACCATAAAATGTCATAAAGAGGGGATAAGTAACTCTATGGGCAATCACTAAAAACCAGGTATGCGAAAATTACAGCATGAACGTCAAAGGATTTTCGAGGTAACCCTTAAAGGCGGTCAACCATTTGGCTCCTACAGCACCATCCACGGTTCTGTGATCTGAGCTGAGGGTTACCTTCATGGATTGAACAATCTTGAAGCCACGCTCTTCTTCAGGTGCAGGGACAAACTTGGCCTCAGTGGCGCCAACGGCAAGTATACACGATTGAGGAGGGTTGATGATAGCGGTGAAGTGCTCGATACCAAACATGCCCAGGTTGGAGATGGTGAATGTACCGCCCTGGTCGGAGAAAGTCGGTTTCCGGATCACAGAAAAAAAATGCAGGGCAGACTTACCTGGTACTCTGCGGGTTGCAATTTGCCATCTCTTGCCTTCTTCGCAAGTGCCTTTGTCTCCGCAGAGATGGTGGCCAATCCCTTCGACCCAGCGTCCTTGATAATGGGGGTGATGAGACCAGTGGGTGTGGCAACTGCTACAGAAATATCGGCCTTCTTGTATCTGCAGATGGATCGTCTTAGTTATGCATAATGTGGAAAACATAGTACGGCTCACGTTCGGATGACCTCGCCGAGCCAGGCAGAGTTCGCCTCCGGTACATCAACAAGGGCACAAGACACGGCTTTCACAATGAAATCGTTCACGCTCAGTTTTTGATCCTTTTCGGACAGCGTCTTGTTGAACACCTCGCGCAGCTTCACAACCTTGTCCATGTTGATATCGACCGTGAGATAGTAGTGTGGAATCTCTTGCTTTGACTGCGTAAGACGCGTACCAATGGTACGGCGCATGTTTGATACAGGAGTGTCGACGTAATCGAGAGGAAGCTCGGCTGCTGGTGGTTGGGCAGCGGTCGCCTGAGCAGATGAAGCAGTCGCTGGGGACTTGTAGTTTTCAACGTCTGCGCGGATGATGCGACCTGATGGGCCAGTACCAGTGATCTTTGCCAGGGGAATACCGTGTTCAAGAGCAATTTTCTTGGCGATGGGTGAGGCAAAGATACGGTCGCCAGTGGGGAGCTGGGCATTGGTTTCTTGACTAGGTGAAGGCTTCGAAGGTTCCGGAGGTGGTGGTGGTGCAGCCTCCTCTTGCCTAGGCGCCTCCTTCGGCTGAGCGACGAGTTCTGAGGCAGCTTTCTGGGCCAGCTCAGCAGCGCCAGAGAGGTCGTCTCCCTCTTCTCCGATGATAGCAATGACGGAGCCAACAGGCACGCCCTTGCTGCCATCATTGGCCTGTCAGGAAATGAGGCGTAGGGCGAGACGGAATGTAAAGAGGCGCTCACGATAATTTTCGCCAGTATGCCGTCGTCCTGGGCCTCGACGTCAATCGTGGCCTTGTCGGTCTCCTGATGCGAACGGAGGGTGAGATACAACGGACGCCGGAGAATATGAATAGCACTCACAATCTCGAGCAGGACGTCGCCTGCAGAGAAGGACTCGCCCTCTTTCTTTTTCCATGACGCAATTCCACCCTCGGTCATGGTCGGGCTCATTGCTGGCATGTTGAACTGGGCGAGGGCGCGTCTCCGCGCGGAGACGTGAAAGCCTAGGAGGCATATTTAGCGGTGCTTCGAGCTGACGCATGAGACGAACCTCTTGAGAAGACGCGAGCCAAGGACGAAACCATAATTTGCGGAGGAGGGAGAGAAACGAGTTTGACGGACGAATATTTGTACTTCGTTGGGGATGGGCGTGATATCCCCATTTGTGCCAGCAAACACGGCCAAGCAGGCTTACCCGTTTCTCTGATCGCGACTCCCAAATGCTCTCTTCGGTGCTCCCTGGCCAGCCCATCCCCCTTCCTCCCCGTGCACCCCGGCCCCGCCCAGGCCCTGGTGTCTATCTGCGCGACGGCCAGGTACGCGCTTCCCTCATTGGCGTGCCCCGCTCAGACGCCTCTGTTCGTCGCTTTCCTCGTCGTTTGCGAAACACACCCATCATGCCACTTTTTCCTCGCAGACTCTCACTATCTCGCGTGTACAACCCCACCCACCCGTACCTGGGTCTGTTGTCATCGGATTTGTCACGCGTCTCTCACCGCTGCAGGCTTTGATCTCCATTACTGTTGTCGACGACGTCCCGCTCCCCGTCGGCGAAGAATTTACAGGTGTCATCCGCACCCAGGACGTGCGCGCGACAGAGAAAGACCGCGTCAAGGTCGCTGATTGCTTCCGCGGGGGCGATGTTGTTCGGAGCCAGGTCGTAAG
>CACVBS010000055.1:191535-211969 GCA_902728275.1 Cyclocybe aegerita | reverse complement strand
GCCCAAGATTTCACTCGGGGATGCGCGTAGCTATTTTGTGACGACGGCGCGAAATGATCTCGGGGTCATATTCGCGACAAGCGAGGCTGGTAGGTGCCTGCCCTTTCCTCTCAGCAACGCTCTTTAAATAAACTAGGTGGCACGCTCGAGCCCGTGTCATGGCAAGAGATGCGATGCCCAAAGACAGGCAAGATTGAGAAGCGCAAGTGCGCGAAACCTCTAGATATGCCGTAGTAGAGCAATATGACGCGTGACATTTGTTTATCGCCGCTGCGCCGTTAGTGCACCAAATAAGGGAATGAACAGATCACTGTCCGTACTTGCAACTTTCTCCCAAACTACTGCTGGTCTGCGAGCTAGTCTCGTTCCCCAGCTCTCCTCCTCATGACCGCCGTTCTCTCGCCCTTGCATGCCCTGCGCAAGGACAGGCACATGTCTCTTGACGACAATGGAATTGGGTACGGCCTCTCGTGTGTGCCACAAACCCCCAACCTGACTCGTTTCCCAGCTTCTCCACCAACACGGATTGGCGCGAAAAGTACAATGAGGTGGGCTCATTTATTATTTATATCAATTATGAGCCTGTATCGATTGCCTTCGCATAGGTCGTCGACATGCTAGCCGAAACGCGCGCAGAGCTGGACGATTTTCACCAAGCGAGCAAGGAATTAGAGGCAGAGCTGGAGAACGAGCTGCAGCGCACCGAGAAGGCGCAGCAGGAGTTGCAGGCGAAGGTCGTCCGATCTGAAAATGAGCGTGACGAGTGGAAGGTACGTGGATTCGACCCCTCAGTTCTTCCATAACCGAAATAACCCTTGATCCTAGGCCAAGTTCATGTCCCTCCAAACCACGCACAACACGACCACCACATCTTTGCAGCGCGAGTTAGACCAGCTAAGACAAGAACATCAGAAAACTAAGGTCTATCTTCGTGAGCTTGAGATGGGAAATGACGATTTGGAGCGCAACGAACGCGCAGTATCCTCAAGCTTGGCGGATATGGAAACCAAATATTCTAAAGCTTTGGAGGAGAAGATTCTGCTGGAACATGAATTGCTGGAGAAGGCTGGAATGGAGGAGGAATGTCAACGTCTTAAAGACGAGCTAAGAGGTGGGCTTCACCTATTACCCCACGAAAATCTCGCTTCATTCCATTCCAGATGCCAATGTTGAAATTTCGATTTTGCGGGACCAACTCGATTCGGCCAACAGCCGTTCGGTTCCTGACCTGCAACCTCAAGTTCCTTCCTCCGAAGACCTCCTCAAGACAGCACCACCTCCTGACCTTGATCTTGCTGATGTATCGCCTTCAGAATCGTTTCATTCCAGCACTAACACGACACCGAAGGCATCGCTCTCTCGACCAGCCGTCCCTTCGCCATTCATGCGCGCGGCTCGACAACAAGAGAAACCGAGCCCGCTCACCGCGTTCCGAAATTCTTCCAATATCATACGATCGACGACTTTGCCATCCTTCTCGTCGCCTTCGACAGCAAGCCCCCGCAGCTTCATGCGCCCCCCTGCTGCGCGCACCGTTTCAACAGCGACAACCGCCAGCAACTCATCTTCCACTGGCTCCGTCGCAAAGAATAAGGGTGTGCAGATGGTCTCTGAAATGCGGGCCCGGGTCCGCAATTTAGAGCAGAAAATACACACCCGTGTTCCCCGGTTGCGCATGGCGAGCATCACTGGACGTCAGAACTCCTCGCTCGCAGGACCGACAACCCCCGTCCTGAGCTCTTCTTCCTCAGTTGCATCGAGTACATCTACGGCCAAGACTAGCTGGGAATCTCAAAGGAAGAGTGTCGATTCTCGTAGCAACGACAGTGGCTCCGAGAAGAGCTCTAGGAAAAATGGAGGTGATTCGTCTGGATGGGTGCTAATCATGGAGGACTCTCCCTCGCCTCAGAAGAATAAGGAGGCTAAACGGTTGAAAGAGAACCGTAGATTGTCCAATCCAATGGCACCGACGTCCTTTCGTCCAACTGTTTCGACCAGTGCACGTCCTACCTCACCTTCCCTCAGCACAGGACCAATGAATCCTTTGGCAGTGAGTACTGGTCTACGTCGTCCACAATCGAGACTCTCGGCAGGCGGTACCACATCCTCTTCAGCATCACGACCACAGACACCAACCTTATTACCGGTCCCTTCTAACAGTCTGTCCACCTCTACCTCTGTTGGAATGAAGCGATCTTCGGGGCCAGGAGCCCCCAACCCCTACAGCCAATTGAAGCGCTCGTCTCTCGGAAAGAATGCACCATCACCACCCGTTCCGCCTCTCCCAAGCACACAGCGCGAACGGCCAATTACCATGCCGCCAAATGGCTATGGTAGGAGTGTTATTTCCCCTACGAATCTAAAGTCCAAAGATCTTCCCACTTTACCAACCGACCTCCATGCTAACGTTACAGTGCGGCCCAGCTCAAGGATGCCCTCTTCAAGCAGCTCTTCGAATGCACTCTCTAAGAGCCGCATTGGTCGACCGAGCGGAGGTACTTCAGGACGGAGGAGCGCCGGTATCGAATCTGGAAGCGTCCTGGATATCAAAGATCTACTGCCTCGTGCCTCCAGTCCTGGAGGATTGTGAACGATTTACCTATCGAGCTTATTGATTCGGCCCTTGAATCGACGCATCACTTTAATCTGGATCTATATGCAGGAAACCATAATACCGTTGACCACACTCCTTAACCTCTAGTTTTTCTTTTTCACCTCTTCTTGGATTTAGATCCTGGACCTGTTGTCTCTAGTACCTTTACTTATATGTGCTAAGCTTACTGCTTACATTATGATTCTGAACCAATCTGCGTGTTTTCATAACGATCTAGGATGTATTCTTACCTTTGTGTGTGTAGCTGTGTAGTCGCTAAATGAGGCAGGTCACGCGCCGAAAACAACAACTTGACTCAAACCTCCATCTCCCCGCCACCCGGCGACCATCTGACTTCGCCAAAATGTCTTCAAGCCTGCCAGAGGCCTCGACCTCGACCTCGCAACCGGAGCGTTCTCTCAATCGTCAAGTCGTTCTCGAGGAAGAGGAGTACACTGCTGCTCTATCGCACATCATTGCCCGGGACTTCTTTCCCTCGCTCGTTCACCTAGATGCCACCAACGAGTACCTAGACGCACTGTCAACGCGGGACCCACACCTGATAAACGCAAGCGTCCGGCGTCTGGAGGAGCTTAGCACACCCGCACCGTCAACGAGACGGCGGGTGGCCCATACACCCTCGCAGACACCACTAGGCTATGCCGCGGAGACGCCGCTGCGCACACCTATTTCGAGGGGCGAGCCACAGCCCAAACGCGCGAGATATGACACGGACCTGAGCTTGGATAATTTCCAGGCGCAGTACACATCCGAGGACAACTCCAGCTTCACGCAGATCCTGGACGAGGAGAACCGCCAACGGAAGGAGAAATGGGGTTGGGCTTGGGAGGCACAGAAGCGGGTAGAGCAGCAGCACGCGAAGATGGTTGAGAGGAGGGAGAGGGCGCTGATTGAACCGCCGACGGTTACTGGAGTGAGGGGCAAGTTCGCGATTGAACAACCGACGGTGGCGGGTTTGATCACGGATGGGAAGGAGGAGGGAGTGGAAAGGGAAGACGAAGAGAAGGGAGAGGAGAAGGGAGAAGGATCGAGTGCTGTCGTGCTCGCAAAACAGGACGATTCAATGGTCGATATTATGGCACCTCAGAAGGATATTCGAACAGCAGGGGTGGACGGATGGAAGTTCAAGGTGCGCCACTCTGTTATATCTTCAAGAGTCCCAATTCATTTTGCCTCTAGGCACGGAACTCTCTCATGTTCGCTCCGGACGCAGACGTTTCTCCTTACAACCCTCCCTCCAAACCTGCTGAAGGGAAGGGTCAGAAGGCGGTAAATTATGCCAGTACGCGACTACAGGAAGACGAACACAGAGCCGGCGATGCTAAATCAGTATCCGCCCCACCCAGTCCGACCCGCAGCCGGATTGACGCTGCTATCACAGGCACACCATGTAAGTACTTCGACGTCCTATATCCGCGCTGGTCCTGAACGTGTTGTAGACCACCCTAGATCTCCGAAAGAAAGTGGATTCCCTCTCGTACCGAACCTTCCGTCACCCACCCCAGACCAACTTGGACCTGCTGCCATGAAGCAACTCATGACGTGGGGCACCCTCAATGCCACTCCTCGGATTATCGGCCAAACTGGTGATCCTGGCGACTTGCAGACACCCTTCCATATACCAGATATTACCGTACGAGAGGCAATATCCCATAAACTCTCAAACAATGCCGCGAAGAGCCTGCGAGCCAAAGCCGGGTTATTTGGGAAGACGCCTCGGACTGCGCTGGCTGGAAAGAAGGGGAGTATGGCTCCTCCGTCGTGGACACCTCGGCGGGCCGAAGTTGCTGACAATCTCACACCGGCTGCACGTCGATTGCTCGAAAGGACGACGTTGGGCACAGCGGCGACAAGGAGAGCAGAAGCGATGGAACGGAAGGCTGGCTGGGAATTGGGGGCGAACAGCAAGGAGAGAGATCTGGACCGAGTGCGATGGACGCCAACGCCTTCACCCACTACCAGACGGTGAACCTATATTAGTACACTACACACAACGCTAACGCCCATAATTACATCGCATCATGCAGCACTCGAATATCATGGTTTGTCTATCTTTCTCCTTTTCGCGTCTGGCGATGCGTCGTCCTTTTCTTCCTTCTCTTCCTTACCGGTCTTTTCTTTCGATTCCAGTCGAGAGTTAGATACGGCGGGTTTGGCTGGTTTCTTCTTCACAATGACACCCTTGAGAGTCTTCTTGGTGTCCTTCTTCCCCAGCGGTGGTTTGGGTTTGGCCGCAACCGTAGCCGCGGTGCTTAATGGTGGCGGATTGTTGACGGCACTTGTTCGTGCAGCAACTGCCCTAGATTCGGTGTAAAAACAACGTCATCTTCTTGGTGGACAAGGGAGCGTACTCCTTGAAGTTTTTGAGCTCTTCCCCGTCCTGTTCCTTTCGGCGACGTTCCTCCTCTTCTTGTCGCTCTCTTATAGAGTCCAGAAACATGATTTCATCCTCCTCGAGAGCGCGAAATTGATTCGCTGCAACCGAGTGAGCAAGGATACGCAGACAAAGGAATATTGTGGTACCTAGCTTATTCTTCTCCTCCCATTCCTCCTGCTTGGCTATCTGGGCCTGAGTGAGAGGGCTGCGTCATGATGGGGCCTCCGAGGAGAACAGACCTTGTTCGCAGCAAGTTTCTAGAGTTATTTGGAGACCAAGAGAAGGAAGTGAATACGCCAAGTATGCGGAGATGAAGTGGGGATATACTCACTTCAGCCAGAGAGCGTCCGTCGTAGTGGTCCTCCTGCTGCAAAGGGGGTGGCTCCTGGCCGAGGCGAGCGTATGCGGCTCTCCACTGCTCTTCCCTGCGTGCCTTTGCTGTGTCGATCTCGTCCTGGGAGACGAAACGGGAGCCGACTTCGCCTGCGGAGAGGGAGGGGATGGCGGACGGGTCCATGATGGATTGTTTCTAAATCTGGTCGCGTGATCTTGGCCTTTAACCGCTCTGGCTATATAGCCAAGCGCCTCTCCCCCCGCGCAGGGCGATCCCATGTCCACATCTCCCCGCCAGCGTCCCCCCTCCCTCCCATCCACAGTCTCTCTCAACCATGCAACAAGTCTCCGCAGCTTTCGCCGCCCACCGCCCCCAGTCACCGCCGTCGTGACCTCACCCCGTGAGTCGGCCTGGTTCCTGCCCGTTTTCTCCTCCTGATACCCACCCAGCCTGGGCCCGCGACGAGCCCCCGTCCCCGAAGGAGCAGACAGGCTCAATTCACGAGGGAAATCACGCAACAGAGTCCAGGATATCCGACGTCGCCTCACTCCAGTCAAGTCCTGATCAAGGTGCCTCTCGATGGTGGACGTTTACCCTCCCGCGCCCCAGGCAGGACGAGGATTTTGAGCGTCTCCCCTCTACACCGAGGGAACGAAAGGGCTTCCGCGATTTATCCCTCGGATGGATGCCAACAGCGACGTCCCTGCGCGAGAGTTCGACTTTCTTGCGCAGAGAAAAGGAGAAGGAGCCAGAGAACGGCACACCATACCTGTCGATATCTATGCCCCCGCCAGCCGCGCCAGCCGTACCCTACACCCTATCTCATACCTCAACACCCGGATGGGATACCCCGTGGACACCCAAACCAGCTGCCCAGGGTCCATCACGCCCTTCTCGGCCAAATAGCTATGGATTCGTCGAGGAGGTCCTCCCTGACGAGAATGAAAAACGCCTGTCTGGATGGAGCCGACGACGGAAGCAACTTCGTTCATTCATTCTTGTTAACACCTATGTTCCATTGGTACGTTCCTGCCGTTTGGTGAATCGTCGACCCTACTGATTCTCTTCCATAGTTATTCAGATTTATCAACATTGCCTTCACAGGCGCAGCACTTGGAATGGCTATTCGAATACGAAACATAGAGCTCAGACACGATGCAATGGGTGCCGTTGGCAGTTCACCGTAAACCTGCTTCCTTGTCATTGTTCTCCCCCTCTGACTAATGCCGGCTTCTTAGAACGGTTGTCATTATATTTGCCCCCTTAACCCTGGTTCATGTTATGGCTGCTATATATGTATGAAGGATCCTATTTTTGACGTGTGTCTCGCTCATCACCCTTGGCAGCTTGAATACTTTGGTCGTCCTTTGGGACTATGGCGAACTTCTGCGAAGCTTGCACACACATTATCCGAAGTTTTATTTATCTGCGCCTGGTCGGCGGCTCTCTCCCTCTGCTTTGACAATTTCTTCACCTCCTTGATACCCTGTGCCTCTGCATCGAGCACCGCCTGGTACAACCAGCTACCCCGGCCCATCAGTGACGTCCCTGGCCTCGAGGGGACCTACGGTGACAGCATCTGCGATTTTCAACTGTCCCTCATTTGCCTCGTCGGCGTCGGCCTCATCGCGTATTGTTCGAATCTTATTATCAGTCTTTATAGGATTTTCGAGAAGGTCAAATACCATCACCCTGTCCAAAATTCCGCTGGATTACCTCGCCCATGATGCACATTCTATATCTTTCTCCCCGATCGATTACACAAGCACACACTCCTTACTAGTTTTCCGTGAACGTCTCCTCGGTGTACATTAGTCGGTATAACATTGCAGCATTGGTTATACACTCTAGTTTAGTTCCCAGATCCCCCAGAGGTTGTGATAATGACATGTACGCTTTTCGATGACATCAGACTCCCAGCCCACGGATTTCAGATCAGGCGCACCTTTATCATCTTACTCTCATCTAAGTTACGGCTCCTCTTACCGCTATCCTCAGGATGGTACGCTCCGACTGAACTGCTGCTTCAACGACTGATTTGTGAGTTAGCCAAAAGCGAGCCGTGTTCGCCATATTACGCACCACTCTTCTGTCAAGCTCAAGAAATCCTCGACAAATTCCAATGATGCATCTATCTCTGGAGTAGTTGGTCTCGGAGAACCATCCGGCTCCCAAGCACCTGGGCCGCAAGCCGAACCAGAACATGAACCTGTTACCCAGCAAAAGAAGAAAGAGAAACAACAGGAAAAGCGCAAGGCGTTTTTGCAAAGTCAGGCTCCCTCTCAGCGGAAATTTGTTTGGACTGAAGGTTCCTTCTTCAGAGCTGGAACCAACTGCAAGGCAGTTCTCCAAGTCGCACGAACGGCGTATGAAACGGAAGGCAAAAGAGCAGCTTTCTGGCGGTTTGCATGATCTTCAAAGCGCTCTTGCTTCGCTCGAGGAAGATAAGCACGGCGAAGATAGCGCACCTGCTGTTACGATCGCAGACGCCGAGGAGCCGCAAACGACGGCCAAACCCAAAGTAAAACCTGGGACGATCGGTAAGGGGCGTTCAGCACCTCTGTCGAAAGCCCAAAGAAATCGTGCATTGTGGGTTTCTTATTTGTCTATAGCTCATGTGCTCAGCTGAGGTTCTTCAGCGAACTTGAACGCCTACGGCATCCACTCATCCTGAAGAACCCAGATTTTTTTTCGAATCCGTTCCAGACGATACGAACTCATGCACAAAACACCCTCTTGAAACATGATGCGTGACGCCTGATAATGCTCCTCAAACCTGACCACTCTGATATCGATTCCTGCTTTTGATACCCCCATCTCACATTTCATTAGGTGCCCACTTTCTCTCAATCAACATGCAATATTAACGTCTCAAAATACATTTCCTGGGTTCCACTAGACAAAACAGGGGTATAACATTACTCGATTTGTTCATAGCCTGGCGACCCACTGGCCTCTGCCGTGGTGTATGATAATATATATCCAAAACCATCCTTTCTAGCGTTTGAAATAAAGTGATCAGTCGTCTCCGGCACCGCTCATGCCAGCGCTCCAAACTGTGCTGCCACTGCTGCCTCCAGCGCTCTTTCTGCCCCTTCTGCTGGACCTGCGTGCGATCTCCGTGAACCCACCACTTGATCCTTTAGCGATTTCGGCACTTATCTCCCGCTCGCGGGCGTCCAGGACCGCGAGCGATTGCTCAGCCTGGGCCTGTTCGAGAGCCTCTTCTGTCAAGCCGTGAGGGTTCTGATTGAATCGGCCAACTGACGACGTTGAATGGACCGACGAGGCATCAGAGGTTTCGATTGGTGTCCTCGACCCGAACAGTGAGAAGCGGCGGTTGTTCTTGGCCGTCGGAGCGTCGGGCGTGCTAGCAGATCTTTCCATGGGGGCAGGAGTAGGAATCACGGGAGACGCCATAGGTGATGCTGGTGGCTGGATGCCCATAAGTTTCATGGTGGCGTGGAGCCGTTCTCTTTCCTTTCTATCTTCCTCGTCTTCGATGTTGTCTAGCTTGCGGGCTCCCGTTACGGGCAGAGCTCCTGGTTTCAGAGTCAATGGACGCAGATTAGAAGGTGGTTCAGGCTTCTTCTCCGGAGGAGCGTTGTTGAAGAGGGAGAAAGTCTTCCAATCGAAGGAGAGTGACCGACGATTAGCTTTCAGGCCGGCGGTTTTCGGTGGAGAAGACAGTTTGGCATCGAAGGTTGTCCCTGGGTTGGACGAGGAGCGGCCAAAGTTGACGGATTGAGGTCTAACTCTCGACTGACCGGAGGGCAGTGATTTGGACGGGTTCATGTTAGGAATAGCTGTCTGAGGTGTCTTCGGTTCTTTGTCATAATCCACGGCCAAGACGTGCTCGAAGCCTTCTTGTGCAATAATGCGGTCGATGATCTTGGAAGCGTACAACGAAAGGGCCTTGTTTGCGTCCTTGAGCGACTTGACTTCTGTCCGCAACGCGTCAATATCGGCAGTGTCCACACCAGCGGTGTCTGCTTGGGATATCTTGGTCCCATCGGAACCTTTCTTGCTGCGTTTGCTCTTTCCAACAGGAGCTGAGCGATCGCGGTCGTCCAAAGAATCTCCGGCGAGGATGTCTTTATTTTCAGCGCGTCCAAGTTCAGCGGCCAGGTCAAGGCCAGGTCCAGTGATAGGCAAGCCTGCCAGTGACTCGCCACGTGGTGCATGCGAGGAGGAGGTGCGTTTGCGTTCTGATCCGCCATGACGACGGCCACCTCGCGAGGGTTGCGGTGCCTCAGAGTCAGACAGGTCGCCAGGCAGCTGTGTATTGAGGAGATCTGGCGATTCTTCCTCGACACTGTCCAGGGTGCTCCGTCCGCGACTGCGCATACTATCAACATCAGTGCCTCCCTGTTCGTCGTCGCTGGTGGTATCGTCTTCACTACTTGCCCCACTAGTCCCGACTTGCTTCAAGAGGTCGAACTGACCGCTCAGAGTCTTTTCCCTGAGCAAAATCATGTAGCTCTCGTTCTCCTCCTGTAACTCTTGATTCACCCTCTTTAGATCAACCAACTGGGTTTGCATCAATATGAGAGTGCTTTGAAGAGACGAATAGGACGTCGACAAAGTGGAAAGCTCCAACCGTAGAGAAGTCATTTCAGCGGGTTCGCTCTCCGGGTCGTTGAAATCTTGCAGGACGGTGGTTGCATGAGCTTCGCTGCGCTGAGGGGATGAGGGAACATCTTCCTCGACAGTATCATACTCTGGCTCAAGTTCAGTGGGAGCTGCGTTCGACTCTACGCGCTTTCGAGCTTGCGTGAGGGACTGTATACGTGATTTGAGGTGCTGCTCGTTGTCGTAAAACGCTTGCCTCTCTGCTTCGAACGTTGCAGTCTGCATAAATATAGGTCATATTACCCAAGGATGAAGGATATTGTTCTCACTTGTTCATTGTACCTGCGCTGTACATCTCGTTTCTCCTTCTCGAGCTCGCGCACCTGTTCTCGCAGCTTGTCGGATATGTCAATACGTTGAGCGAGCTCCAACTCCCAACGTGACTGCTCAGCATAAAGCTCATTCAGTCGGGTTTCTGCGGCAGATAGAGCCAAAGTAAGATTGCTGTTCTCCGTGGCATAGGTGGAGACCAGTTGCTCCTTGTCCTGCAGTTGTACAAGAAGCTAAGAGCGACTAGGAAGTCAGTCTCTTTACTGAAAGCATACGTTATTCAATCAAGGACGCACCTGTTCCTTCTGATCAGTTTCCTGTTTGAGTGAGGCCGTAAGGGATTCATGAGTGTCACCGTTGGCAACAGGGGTAGGGGTTGTGCTCTTTGAAATAGACATCGAACGACGGGAGGCAGAGTTGAGGGTGGAAACGCGAGGTGACGCTGCTGAGCGAGCGGTGGCACCTCTAGCTAATGATGTGGAGATGCGAGATGGCGAAGCCGCCGTACGTCTAGCAGGCAGTGGATTCGCCTTTGGGGAAGTGGTCGACATGGCGGGTGGGTGGATAGTCGTCGGTACGTCGTGAGGGTCGTAATATCAGTGAAGGTCGTGAATATCGAACGACTGAGAAAGCGGGTTAAAGGAGGTTTCCGAGGAAAGGAAGAAGAGAAAATACAAGAAAGCGTGGTGAAGTGTGTTGTACAAGTCTAAGCAAGTTTTGACAACCGACGGGCCAAGTGATGGTGGTTACTTACATGTGCCACTGCAGTCTGCAACTCTATTTCTGTCCACCATGATGGTCTCCGCCGAACAACTTCTCCGTGAAATACCTTCAGAATCTCTCCAGCAGGTGGGATAGGAGCTCATTTTCTGTATTCAGCAATTTCTCATAGCATTGCTTCCCTGAACTGCAGCTCCTTGTCTCCGTCCAACACGACAGTGAGAATATTGTCTTCTCCGCAACGGGCAGCTAACCATGTTCTCTATAAGACAGACCATCTCGATTGACGGGCATAGCGCCTCTTGACTCCTACTTATGGTCTCCCACAGATGGACCCACTAGTTCTGGCTCACCCTCCTTGAATCCGGGAGATACCTTTCATCTTCAAGGCCCCTCAGGATCTGGCAAAACTCATCTATTATATTTTCTTATAGCAACATGCATCCTACCTCCAAGGTATCTCGCGCACACTGTTGGAGGATGGAACAGAGCAGCGACTGTTTTTGACATGGATGGAACCTTTTGCATCTCCCGGTTCTATGCCCTTCTTGTTGACCGTCTCCGGAAGTCCTTGCCCTTAGCATCAACTTCGCCAGTTGTCGAAAAGTGTCTAAAGCTTCTGCACGTCTTCAGACCAGAATCATCCAACCAACTTGCAGTCACACTGGCTCATCTTTCAAGATATCATTCGAAGCACTTCCCGGACACAGAGCTCGGTATGGTGGCAATACACTCTGTTGATGCATTTCACTGGCTAGATCGATTCAAGGCCGAACAACTGCACGGCTCGTGGAGCACCAGGAACGCGGCCTACCAAACCGTTTTTGCGCAACTTGATGATATTCGACTTAGACACGGTGTAATAACAGTGATAACACACTGGGGATTACCGCAAAGTGCAAACGCACCATCTGTGGGCCAGGATATGCCTCGAATCGGTGGCCCCAATCAAGCTCTTTCTCTCTTGAGTACGCAAGCTCCAGCATATTGGCAGGTCGGAGGACTGGACTCATCTCTAGCATACTTCCTTTCTTTGAATGTGGTCCCAGTCGATCCAAGCAAGCCTAGCAACCGTGACGACACGGAAATATCTATTGATGCTCAAATATCCGGACGTCCAGGCGCAAACAACTTCCGGTTCAAGATAGCACGCGAAGGGTTGAGTTTTTGGCAGGTTGATTCATACTCTTCTCGCAGCCTTCTGAATGCTCGGTAGGAGTCAGATCTAGTATTAGCAACGAAGCTAGTCTATACGGTCCACAATATACATATTCGAAGATACAGAAAATTATCAGCAGGAAATAGCAAAACGATCAGTACACAGCCAATTCTATCGTCATAATCCCTGTACTTCCGTGGATGTGGTCTCCGCCTCTTCCTCGTGCGCATCCTCCCAGCCGATGGCCACAAAGCTCCCCAACACCAGTAACGCTCCCAGTATGACAGCGCCCTTTGCTGGACGTTTCAGCAAGAAGTCGCCGATTACAGCACAGGGTATAGTAAGGCTGAGGCCAATTGTAACAACAAGGGGAGTGGTCTTTAGCATGGCCAAGACGTATAGATAATCACTGGAAAGAGTGATTGCCATCTGCGACGTAATGTCAGTCAAGCTTTACGACACTTCTGCAATTTGAGTCCATACGTACATTGATCAGGATCGCATAGAGCGCGTGCCTGGTTGGGGGCAGCTCAAAGACCTCTCCTCCTGTCAGGTGTAGTAAGACTCCTATCCACCAGCATGTCAAAAGGTTGAACAGTCCAACAAATCCGAAAAAGAGTTGCATGTCGATTCTTGACTCTGACTTGATTCGAACTTTTAAGAGTGTAACATATATGGCATAGAATAGGGCCGATATGAGAGCGAAGAAGTCCCCAATCATTGCGCGCGAGTCGAAATAAGTTTCGCCTGGTTGGATGGCTGGTTTCGATCCCTCAGAATCTGAGAAAGATACAAATGCGACACCGATAAAGCTGCAAGCCAGGGCATTTAGTCTATATACGAGACACACTGCGTTCGAATTTACCTTGTCACAACCGCTCCAATTTTCATCATTGTGAATTTCTCAATTCTAAATAGGTGTCCAATGCCGAGCGTGAAAAATCCTTGAAGATGATGAGAACCAGGCCTTAGGAACAGATTCAAACGCCTACCACTCGTACTAGACAAAACAGTCGCACTTGCTACACTTGTGAAGCCGAGCGACGCGTTGACAGTCCAGTTCGCAATGAACCAAATCATACAGAAAGTGAAAGCAAGATCGGCAGTCTCGCGATCTGTGAGAGGCAACGAGTTCTCTCGCGCGTGGATCCGGGAAGGATGATCGAGTGACGCATCTAGCCTCGCGATTGGTGACGAAGACTATACGGGACTCAATTATATCCATAGAGGGAGAGAGAGAGAAAGAAGTGCTTACCTCTTCAATATCATCCTCCAGAGCGAGAGGTTGGTATTCTGCTTGCGTCCTGGGTTCAGTGCACTGAATAAGTATGACGGGTGATGACGCAATAGGCGCTCATAGCACGCACCCTCGACCAAATGGCTTCGTGGACAGGATTTCAGTCCGTCCCAACCAACGTCGCAGGAGGAATGGTAAGAGGTAGAAGGAGAACGAAACGGTGTTCATGTATGTAACCCTGGCCAGAAAAAAATAATGATGAGTTGGCCCGAGATATGGCTTGAGGCATCACCCACAGAAATGGTTTATTGTAGCCCCCCTCATACATGCCCTAATATTGAGAATCAGAGGGGATCAAGGAGTGAGGAGCATGCATAAGTACCTGCGTGACATAATTCGACAATGTCCAGAGGAGGACGACCACGAGGAGGAGGACGATTCCTTTGGCATAGTTCTGCCGGTCTGGCACTGGCGTCTTTGGGCGTGATAAGGACGATTCTCTTCTGTGTAGGGGTTCCATGTAGATATGTACCAAGACTCTAGTCAGATGAAGTCGTTCATGAAGTAGAAAACAGCGTCAAAGGAGGGAGACGAGCCTAGGGGTCAAGGAGTACGAAGGGCATAGGTCCGGAGGCAGGTCAGACCAGTGAGCGTGGGAAGTACGGGCTGATGTCCATGCTGTTCCGAGGAAAGTCTTTCAACAAACAGCTTTCGACTGAACCAACAGGCTCTGGGTTCTATACTCGTCGGTGTGAGGGAGAGACGCGGGCCATTCATGTTGCATATGCATCCTTAATAAACCCCCTATCGCTTCGCCTACAGGTGCGTACTTAATTGCCTCATTCTTCGATTGTTTCATTGACATTATTCTTTACAGACGCGCAATTGGTTCGTCGAACCACCCATCTTTGGACACTCCCCCAGCTGTCCATGCTCCAGAGGTTTGCCTTTGTTCGGAAGCGACATCTGGAGTGGACTTTCGCGAAATGCATCTGTCTAGCACGCACACCGACGTACCGCGGTTGCCGTCCGTTTATTTCCACCCAGGCGGCTCTCCGGAGTTCTCCTCCAGAAGACATAGTACCACCCCCTCCACAAGCAAAGCAACATGCAAATCTGAATGCAACTCTTACGGTTGGGTATCCGGAGTTCGCTTCAGTGTTGACCGCACTCGCAACGGAACCCGACCCAAACGAGATTTTACGATCCATTGAAGAGTCACCCTCAATGCTTTCAGCATTTTCTAACCACAAGAAGACGAATGCTATAACGGCTTTGCTCGCACAGTCATCAACCCCCATTCGCGCCCTCCAGCTTCTCGAACTTGCTCATGCAACCGGGCACACCTTGCACCACGGTGCATACGAAGCTGTTTCTTTCCACCTCGCCGCGTCCTGTCATTGGGACATGGTTCTTGCGACCGTGGCGACTGGATTTCAGCACAAGGGTACGGGAACTCTTCGATTGCTTAACTGGCGAGCGCGTGCTCTGTTCGAAACTGAGCAATACGCCATCCTTCAGACCATCCTCGAAGAATTTGAATTTCTCAACATCCGTCCAACGCAAAGGACATTCCATCTCGTTCTTTCTGGTTGTTTACGAAATCACGATATGGAAGGCGCCAAACTTTGCTTGCGTCGTATGACAGAAGCAGGCTTTCCCATCAACGACCAGACCCATGGTTTCATTGGTCGGTTTTACCGACAGTTCGGTGTGGATTTACATGTTCGACAAAATGCTTTGAACGCAATAGCAAGTCTTCCTCCGGAGACCGGCCTAGTTGTCCTCAATCAACTTGTTTCCTCGACGCTCGGCAACGAAGACATTCCCAACACTCTCCAGCTCCTGTCGTTATACGATCCGTCCAGTATCGAAGAAATTCGTGCCCATATTTCGACATTTGCGACTGCTGCATTTGATAATCTTCATTGGACGTTGTCGGATCTTTCACATCCTCGCGTCCCAACATTGGGTGGCCAAGGGTTGAAAGCGGACGCGACGACTATTGCACTATTCATGAATTTCTTCATCAAGAGGGCCAATTACCAGGGCGCCATCGATCTCGGCAATGCAGCCCTCATGTCTGGAACGCAGGCAACACCAGGCTTAGTGACATCCTTCGTCCACTCTTACTTTCTACTAGACCACGGAAATACAGCAATACGGATGATTGAAGGAATGTGTGGTGAACGCGCATCTGCTGAATTCGCAGTCTTGAAGTCGAAAGAGGACCGCGGTTTTAATGATCCCATCCCAAAAATATCGAACGTGCCTCTCAACGCTCGTATCTGCAATGCCCTCTTGAGAGGGATGATACATCGTCAAGGTCTTCGCGATGTCTCTGCCGTCTTTGCCATCATGCATGCCAATGGCCTTGTTCCAAATGCACGTACACTGGAGATTATTCTGTCGTGCATGTGCCAGACGGGTGTTCGCCCTCGCTCCATTCTCAGGGTCATTCGCCAACTTTCGACGGACTCATTGCAGCTTTCGGTACGCCACATGCACCATATCATCAGCTACATCCTTCGGGAGGAGAAACGTGTGCTATTTGGAACGGGATGGAAGTCAATTGCGAAGAAGAAATCTGGTTGCTACCACCGGCGGAAGCCTAGCGCCACGACCTCGGCGACTGACCCCTTCGACCCTACGGCGGGGATTATGGTCGGTACCCATACACCCTATCGCAGTATCGCAGAGCGGATTGCTGAATCACTTGCGAGCCGGAGTGTGAGAGCCGACCCAGCTGTCATCGGTTTACGTATGAAACGCGACGGTGTCCTGCATAGCGACCTCGACTCTGCCGTTTCTGTTCTGCGCACTCTGACTGCGCGAGGGATTCATGCAAATGTACATCACTTCAGCTCGCTTATGGAAGGCCACGTCATGTCAGGTAACCTCAACGAAGCCAAGTCGGTCATGAAGACAGCAGAAAAGTCTGGTGTCATACCGAATGCTGTGATGTATACCATTCTCATCCACGGCTATGCACGGCAACACAATCCAAGAGCAGCAGCAGATACTTTTCGCAAGATGGTTAAGGCCGGCATTCGTCCCGACGTCGCATCCATCGATGCAGTCGTCAGTGCCTTTTTCGCAATTCGCCAATACGACAAAGCACGACGAACGCTAATCGCGCTGTGGCCCTATGTCGACGCCTTTCCGCCTGATTTGCACCATGCCGACTTGCGAACCCTAATCACTCGTTTCCGGTCCTTGAAACCCTCTCGTGCAAAGCGACACAAGGTCCACAGGAGTGTGATATACCGTCAGATGCGAGGTCTACTGGACGTTTATCGACGGTACTTTGGCCCTTCTCAGTTCCATCACGAGGGTAGAAGGCAACAAGATGATGCATAGTCTACTGGGTCCGCTATGAAGACCGCTATAGTACATTGTACGAGGACGAGGATAATTGAATTCAATTAAATAGTAGCCTCGTTCGTGCTGTGCCTCCCCTCGTCCTGGATTCCAGCTGGTCAGGAAAACTTGGCGTCGAGCAACCTGAGGGCTTCTCGCACGCCGTCGGCGTGCACATGCCGCATGGTCCGCCGTCCACATTCCAACAGAACCTCCTGAGGCACCAGTCTGAGAGGAGGTGAGCGTCTATTGTCCTCCAGCTGTCTGTCCGCGTAATTGATGGTCGAGGTGTCAGGATCTTGAGGTAGCTGGGGAGCAGGTGACAGGACGATGCGCGGTCCGGCGCACTTAGAGCGACTAGCGACGACTTCTGCGAGGAGAGAGAGGTCCGCAAAAGCGACGTTCGGATGCTCTTTCAGCCTCTGCCAAGCGGTGTTGGTGGGCATTACCTCTGGCAAGAAATCCGAGGAATTCAGGGTGGTTGAACCCGATAGACAATTGGCGCAGCCCGTTCCATCCCCGCCTCCGCAGCATCCACCTGCGGAACCGCCATCTACTCTAGATGGACAGTCGTTGCAATTGGCACTGTTCAGTGCTGAACTTCCGATGGCTGCACAGAAAGCCTTTCCGAAGGCATCGTCCGCACACGCTAAGCAATTGGATGGGTCACCCGAGCAGGTAGCTTCCGCCCTCGCTGGCGCTGCTCGAACAGGGAATATAGAGTTGCTGGAAACAGCCCGGGATTTGCGTTTTAAAGGAACTGGGGGCTGGTATGCTGGCAAATTGTCGAGGATTGACGGACGATTGATATCGGTAGGTGACAGGGGAGTTGGCTCATTTATAGGCTGGTCAATGGGCACCTCGCCAAAGGTGTGAGGTTTGAACTCGGCCGACGCCGCGGTATGCTCCAGAACAGTTTCAGCCATCATTTCACGGCACATGCAGGGATTTCGTCCGCCGTCGCAGAAGCCACAAGAAAAGGTGGACGAGAAGGAGGGAAGGGACTCGTGGAGCTTCATGTCAGAGGGGAGGCAATCTATCTGCCCAAAGGATCCGGGGTCTAAGTCTGCTGGCGTATCGTAGTTGACTGGGGAGAAAGTGGATTCGCTGGAGTCGGTCGCCTCCGGCGTTGATACCATGGACGAGGGAGAGGGAAGTTGAGCAACAGAAGACGGCAGTTGGCACCATGTGGTATGGCCCGTATCTGACTCTGTACGAGATTTCTTCTTTGCGGGAGGTTGCGCCGACGAAGAGCTGGATGGAGAGTCGTCTCGCCACCTCTTTTTGTCCGTTGTAGGCGGAGCAGTTTGCTGTGATAGCTCTTCGTGTTGTTTTTGAATTTGCGAAAGTTTCTCCTGCAGAGCCATGTTCTCCTTCCGCAACGCCTCATTCTCTTCCTTCAGGCGTTTGGCTACGTTTTGGAGAGCAACATTTCTCTCGATTTCGCCTTGCTCGTATGACTGAATTCGAGCCTGGAGCTCGGCAAGCTGTGATTGTTTTCGCTCACGAAACGCACGTTGTGCAGCTCTGCAGAGACAGAGTACCGATCAGCGATGGTGAGCTATCTCGCGACTATACTACCCACCTATTCTGGACGCGCCGTCCCTTGGGATCGGTCTGCAAAGCTCATTAGATTGTCAGTGACGAAAGAAGTATGAGAAGAATACCTCAGAGGGGTCATTGGAAGATGGTGCGGGTTCTTTCTTTGGCTTACGGCCAGGCTTTGGCTTGGGTTGTATCACCCACTCCTTGGTCGCTAAGGTCGTTCTTCAGTATATCGCTGGAGAGCATGAGCAAGTGGATGAGACAGACCTGTCGCCCACAACGTCGTTGATGACGACGCTGAGCCTAGGGAGGTCATTTACGGCGAAAATGCTACAGGTGGGTTGGTCGGAGGAGTGTGGAGGAGAGCAAGTTATTCCAGGAAGGGGATGTGGTCAGATTCCGCAATCTGATAAGATTCACATGTCGGGTTTATTCGGTACTTCCCTTCCAAGCCCGCTTCCCCACGATAACGCAGGCCTCGTCGGGTCTCGGCTGTGCATACTCCCACGAGGTCCGAACGCTTCCCTCTACAAGCAAAAATGTAGAAAATCGACGTAGGTACGAGAGCACAGGAGAGTTTGAACAATGCCATATCTACTCGACGACCACCTCTTCAGTCTGCTCAATGACCTCGTCAATCCAGACTTCGATCTCTTCCTTGCTCTCATCTGTGCTTTGTGGACGGTCAGCGCCACCAAGCTCCTTCCTGCGCAGAAGGCGCCAAGCATTCCATTCATCCACCAACCGCTTACGATGAGCAATAAGCTCAGCGCTGACATTGCTTTCTTCGGCGGCATCTTCTTCGTCGAAAGCACGGCTGTATTCCTTGAGGTTTCGTCTAACTTGCTTTTGTTTCTCCTTCGAGAGCAAGGTGGGTGGTCTTGGTCTCCAGATGAATTGCTTGAATCGATCCTGGATATTTTTGACGAGCTCTTGTCCACGGAAGTCCCAGATGGCATAACCGTTTTCCAACTGGATAGGAAAGAGCTGTCAGATCGGTCCGGATGCAGAGAAAGTCGATCTTACTGTATGAGTCCACGCACTGGCGCTGGTGGCCAGATATCTCCCACTGGGATCCCACTCCACGTCAGTCACCCCGTAGTGATCTGCACTACCGAGAAGTTGGATGCCGGTTCCCCACTCCGTTTGACCCTCTTTCCGATCGTCCGAGTTGAAGTCGAGATCCCAGAACTCAAGTTCGGACTTGCTGGAAGAGCCGACAGTAGCTAGAACGACATGGCGACCTCGTGGTGACCATCGAATGGCATTGCTTGTCCGTGAGGACAACGTCCCTGAGAGAAAGAAAGTCTTCAATTAGTCAAGAACTGGTAACACGGTCCATTGGTGCTTACGCAGCAGGCGGAAATCATTCTTTCCGTGATCTAGCTGGTAGAAGCTGACATCCGTTTTGATAGTTATCCCAGGCCCAGGATTGCCTAGGTTCGGATCGCTACTCGAAACAATGGCGAAACGTTCGCCTTTTGGCTCCCAGGAGAAGTCCATCACGGTATCTGTGCATCCAAAAACAATGAAGGATAACCTTTCTGTATGGCAAGGTCATGTCTCCTTACCTTTCAACTCAACAACCTCTACTGGGTAGTCTTTTTCGCGTAATCGGAATATTTCCAAATTGCAGAAGATCGATTTCTTTGTTTTGGTATGGCGGTCGACTTTGACACAGAGGAAGTCCCCTTGGTTTTGCCAGTAGAGCTTGCACTGATAAGATGAACCAAAATTAGATTTTCTGAAAATCCGAAAAGAATAAATCTCACCTCCGTGACATTAAATAGATTCTTCTGACGCAGGATAGTACGGCTGGGGAAAGCCATTAAGGTGACACGAGCAGGCTGATTAGCGACTTCGGGTGTCCAGTATGCCAGCATGTTTTCCCGGGCTTTCTTTGCGGGCTTTCCATTGGTGGGATTGGCGTCTTCTTTGTCTTTCTCTCCTAACGGGCACCACTCGAAGTCAACTACACCTTCAATTTTAAGACTCTTCTTTCCTTGAAGATACATAGAAGGGAGCTCGTGGACGCTGATCATCTGCCCGGGTGTGATACGCGCAACGTATTTGTCGTCTGGACTCCATTTGAGTGCTGGCCATTGCATCTGTTTCTTCACCGGAGTTGGATCACCATCGCTTTGTGTCGAGAATGTTCGTAAAAGATCTCCAGACTTGATGTCCCA
>CACVBS010000055.1:164570-191498 GCA_902728275.1 Cyclocybe aegerita | reverse complement strand
CCATTGAGGGCCTTGGATGGCTCCTTCCGGGACCACGATTGGCTCGTTCGACCAGGTCACAAGGTATTGTTCGCATGGTGAAAAGTCAATGAGCTTGACGAGAGGATGGGCAAAGCGTTGTTGCGGCTTCCAGGATGGGCCACCCCATAAACGCACACCCTGACGGTGCAATGTCGCAACATAAGTTCCGCTTGGTGACCAAGCTACATAGAGGAAGTCCTTCCATTCCTGACGACAAGCTGAATAACGGATGAAGATGTTGTCGAGGATAAGCAGACTTACTGGCTTGTATGCAACCTCACATTGAGAAGGTTTGCCATGCCAATGAATCAAAACCTCATCGCCCCGATAAGTGACGTACTGATCACGTCCTTGAGGATCAGCCAACCACGCACGTAGATGCTCCTGAAATTTTATCCATAAATATCCTAGAAGTAGGAATTTAGACGACATACCCTTGGCGTGTATTCCTCTTGCTCAGGCTCAACGTAAGTCTCATCGAAATCTTGGTATCTCTCAATATCGGCAAAGTAGTTGACTTTAAAGGTATGTTTAGCGTCGAAAGGATGATTATGGAGATTCGCAATAGCAAGGTTGGCATCGTCGACGTTTCTGAATTCAACAAACATGTATCTTGAAATACCCACGCGTTAAAAATGTGCCAATGGAGTATGTAAACTGTGCTTACCCTTTGCTCTTCCCTGCTGCATTATCCCAAGGCATGAATATGTCATCCGCCCTAATTGAGACGCCCTTCTTCGAGAACTCCTTAACCACCTTCGAGATAAGCTTGTCAAGTTTTCCCTTGTCGATTACAGGTAGGCCGTCGACCACGACCACGTTGTCAAAACCCTCATCGAAATGGACCTGGTATCTGATACTCTTGTGAATATTTGGGCATGAAAGTTAGCACAACCCTCTCACTTAGCCTCGATATCAGAGTAGTCGATCCCTTCGTCAATTTGGTTTGTAGGTTCGGACATTTTGAGAACAAGACGAGAGACCGTAGGTTCAGGCTGTGCCTCCATTTTCCGCTCGAAGATTTCGATTACAGGGTGTTTGTCTATGTTATGTCGAAGGGACACTGGCGGACTTGTGCTATATATGCTTCATTCAAACAAGATGTTTGCCTCGCTTCGCTTCGGCTATAGACGAAACCCGTCACTGAACAGGTTCTCAAAGAGTGATTTTGGCTGAAAAATGAAAGAAACTCATACTCAATTAGGACAGAACTACCCTGCGTCATACGATCGAAAGTTGACATTTTTGAAAGGGTGCCCTCTCAAGAGACTAAAATCTGGGGCGGAAAGGCACAGATGTGACTCATGTGGAAGAGCAAATTTGACGCAATACTAAATAGACATGAGCAGTGCAGCCGAGCAGGCGCTTACATGAAAGGAGAAAAGACAGTGGATGAAACATGAAGATAAATGCATCTGGAGGGAGAGAAAGGACATAGAGGATCAAGGAAGTAGAGGATAAAAAAGGCTCAACCGTCTGTACGGTATTATAGTATTAATAGTCCTACATGCAATAACTTGAAGTTCTCTAGGAAATCAGGACATACAGAAAGCAATGGAATGGAATGGAAGGGGAAAATCTGGGAAGAGAAAAGGCTAAGAAGCTTTGAAGGAATCGAGGATGAGACATTGACTGATGACCTAAGGGCAGGATAATAAAGTGTCTGAGGGAGGAGAGACGAAACGGGAAAACGGGCACGAGCAGACGTACAAACAGACGTACACGAAGTCGAGGGATCTGCTTCATTATAGAGGTATTCGAATACACCTGTTGACGTTGAGGTTTTCAACCTCCAGTGTGTCAGTGCCGCGATGAGCGACTCTCTGAGATCGCCGTGTTATGCCTACCCTATGCTGCCTTCTCTCTCTGAATATCCTGCATTCATGTCCAATTTCGACTGTTATCAACTGGCTATTTTCGACGCCTCATGCGGGTCAAGTCATTCTATTTTTGCCCATCCGACCGGTCAACCTGTACTCGCCGCTTTCATCTTTCACAATACCATGCTTGTCTGACGCACGTGTGCTCTTGCTCACCTAACCCTCAGACGCCATCGTGGATATTTAAGATGTCCATGACTGTGGGCCTGTTCATTCAGACTCTCTACTTCGCCTGAGGATCATCGATGGACTCTTTCCACGACCAAACCCCATCTCCGGACGAGAACTCTGAGGAGAAGCAAGGTGTTCCGGAGCAAGCATCTGTCGATTCTGAGATAGCACCGCTCTCGAAGAAACAGAGGCTGAGCCCGTATTTTACCATTGCTGCTGCTGCGTTTGGCTTAATAAGTGACGGATGTGAGTCCCTCTTTCATATTGACGTGGCACCTCCCAGATATTTACTGAAACTTGTAGATCAGAATAATCTCATGACAATGGCCAATGTACGTGTGGCAAGCGCATGAGCAGGGCGAGTGGGTTCACGATTTCGCATAATAGGTCGTATTCAAAAAGCTGTATCCGAAGGTATACACCGCGGACGTGTCTACTAGGGTTTCAAATTCACTTCTCGTTGGTAAGGCTTGAATTCTCTTCCACTGTGTCTCATTAATGCCAGCATCTTGAAAGGCGCCATTATCGGTCAAATCATTGTCGGCGTCATCTGCGATAGGATAGGCAGAAAGGCTGCTCTCGTCCTTACGACAGCCTTCATCGTCCTTGGCGCCACCCTTGCTACTGCTGCCCATGGAATAAATGGAAGCCCGTCCGGCCTTTTCTGGTTCCTGACCTTCGCAAGGTAACCCTTTGTTTATCCCGGAACCCTGTCCCGCTTATTGATCTTCAATAAATAGAGGGTTAACAGGCATAGTACGTTAATGACCATCGTTTTCACTGGTTATCTTGTAATTTGAAGATCTTCTAGGGGGTCGGAGGAGAGTATCCAGCATCGTCGACCAGCGCGTCTGAATCAGCAAATGAGAAAATGATTAAGAACCGGGGCCCAGGTTAGACGTCGACATCTTACTGCGAAGAATGTCCTGCTCATCATATTGTCAGTCTTCATCATGGTTACAAATTTTGTTCTAAGCGTATGTTCTCTTTGACAGTCGTTCATGAAACGGCCACAGTCACTCACATTGACTGGCATTAGTTTGGAGGACCCTTGGCAGTTTCCGTATTCTTAATAGTACTATCAATTGCAGGCGAAAATCATCTTCAAACAGTCTGGAGGGTCTGCTTTGGGGTTGGAATCGCATTGCCCTTGACAGTCTTTTACTTCCGGCTGCGTATGTTGACGTCGAAATTGTATCGCGAGGGCGCTATCAAGCGTATGGCACTTCTCCATTCTTCTCGATATCGTCTTATGGCCCTCTGCAGGTCGTGTGCCTTACTGGCTTATTGTAAAGCGCTATTGGAAATCTTTGATTGGCACTTGTGGTGCTTGGTACGGTCTTGGATGCCTAGTATGCTCAGGCCATTTCTAATATTCCCTTAGGTTTTTATATGACTTCGTACGAGAAAGGTTACTCCGTGGTGCACATCTTATGGGCTGACATTGCGCTCTCCCTTAGATCACGTTCCCAAACGGAGTGTTCTCGGGAACCATAATATCTAGCATCATTCATGACGGAGACATCAAACGCACTGCGGAATGGCAACTGCTCCTCGGCGCCATAGCTCTACCAGGAGTATTTATTGGCGCGGCTCTGTGTAACCCTCTAGGTCGTCGAAACACTGTACGCACAAGTGGACATCCTTTCTCTGCGATCACTGACAATCCAAAATTATAGATGATGCTTGGTTTCAGCGGATATCTTATATTTGGTAGGTGTGCGAACTCATCGTTCACGGTGTGATTTCTTGAAAATCAACAGGGCTTGCTATTGGGCTAACATATGAGAAAATCACCAAGATCACACCGCTCTTCGTGATCTTGTAAGCCAGATATTACTTCTCCCCCATGTCTCTGAAGACGCCTTTGCAGTTATGGTTTGATGCAATCTTTTGGAAACATGGTCAACATCTAACGAAGCAGAATTGCTGTTCCGTTCTGAATCTATTTCATACAGGGTCCAGGTGACATGCTTGGTCTTGTGAGCTCCGAGTAAGCCGATCGTTCGCTATCTTATTCAGAAGGATTTAAGGCGACGAGATTAGGTCCTATCCAACTGCCATTCGGTCTGTAAGAAAAAAAAAGGTGCCGGAAGGTTTGCAACTGACAACTCCTCTTCGCAGTGGCACTTGCTATGGCCTTTCAGCGGCGATCGGAAAAACGGGAGCTGCAGTAGGGACGCAGGCATTCACCCCCATACAGCTACATCTTGGGGAAAAAGTACGTATAACGTTTGCCATGTGTATATTCACGCTCATCGCAAAGCAGGTGGACTTTCATCATTGCAGGTATGCCTTATGGTCAGGAAACTGTATCGTTGGTAACAAGTAACATCATCACCAAGCAATATGCGGAACAACTGGCATACTCGTGACCTACTTCTTTGTTCCGGACATGACAGGCGTCGATTTTGCGGACGAAGACAAAAATTTCATGCAATATCTGTCGGATAATGAATGGAGCAGGGAGAATAGCCACGACGGTAATTTTGACGGAGATACAAAGTTGTCGAAGTAATTCCGTACTGTTGCAAATGCCATTAGCTGTAGTATTAGTAGAGGCTAATCACAAATTGCAGCGAGAGCAAAAATATGCCTCAAGAATTTCCTTGGGTGAAACTGAAAATCAGATTACTACGACACAAAGTAGCCTTTGAACCCGGCTTCAAAAAGAAAGAAAGAAAGAAAGAAGGAAAGAAAGAACGTCCAGCACAACGGAGGCATCGTGTCCAAATATAGACAATATTTCCGTTTCCGCGTGCAGGGGTGATCACAGAAACTTGACCGTGACCTGCACCACCATTGACACGAGAGCACGCGATGTCTGCTCTTCGTCGCGTTGGGTACGACCCTTCCTTTACTCTCTCTAATCTCTGTTGGACTAGCCACAGGTCTGTCCATGCAGCAGCCTCGAAACCTATGACAAATCGGGGCTCTAGGGCAACCCGGTCACGACCTCTGGCTCCCGATACCCCACCCTCTACTGGGAAGACTTTGTCGCAACTAACGCAAGAGCTGGATATTTCCCAAAGGAGGCCCGCAAAGAGAGCCCGCAAACCGGCCGTCAACATCGACGACGGTCATGCGCCAAGGAACAAGCTCATTGCATACCTTGCTCATATCGAATCCACCAAGGACAAAGTCACCTTGGAAGACATCGAGCAATATAAACATAGGAGGCGTCCTAACCCAAGGTCGTCTACATATGATCAAGACTATACGGAACTACTCGACGTTCTCGCTGCGTCTTTCACAATACCACAACTCAAGCGCTTCCTACAGCTATATGGGACCCGCCCGCCTCCAAAAAGACGGTTGACAAAGCGCCTTTATGCCGAAACGATTATGGAGAAATGGGGATGGACTTCGCTCGCTGAAGTGCAACAGGATAGGATAGACCAGTCAGAGGTTTCGGAACACCGTCAGCCAATTCCTTGAATTCCCCTCTATTTTTCATATCTTAATAATACTGAAAATGCAGAATTTCCGATGGAGCCTGGGCCGTCTTTCTTGTTGATGGGGAAAGGTATTCTTTGCCCCTTTCATTTTCGCGCAGGGTGCTGATAGGTCGTGTTAGATGGCGCGGATCTCCTCAGTCTAGCCAAACGATACAATGTCCATTTATCCTTTACCTCAAATCCTCTTACCTTGAAAGTCCAAGGTCTGAAAGGGTCACTGAAACAGGTCGAGGGGTATCTAGATATCTTCAAATCAGTCAGTCCGTCTTAAACTTAGCTCCAGGCCTTTCTATAACATTCACAGGGTTTAGAATTTGAGACTTCCTGCTTACCTTTAGGACAGCGAGTCAATCCGGAAGCCTCTCAGTCCATATCTCGAGCCTCAGGTGCTTACGTCGAGGCTGAGGCAGACGGAAAGGTCACTCGACATCCCTTGCCTTTTGGGGCCTCCAAACTCATTCTTCTCCAGCTCTGGATAACCTATCGCAAGAGTCAGCCCCATACTGCCCAAATTGCCAAAAGGTTGGCGGTCCAAACATCGATGATGGTCTGTCTACGAGTTTATAGTTTGTTCCCAAACCTCAGATGCTGTTTTAGGACACGGACGCTTCGACTAAGGCTATTTTTCTTCCAGAGGAGGCACTAGACATCCTTTCCTCTTCGAATCATTCTTTGTATCCCTTCCTTCCAATGCAAACAAGTTCAAGGAAGTTGGAATCAAGAAGTGCCTTCCGACTGCGTCGTGTTGGACATTGGATTACAGACGATTCTTCCACCGATGCTTTCACGAAAGGGCTAGCTCATAATTCTGGGACAGTAGCTGCCCAAAGGTGAGGAAGATGTCAGTTGCACGATGCAGGTTGCCTTACGGAAGAATAGCTCCAGGATTGATATTCGGAGCCACCTACTCGGCGAGCTGGCGAAGGTCCCTTTCGAAGCCTCCTTTCTATCTATTACAGCTTCGTATGTACCCCATTCCCGATTCTGAGAAACATTCTTATTCATCTTTAGTTCGGGCCATTTTCTTTTCCTCGCCCCTACGTCGCGTCCAACGTCTCTCGTTCCTCCTTTAGCAGGTATCCAGGAGCCGAATGTCATCCTCGATTGGATCAAGAAATCCCCTGACGATACTTTCTTCAACCCGAGGTGGGTATTCTGCCACTGTCTCACAAGTCATTTCCGATGTCTCCCATTCTTTCTCTGTGTAGCGTGCCCCAAAGCTTGTTGTCTTCAGGAAATCGCCATGAGCGGCAGTTCCATAGACTTGTATACGTCGCTCAATCTCTGGAAAAGCACCGCTCGGACCCTATCCCAGAGTCCACGAACCTTCGCAAAATACTCACTGTCGAGATCCCCGAAGGACAGACCGGAGGGGACATAGAGGCCATGCCAAACGAACTAGACGCTCAAAGGGCAGCTGTATGTCAACAAAGCATGGAAACGGGCATTGACATCCTGATCCCTGACAGGTAAAGCATTTTTAGCCAGACATCTTGTTCATTTTTTGAGTCTGCTGCAGCCCCTCAGATATTCACATATGGGCTACGAACTCGCGGGAACTATCACCTAATGATTTACCGGAGGAATTACGAGCATTTACAGAGCGTTTGCGAACTCAGTACGTCTAGTTACTCTGTTGGGTTGAACCAGAAGGCTGATCTGTTATCAGGCCCTCCATCGAGCAGGCGGACATCCCTTTAATGCTAACATATAAAGACACTCCGTATATTTTGAGATCTAGCGATCATGTACGACAACGTCGTCAGTCAGTCCCGCTGGACACGTCGAAAGACGCACCTATCTTCTTTCGTGGCGAGTTCCTTTTAGAAACAACTGTCGACGCAGTGACGGGAAAGGACGTCACCATCTCTAAGGTAACCCTTACCATAGTGCCTGCGTATCACGTCGCTAAACATTTTTAAAGCTCATCTGTAAAGATTTCGAAACAGATATGGGATGGAACAATTTCTTACAGGACTGTGATTCACTTACTTCTAATCGCCAGCGCGATAAGGAGTCTCCATCCGAGAGGATCTTTTGTTTAGAGTAATGAAAGGATCTGAATTGTCTACCTACTAGCATACAACTAATCATAATGCTTGATCACCGCTTACGAGTAGCTTTCTCCTTGCGCTTCTTCGCCCGCACCTAAACATGTTGATTCAATCCTATTGGTCAAGAAGATATAAGAATGTGTGCGCTTACCTCTTTCCTCATTCTTGCATCCACCATTGCGTATCGGCCTTTAACGCCCTTTGGTCTACCCTTGATCCCTTTATGTGCACCTTTTGCGACGACAACTTTGATGTCCTTTACTTTCTTGCCTGACGATAGGCCTTTCCGTAAGAGTTTATCGATTTGCTGAGCCTTTTCGCGCTCGGTCAAGTCGGCAGTCGCGTTGACACCCTCCGCCTTCTTCATTGCTTTCTCAATCCTTTGGGCAGCCTTGAATTTCTTGCGAGCTTTCGCTTCTGCAACCTTCTTGATAGGCCGCGCATCTAGTGCTCGCTGCTTCGCTCGCAGGGCTGCCATAGCCTCTTTCGTAATTGGGATGTTAGGTTTATAATGTTTTGCCTCCTCATCCAAAAACCAGGAAGGAAGACCCTCTTTTGAATTTAGAGAATATCGATTGAAGCCTTCGTTCACCAGCTGAGTTTTCGTCTTTTCACGATTTACCAGCTGCTGGGCAATCGTGACTGCCTCTGCAGTTGTCAGGCCAAGCTCTGTAGATTCGTCAGACCTGAAAAATAGTCGGCAAAAGACCTTCAGGCTCACCTTTTATTTTTGCCTGTACTTTTTCGTCTTGATTTTCATCGTCCCCATCCCAAAGGTCGCCGTCGTCATCTTGCTCTCGGGGAACAGCCTCGAAATCATCAGACTCCTACAGAGGTCATGAGGCCTTGTGTACTTTGGCAGCCTGAAAGAAATCATACCACATCTTCATCTTCGTCTGTCTCAACATCCTCATCGGATTCGCTCAGCTGTTCTGATTCTGCGTCCATGTCGTCATCAGAATCTTCCGCCTCGCTGAGTTGATCGAGTCCATTGATTCCACCAAAAACATCCTGAGAGAACCACACCTTGGCAGCGGCGTTTGAAGCAGGCACAGCGTCCACAGCGTCCGACGGTGATTGCAGCCGCTGTCGCTTGCTCTTCTTCAGGCCCAAATCCTTCAAAGATTGTACGCGTTTTTTCGCTTTCGAGCTCTGTTCCTCAGCATCCGAATCGTCTGACGAGTCTGCTGACGAGTCCTCGCTGTCGTCCAATCTCGCCTTTTGCATATTGTCCCAGCCACCTTCCTCTTCCGCCTCTTCGTCGGAGTCCTCTCCATCAGAGCCATTGCTCTTGATGCCATTCCATGCTTCCCGTTCAGCATTCTTTCTCCGTGACTCTTTCACCTTGAATTTGGCATCGCGCTCCCGCAGCCGACCTTGGTAGGCGTCGTAAAGCCCGTCCAGCTCGGCTTCCAGTCCGGACAACCTCTTCTCCCTCTCCTCTTCTGAGTCAAGGGGCTTTTCTTCCTCGTCTTCTCCTTCCTCCTCACTACTTTCGACAACGGCGTCGCCATCATCGTCCATGGTGAGGCCTCCTCGTCGCTTCCTGGGAAAAGATTCTCCTAGGTTGAATACATCGTCTTGACCAATACCAAGAGCAGCATCACGTTGTTCTAAGCCAATATCTAAGGGAGCAGTCATCTGCAGTTGCATACGTTGAATTGTCCTCGATTTGATTTCGTTTGCTCTCCGTCTTTCTCGCTTCGCGCGGGCCGCTGCTTCAGCATTTAGTCTTCCCAACTACACAGCATACTTAGATACTCGTCGACAGCTAAGGATGCAGCACTTACTTCTTCGGAGATTTGTTGCTCTTCGTCAATAACCTCAACAACTTCAGCGTGTTCGGTCGAGTCTTCGATTTCCTTCGACTTGACATCAATGCCGAGCTATGTGATTCATGCAATTGTTGAGAACAAGTCGATGCCCTGAGCGTGCATAAACAAACCTCTTCTCGCAGAGCGAGCCGCCATTTAATCAAGGTCTTGAAGTCGCCCTTGCCTAGAACCTTCAAGTCATCACAATTTGCTTTCACGTCGTCAGTTGTAATATCTAGCGCAAGCCACCTATAAATGAGGGTGAGCTGGAAGACATTGGAGAAACATCATTCTTACTCTTTCTCTTCTTCTGACAGGAAGGTAATTTTATTGGCACCACCAAGTACTGACACTGGATCTTTCCCGTGGATGAAGGAAGAGGCTGTGATGGACGTGAAAAGGGTATAATCTCCATCGGCGTATCCATCACGGTGCCGCCTTTTCTTCTCGGGGTGAAATACGTTGGACTGCGCGTCGCCAGCAGAGATTCCTTTCTCAGTAGCTGCAATGGTGGACGATAAACCCTTGAAGACATGCTTGGGGTCCAGGAATTTGGGATCTATGTGCTTAGGCGCGAGGAACTCTCGACAAACCACAAAGATTTCGGCAGAGACATTTCTGGGTACGCCGTCGTGAGTACAACACATTTAAGAAGGTTTAAAATACGCATACCTGGACGAAGGGGGTTTCGTGGCTTCCACCTTGCCAAACAGTTGGTTAAAAACCCAAATGAGGTTGTTGTAGTCCACACTCCGGAAAACCTTGGTAACAAACGTTCCGCCTTTGGACAAGAATTCGACCGCCAGCTTCAAACTCATCAACACAAGCTCCGATTGACTGTAGGCGTCTTGAATCCAAGCAGTTCCAACGTTTGGTGCACCATCGTGAAGCACAACATCCGCCTTCCAATCCTTCAGCTCTCCCCGAATCAAGTTTCGACATTGTGGAGTGGTGATGTCAGCAGCGAAGGTGACGACTCGGGGGATAGGTTTTATGGGTACAAGATCAACACCTTTGGAAAGAGTCAATACGCTTTACTTGGGCAAAGTGAAAGTGTCGCACCGACAATGATGCTATTTGCCGGCATGTATTTGCTCGCGACCTGTAACCAACCACCGGGAGCAGCGCAAAGATCGATAGTACATCTTGCTGACTCAAGAAACGAATATTTCTTGTTTAACTGGATGAGTTTGAAGGCCGAACGTGCTCGATACCCCTGCTCTCTAGAGACACTTTAGCAAATAATCGATCATGCAGCTGAAACAGACATACTTTGCGAGCTTGTAGTATTTGTCGAGTCGACCCTTTCCTGTCTTCTTTTGCGCCTTACCCATGATCTTGGGCACTGGACTTCGTCGAAGGAGTCAATGAGATAAACTTCGATCACGCCTTGAAATTTCAGACCCACGTGGACGGAAGCAATATGTTTAGCCTCAAATGATGGTTACGTAAAATCGTGTTCTAGATCCAATAATAGACCTTGAGTAAGCCGGCAGAAATCGTCTCCATTGGTCTCTCGGAAACTCTAGGACAATTCAAGGTCTTTGCCATTAGGACAACTTCAATTCGCATAAAGTGAAGGACAGAATGGTGAATCGTTCAAATAAGTTGCAGCAGAAATACTGAAACAGGTTTCTTGGACACTCAGGCGCTTCTCTGGAAGACCGGCGCAGCATTTGGTTCGTCCAACTTGTTACTCCCTGTCTGTTTCAATCAACAAGAAATGGTGCTGAATCTTGTGAGGGACGAATAGTGGCTACTGGTATGCTTACTGGTGCCTTTGGTGGTATGTGTGCAGCAGAATCGAGGTTCTGAACTTGCTGAAGACTGGTGTTCGTTGAGCCCATGGCCTTCGTCGGCAACCAGGTATAATTCCTGATAACATACACGCCTGGGAGACAGCTTCCACATACGCGGTACGCTCTGACTTGCACCATACCTGTGGATACTAACAGCCTGGAATGGCAGGTTTACAATGGACTGGGGATGTTGCTTCTGTCACTTCATCCTAGGTTCGCAACACACCGGTTCGCTGGACCCGCTATCGCGTGCGGCGGGGTAATTTTCTCGGGAAGCATCTGGGCTCTCGTGCTGGCCAAAGAAAGGTATGTGCCAGCTGTGTCGAGTGGATGCAATAATGTCTCATGCTTGTGCAGACTCCGGATATTGGGCCCAGTAACGCCAATGGGTGGGATGGTGATGATCGCGGGGTAAGCGTGTCTTGTTCTGTGGAAGGACGGCAACTGACGAGGACAGATATATCTCGTTGTTATTTTGAGTACAAGACGAGTAGAGTAGCTGGTGTAATTGAATGGGATCAAACGCGTCCACGTGATGCACGCGTATCGTGGAAACTCCGCTGCCTTGAGGCGATCAACGATACACAAATTGCAAGGGCCAGCGCTGCTTGTTGCCCTGCCCCATGTCCTCCTCTTCCCTCGCCTTCTTCGCCTCCGCCGCCGCCTCCTTCCACCCGACCCCCTACGTCCCCGCAGCCACGGCCTCTTCCTCCTCCTCCCGCCCCGTCGTGTCAACGCGCAACAGCCACCGCGGCCATGACTCCTTAGCGGTCCCGCCCGGCATGGACCCGCTTCCCACTGATCCAAAAGTACACTTCATCCATCCACCCTTCACTACTTTCCCAAACTCGAATCAGCATCCCGATGGCCTCACCTACTCTCTCATGGCGGAGAACCCCGAGTGGTTCCTCGACCCCTGCGACTTCGTCTCACAGCACAACGCTAATCCTAAAGCAATCTCTTATCCTCCTCACCTTGAGCCTCCCCGTGGCTGGTGTCCGGCAAAGAAGAAGGATCTCAAAGAGCGTGGCGGAGAGGGATGGCCCGAAGGCGAGGAGCCACGCCTTCGATGCACATTCTGCCGCAGGACATACGCGGGCGTCAACGCAAAGAGTATGTGGAGACGCCACGTCTTTGAGAAACACAAGATCGCAATGTCAAATCGCAGGGATGGGGGTACAGACCGCCCACGTGGGCGTGGATCCGGAAGTTAGTCTCCTTGAGATTACTCACATACAACGAACTGACAACCGCGCAGAGGAGAATAAGCTTCACATTTCTGGGAGGGCCCGTGAGGACGCTCACGACAGCCTTCTCAGCATTATTGTCGCCCCGCAAACAGCGCCTGAAAATGTGTCGCACAAATCACGCTTCCGGTCCAGTAAACCGATCGAAGTACCTAAAACGCGCGATCGCGAGCGCAGGCGTACACAACAACCATTGCCCCTGACGCCATATCATTTTCAACAGGAATTAATTCCTCCTGCTAAAGAGGAGAGTGAAATTGAAGCCCCTCTCAAGGCGATGACCCCACCTCTAACCCCACATGTCTCTTCAGATCCCCCAGTTGTCTTGGGGGAAAACTCTGACGGACTAGTGTCACCTTCGCCAAATATCTCTCATCCTGTCATTCCTGAATCTCCTTACAATCCGCTTCAAACCCCTTCCTTCCGGCACTCTCCACCGCGCCCTCCCTCCGATCAGCCATGGCGATATCCAAGCCCAAGCCACCCACTCCATTCTAACACCCGCGACTTGTCTTTGACGATGTTGACGCGTCCTACAGCGACTCCCATTGTCAAAGGACTTCCTTCCTTCGGAACAAGTCCGACGTCGATGCTGGCCATGCACTCCTCGCCGCTGTCAGCTATAATTTATTCAGACGTTGGACCTTTTGAGACGCCAGCAGGGGCGAAGTTTTTGTTTGCGAAACCCGCGCCAAGATCGCGCCTCGCAGATCAGATATCCTCTCCATTAAGCGCCAGTCCAATAGTTGGGACCAGCAGCAGCCAAGACTTGCGAGGATCTCCATTACCTCGTAAGCGTCGGAGGGCTGCAGTGGAGCACAAAAGAAATTCATCCGACGTCTCTGAGGCATGGCTCTCGGAGAATTGTCTCGCCCCGTCATCTCTCCCAGTCGACACTTCTAACAACGACCCATTCTCCATTTATGACTCATGGCCATCTGTCGGAGGAGAATCCACTATTTCTCCTGTCCGTTTGCCCAGGACCCGGCTGGACGCCGAAAGTCCCGTCCTCCGCAATGGATCGTCTAGTGTAGTCGGCCTCGGGATTGGACTTCTTGAACCGTTCAGGTATCCCAAAGACGAGTCCTTGAGCTCCGCCGTGGACGCGGAACTCACAGCAATCCTCTCATCACCTGGATATGGAGAGGCGATGTCTCTAGACGAGGGAAGCCCCCATCCGAAGAAACGCAAAGTGTCGCCGGAAGTCTACCGTTAAGCTCACCCATCAGCATCTCCCCTGTATGTTTTCGCCCATCTGCTATCTTATATTTGCTATGTCTGTCCAGTGATATCGTACTTTCGTTTATAGTCGTCGCGTTCTTGAAATCCTTTTTGTCTGTAGGTTGTGGTTTTGAAGTTTTCCGGTATCTATCGACCGCTCCGTGTACAATTTCGTTCTGATCTTTTGTGTGTTCTCTATGCGATCTATGCATGGGGTGTAGGATAGTTGGCGTTGACGTCCCTGTTATTTATGTAGGAAGTCTGTAAGTTATGTGAAACGCGAGGCGTTATCTGGTGTTCTGATGAATCAGGATGGCGTCGCCAAACAATGATCAGCGAGGGACTGGGCTTTTCAACATCGACCACCAGCACCCGCTGCATCAATTCCGCCTCCTCCATCATTTGCGCGACGACACGACTCTTCCCCCATTTCTCTGCCACGAAGTCACGTAGGATACCATGCAAGCAATCAAGTGTCCGTTCCCTCCTCTTTGGCCCTCTGCGACGCTGCTCATCCAGCCCTGTTCCAGGTGTTGTTGTAGGAGACGGTGCTGTTGGGAAGGTATGTGCGCACTCACCTACCCGTATCCGCTCACACCCATCCCTTCTCTCACCCAGACTTGTCTCCTTATTTCTTACACGACCAATGCCTTCCCCGTATGTCCTCTCTTATTCGCCGGCGCCGCACGCCCTGACAGTTCTCTCGCTACAGGGAGAGTATATTCCGACTGGTGCGTATCCCGACCAGCCCACGTCACCCACATGTAATGAACGCAACCCGACCGTCTGCAGTATTTGACAACTACTCTGCCAATGTAATGGTCGATGGCAAAACGATCTCCCTTGGTCTATGGGATACTGCTGGCCAAGAGGATTACGACCGCCTTCGTCCTCTGTCATACCCCCAGACAGACGTATTCCTGATCTGTTTCTCTCTCGTTAGTCCGCCCAGCTACGAGAACGTGAGGACAAAGGTGAGTAGCTTGCGCACTGTTCAGAGGCATACCCGTATGCCCATATGTAACCCCCTGTAGTGGTACCCCGAAATATCCCATCACGCCCCATCTACTTCCATAGTCCTGGTCGGAACCAAGCTCGATTTGCGTGAAGATCCGACAACTATCGAAAAGCTGCGAGACCGGTGAGTTGTCGCACCTCATCGTCTTTATCACTTCCGTCCCTGATGGTTGCTCCTAGTCGTATGGCCCCGATCCAGTATTCGCAGGGTGTCGCAATGTGCAAGGATATTGGCGCCGTCAAATATCTCGAGTGTTCAGCTCTTACCCAGAAAGGGCTAAAGACTGTTTTCGATGAAGCCATCCGGGCTGTCTGTAAGTGGCGTTTCTCTTGGCCATATACTACAACACACTGAAAGTGTTGTTTTCGAAGTGAACCCACCCCCACAAATCAAGAAGAAGTCCGGTTCGAAATGCATCATTGCATGAATTTTCAGACACTGGTCCCTCTATCTGTCGGGAATGGGATCTCTCCTCTTTATCATATCACGCCATTTATGTTTCTGCTCAGCTTTTTACGACCTTGTACTTATGTTTTCTCCAACATCCGGATCCTTGCTTGAACAAACCTGGATTTTCCCGTTCATTTTTCGCTCTAAGCTCGCTCGGTCATTGTGTTCCTCTTACCAATTGAACTAGATTTCTGAAACACCACTACACTCTTATCGTTCAGCTTCGAGACCCGCCGAATTACGCGGCATTCTACCGCGTAACTATTGAAACACGGACGAACTCAGCGCACAGCGAATTGTTTTCGATCGATAATATACACTTCTTCTGTACTTCCTCCCCGCTTCTATGGACCCAGAACGCGAGAGGTATGCCTCATGAGGTGTATCAAGCAGTACCCGGTGCTATGGGCTGCAGAGGTGATCATCAGGAACGAAGATTGATCATGTTACTTTTCGGGTGTGGTTGCGGTCCTGAGCCCCGCGTGTATTCTATTCTTTTCTCCCTTGTCGTTCGTGCACAGTGTGTGCTTCTTTTCCCCCTTCATATCTCACCCTGTTGGCTTTCTCCTTTCCTCCGTCACTCTGCTTTACAAGTGACCCTGAGCAGCCCGCGTCGATAGACCTGCTGCTTGGGAGAACGGGGTTGGGGTATGCACATAGCTCCCCTGGTTAATTCTTGGACGGACAGGCTCGCGTCAATTTGGTATTTAACCCTCTCCCCACTCCACGCAGTCTGTTCCAAACCCCCATTCCGCTCCGTAGATCATGTCGCAGCAGGACGATCGCTCTAGGGGAACACTGAGGCTTCCCCGACACTCCCATGCGACCTCGTTGGATACCAATGCATCGGGAATAGCAGAAAGCACTATCAGCCTCGGACTGTCCAGATTCCCAGAACCGCCATCCTCCATCCCGACTACACCCCTACGTACCAACCCTGAGGGCTACTTCAACTCGCCGAGCAGATCGACCTTTGAAAGTAATGCTTTGCCTTGCGTTTCTCCGTTACGCACTACCCCACATTCCGCAAGGCCGCCCAATCCCCCTAGCAGTCCCCCTCTAACTTTCTCTCGTTACAATCACCTCCATTCATTAAACCAATCCTCCGATGCCCCCGTACCTCCTCATGTCCCCGAACCCCCTCAGGCGTCCTCCTCTTCCCACATCCTTGCAGCCTACGACTGGCATGACGGGGAGTCTGGCATTGATGTTGATGCGACCGAAGATCGCCTGCTACCGACTTCCTTCATTACTTCCCTCCTGCAGGAGAACAAGGAGTCACGTAGGGCTAGGCGGAATTCTTATGCTGCCAGCGAGGCTTTCAGCGGAATATCCGAGATGACCTACCCTCCAATTGAAAGACCACCTCACAATCAACGCTCGCAAGAATCAAGACCTCCCCCTAGCGCTTATTCCCAGCATAATAAGCTCTTTAACCGCGCATCTGGCGATTCGGAGACTCTTCATTCGACGCAAGGTTATTCATCCAGAAATGGAGTCCGTGCACCTGGTGGTTTTGGTGCAGCGGGCCTACGAAGCGGATCTAGCGCTAGTCAAGTCTCATCAACAATGGATTCGGATACAATTCGTAGCATGGACAAAGGCTTCCAGCAGAGCAAATTGGGGACGACCTACGAGTTAGGGGATGGCCTGGATTACAAGTCATACAACACGAACGCTTATCAGGCCGTCCCTCCATCGAATACAGCAGCGCGACTCCGGACGCTGAAGGAGTATCAACCAACTCATGAACGTCGAGGTTCCATACACTCAACTAAGAGTGCCGCCCCCACTTTCATGTCACGGGTATCAGGCTTTTCCTTACGGCGCATCCTGCCGTGGAGAACAGTGAAGCCGCTGCCCCCCGTCCCGATAATCCCTGACATTTCCGTTGCGACCCAGAATGCACACCGTAGGCAGGAAGAAGCGGCCCCACTACCAGACCTCGTCAACCGAGCTGGTGCTCTTCGAGACCTCCTAGAGAAAGGGCAGCATCCCCATCAGAGCATTTCTTCATTTTCTGCGTTTCGCGATTCTACGACATACGACAGGATATCCGATAGCGGAACACGGAAGTCTGAGTACCCTGGGTCCCGACAATTGACTATGACTTCCCAACTGCAGAAGAGCCAAGGGTCAACTAGTCACCGAATGGCGAGCAACCCGCGAAGACGACGAATCTGTATCGTGCTCGTGATATTCGTTGTCCTCATACTGGCGGGTGTGGGTGTTGGGGTCGGGCTTACACTTGGAAAGAAGAAAAGCACTCGACCCAACTGCGAGGGCAATCTCACTGGATCCACATGTGACCTCGGTATGTTCTCCCTCTCGGATGTATTTTTGTAGCTGATGTCCCCAGATGCCACATGTGTCTGTACGTCGTCAACAACCCAGTGTAACGGGGTAGCTCAGAGTGTCCTCAACATCCTGCCTGTGGTCAATCAATTGTTTGGGGCAAACTTTACTGCAGCCTCCACCTATTCCAATCTTTGGTTGATGCAAGGGAGCCCGACGACAACAAACTGTGCCTCGCAAGCTCTTTTGATCGATGTCGGCAGCGGCCTGGATCCAGCCACCTTCCCCAACAGAACGCAGTGGGCCCAGGCGGCGTTGCTTTGGAATTCTGTTCAGACGCAGGATACGACATCAGCTCAGAAGATGCTGCAATCCGTTCAGAGCCTCCCATGGAAAAGCATCAGTAGTTCCGACGGCCCCGTCGCTGAGCAAGCATCGTTTGGCATAATCGCCTCCGGCTATACCTATAATTTTGCTTCTCAAACTGTGGCGCGACCTCCAGCCTCTTTCATCACCCTTGGCCAGCCAACGAATGCCCAGATAGCTAGGGTTAGTTCCGGTGCACAGTCCACATTGGACAGAATGTACACCTTTGCCCAAGGTATGTCAATTTGCTGTGCAGTTCCTTAGCTCATGACTTGATACAGCATCATCCATACAACGGTCCGGTGCCCTCAAGAAGTATTGGACCTCTGTATTGCTTCAACGCCTCGAAGACCTGCCCACCTTCAAGGCTGTTCTCAGCGTTTCTCCGATTATGCTCGCATTTAATGCTTCCTCGAGTTCATTACGCAACCTCTACACAAGTTCGCCATCATCGACGTTCCCCCCTCCACTTTCATGCTTTCCTGGCCTCTCTACGGCTACTCAGCAACAGATTAATATGGTCGAGACCGGCGTTTATGGTCTTCCGTCTGCCGCAAGCGCCTCTCAATTCGACCCAGCGTGTTATCGCAATCGTCCCATTTACGGTGTTTTGGATGTGGCACGCCTCCGGCTACCCTTCCTAGACACCAGGACGGGTGTCCTTAAGCAAGCTGCTGTTCTCACCAGAGATGCAAGCCCTCGAGTGGTGGTGTATAGTGGAGAATTGTTTAGTTCCTCAGTCACCGGAGCAACTACAATCTCACCCTCTCAGTTGGACCCGCGTCAATATGGGACGTTCAGCTTCTTTGATCATGTCGTCCTGCAATACCTTTCATCAATTACAGATGTAAATGTTGCCAGCGCACTCGTCAAGTTTGTTTTGGATTCAGCGAGCAAGACACCCGTTCCTCCAGATTTCTCGTCCATTCTCTTCCGGTCCCTCCAATCCCTGCCGATTCTCGAAGTCGCAGTCTTCGGAGATGTTGGGCCTCCTGACTTGACGTCAACGGTTTCCCCATTCACAAATCCGTCTGGTTCACTGTTCTTCGGGTCCAGCGACGGTAACGCGTTAAGGAACTGGACAATCGATTCCGTAAAGGGATCCATTGTGTGGACCGAGAATGCTACTTCGCCGCTTGTGGTACGGGACACCTCCTTGGGCGACAATACCATCACACAGACTTGGAATGCTATCAACACCGCTATCACCAACAACATTCCGAACATTGGGCTTCCTAACATCACCTCGACTCTGACAGGTACCCAGGATTTCTCTCCATGACCTTAAATGCACATCTATGGCTTTCCTTCCGGTGCTGATCTTTTCGTTTCGTTACTATTTAGCATATTGCTGTCGCATCGATCTTATCCTTATGCATTAAGTTTTACTACTCTCGGATTTCTTTTGTCGTTGTGGGCTTTACAGACTGGATATTCGGAAATATATCCGCAGTTTCAAACTCGATCATCTGTGCCGTTGCAAAATGAAAAGTGCTGTGTCCGCGGCGGCGAGAGTGTGCTTCCGACTCGCACGTGGCCCAAACAGGCGCGCACCAGTGAGAACCGAAGAAGTGTTCCCACCTTGCCTCCGCCATTGCAGCCCCTCTGATTGTGCTCTCCAGGCTGCCTCTCAAAATCATTCCCTCAAATGCCTCGAGTCGCCCAGCAGCCCACTAACCGCACCTCAAGCAATCCCCTATTGGCGCTCTCAAGCTCCCATCCCAATGTTTTGAAGCGGAATCAGGTGCGTCTCATACCCACTACAGAAAGCGACCGAACTCAGTCATTCCTATGCAAGGCCTGCCACCAAGTGAGTTTAAGCAATCCACACTGGTCACCTAATGTATGTTTTCTGATTCGGTCCTTGCAAGTGCCGTCGAAGGAAGTTGGTGCGTGCGCTCACTATCTACCCGATTTCTTGGACACTCACTATTCGGGTGCAGAAATGGTAATCATTGCTCACCTCGTTAAATACGAGGCGCACGCTCTTATATCGACCCTTTCAGTGACGCGAAACGACCATGTTCAACCTGTCTACGATCCCATGCTCATGCCGTCGCCCATGCTGCTCCAGGGACGGTGATGCCACCTAAGCCGGAATGTACTTTCGATGACAGCACGCTTCTTTCATCTTTCCATCCACACTGACGCCTGACGTATAGTGCCACAGTTGCGGAGGTTAGTACAAATGTACCTGAGGGACCCAAGAGCAAGTATGAACGCCTGGAAAACAGGATCAGTGCGTTCTTTTCAGTTGCCTTTTCCCCTTCCTCAGTAACGCCGTGTGCAACGTAGACGAGCTAGAAGCGCTCCTGCGACAACAGGACAACAACTCTAATACAGGCGCTACTGCAACCATTGACACTAACAATCGACCCAGCGCAGCTGGAATTTCGCATGGTTTGTTCGATACGACAAGGTGTTTCTCTTTAACTAGACTGCTCATCCTGAATAATTTAGTCTCCGATTCCCTCTCGAATCACTCGCACCAATATGCCAGCGGTGGCTCTGAACGGGCATCGTCAAGCCATCTATCGCAGTCACCTTCTTTGCGTTCTGCTATCACAGGGGCGTCCTTAAGAGAGGTCAATTCGTTTGGCCTCCAGGTCATGTGGCCTAACTGGCCACCTTCACTTCCTGGTCCTGAGTTGCTACGCCATTTGTACGTCAGAAAGTGTGTTGAACTCGCTTTAGCGATAGCTAATTCATCTCCAGAGTTGACGTGTTTTTTGTTTTTCACCCTCATGCCAACCGCTTGTTTCATGCCCCTACTTTCTTGAATTCTCTCTCACTGCCACCTAGCCACCCAAAATTCCCATCAACACCCGTCCTTCATGCTATGTCCGCTATTGGTAGCCTTTACACCGCGGCGGTCACATCTCCACCTCTTCCCAATTTTAACGAAGTTGCCCCTGGTATGCATATGAATTTTCAGTCATAATTGCGATTCAAAATTTCCGCAGATGAAATCTTCTTGGAACGTTTTCGTGAACAGCGTCCCGATTCGTTTGCAGAAGCACAAGCAAAGCTCGCGAGAGATTCTGCGGAGCGATTGAATGCTGTGGGAGAACACCTTTTCCAGGTTTTGCAAAGTGGGTTCACCTACACGCTCGTCAGTCGCTAGGTGTTCACCTTTCTCTAGCTAACATCATATTGACTTGGTTTTATTGGTCTCATGGGAGGTGCGTGTCGTTATGCAGACTTTCTTAGGTGTCGATGACTGAAGCAAACCCTAGATGGGTTGATGTACGTGGGTGGATAATGTGGTTAGAAGGCTGTCGTTCCTGATATTTCTAGATGTTTCTTTCCTCCGCTCATTCCATGAGGTTATCCGTCCCATTGGGGCTTAATGTCTGTCCCCCATTTCATTCGATCACGAAGTCGGAACGACCTCCATCCATTCTCGCCCCCGCCCGCACCGTCATTGAAGATGAAACCAGGCGAAATGCTTTCTGGTTGGCGTATGCAACTGAGCGCCAGCATGGTTGCGGTAACGGTTGGGCATTGAGTCTCGATGATCAGGATGTAAATCAGCTCCTCCCAGTCCGAGGGGATCAGTTTATACAGGGAGTGAGTCGTATTCTAAGACCTTTTTTTTTTTTTTGGTTTATTCTATAGTTTTCAGGCACTCGTCAAACCAGTGGAAAGACAATGGGCTCAATCGCGGGATCTACTTCTTATCCATCCTGAGAATCAAACTGACTCCTTCATGCTCTATATCAAAGGGACAATACTTATCTGTAGGCTTTCCCCCTTTTTTTTCTTAACTGGTATTCACTCTGCCAACTAGCTCGAGTGAAAGCTTTCAATTTGCGTTACAGATCCAAGCATTTTGCAGGAGATTCGACTGTCGCCACGTTGTATCCCGACGCTCCGCAGGATTCCACCGATCCTGTCGACCCTCGTGGTTCAGCCGCATTCATTGAACTCGATCACGTAGCTGCCTCCTTCCATGCCTCCTTCCCTACACGGCTTCGCAGTCCTATCAAAGACAACATTGTCGACAACCATCTATATGCTGCTTGTCTGATGCCTCTTGTGTGAGCGCAGTTTTTCACCTGTCTGAACTTCGTTTAATTCTTCTACGGATGTAAGATGCACCATCATCCTTCATGATCCCCACGCCGAAGTTCGCCAATCAGGGTGTATATCCGCCCTCAAGATCCTGACTGCCGCAAGGTCCATTCTGGACCTCATATATGATGTTTGGTCGACAAGCTATGATATCACACTTTTGGACACCTTCTGCATTGTAAGTTAAGGAAAGTATTGAATGACTTTCTCTCATAACGGACTTCAGTTTTGCTGGTTCATTGGTGCACGAGTCCTGGTGCGCTTTTTGCAAGCCGCACTGGACGCGCGAAGTCTGGAACAAATGTCGACCCTTCGATCGGAAATTGACTTCGTGCAGTAGGTTTTCTTCTGACATTTATCAACGGGGCGTTTGACCTCTTCCTACCACAGCTCAGCAATATCCAAAGTTGGGGAACGTATACCTCTGGCTCACAGGTATGCAAAAATGCTGGAGGATTTAATCACGAAACATTGTGGAACAGCACCCAGAATGCCCGTCCAGATTACCTTCCCTCGATCCCTCGAATCCGGTTCAATTCAGGCTCTTTTCAACGAGGGCTCCCATCCAGAGAGCAAAATCAGTTTACACGACAGTCTTCATGAGCCTGGATCATTCTTATCACTGGCATAACAATAAGCAGTGTCCTAGCGCTTCTCCCCCTGTATTCTGCTCTGATATATTTTTGTGTGTTTTTATTACAAAAATAGCGTTTTTCGAGTGTCATCTGTTGTAAGGTGTTTGGTACAATGGTAGGTTTCTCAACCATGCCGTCTGTAGTCCGATGACTCCGATGAAACCGAACTACTCTTTTGCTAATGACTGCTCGACTCTAGACTTACGGTGGGCAAAATAACGATGAAGGTTGCAATTTTGGGACCGCTCGGTACATATACACATGAGGCAAGTAGTATGATGCCTTATCTCGAAGCCAGGCTGATGGCCAAACCGCTTCGAAGGCAGCATTTCAGGTTTTCGGCTCTCGTGCTACGTACGAGCAACGAAAATCTGTTGCAGGTGAGAAACAAACAGATCGGAGAAATACAAATTCTGATCTTTAGGTCAAGATGTCTTTATGACGCTGTCTTCTCAGGTTCCTCTCGCAGTCGTCCCTCAAGAGAATTCAATTTTCGGGAACGTTGTTGAAACATACGATCTTCTCAGAGCTGCTGACCCGACTTTCATACGTGGCGAAATAACCCTCAAAGTTGTGCATTGCCTCCTTGTAAGAAAAGGGGTAAAGTTGCATCAAATCAAGCGCATTATGAGCCATGAACAGGTGCGAGGAGCGTCAGAGATAAATGAGTTGATCATTTAAATTTATCGCAGGCACTAGGACAATGCCGCAGCTTCATAGCTGAGAAATTGCCCTCAGCATACACCATAAAAACATCTTCTACCGCTACTGCTGCGCAGGCATTGTTAGACAATCCTCTTGATTGTGCTGCCATTTGTTCCAGCATCTGTGCTACTTTGTTTGATGGACTCGAGATTCTTTTCTCTGGAATCCAGAACGAGCAATGTGAGAAACTATCCTTTGACTCGAGTGCTCATCTCATGGTTTCGATAGCAAATTTCACGCGGTTCTACATTACCGCGTACACGCGATCTTTCGACTTACCACCCTTTCTTACTAGTAGATGCGAGAGAAAAGCTCTTGTTCGCCTTTCCGCTCCGTCACCGTCCTTTCCAGACATTGACGCTTGCAGTTATGACATTACGAAGTATTTGAAACTCCTAGACCTTTTCGCCGCTCGCGTTGATCGTCGACCTTCACTGGAGCCAAAGCCGTTCCACAACGTTTACTTCGTGGAGGTGCAGGGTACTCTTTGCGATGCTCGAGATGCGGCTACTCTGGAAGCCTGGACCTCAGAAGTCGAGAAAGCAATAACCAGGGTAAAACACGCTGGAGGGTTAATTGATTTAGTAGGACTGTGGTAGTTCGTCGGTCTGTCCTCTTATAACAAGTAGACCTAGAATGAGAAGATGAGATAACACCTATATCATTGATTGGTCAGCAGGTTCATGTGAATCTGACGCGTGAATCTGAGCGCGGCTCTGACTACGACACTGCGTCACCCCCTTGCAGCTTCACATTTGTGAAAGAACTCCCAAGGAGACGATATTCTGCAACGTCGCTTATTCCAACGTACTATTCATTGCGGATTTTAACTTCCCCGGTCTCAGAAATGACAACTGCCAACCCTCTTGCTGGTCCATCCGCTCTTCGAGACGTGATCAACCCTCAGTTTCATCAGAACAACTTTCCTGCAGAGAATCACATCAAATTAGAACTCGGTGTAAAACTAGATAAAGGTATGACAGAAAACGAGTTTATGAATGGCCCGGCTCATTGGAAACCTCTCCAGACGATCAAATATGCCGGCTAGCGTTGACTCCTGCGGGTTGCCCTCTGGGACCGTTGCATTGCCCTTTGCGACATACGACGCCGTCTGTCCAAAACTTTCAGCCCCCGCGACAGCTTCCTACTCATCCCCGAGAACGAGAGAGACTCTCTACAGTCTGCAAACACTGGCTAAGGGGATTGTGTAAGAAGGGGGACGCTTGCGAGTTTTTACATGAATACAATCTGAGACGAATGCCGGAATGCTGGTGGTTTGCGAAGTATGGCTATTGTTCTGCAGGAGATGAATGCTTATACGCCCATCCAAAAGAGCGGCGTGTTGAGTGCCCTGACTACAATCGAGGTTTCTGTAAACTAGGCCAGTGTTTCCGTTTTGTGCGTTGATGTTTATGCTGAGGTGCTGTATCAGGGCCTACATGTCCGCGGAAACATATTCGAAAAGTTGCCTGTCAGACATATTTGACTGGCTTCTGTCCTCTTGGTCCTGAATGCCCTCGCGGCCAGTAGGTGTGAGCCGTTCTATCGTTCTAATTTGTGCTAACCTTTTATTTCTAGTCCAAAGCCTAATTTACCTCCGTCCAAGGCTTATGATCCACCCTCGCCCCCTTCTGCCAAAGATCTGGGTCCTCCGCCTCCAGGCTATGGTCGCTACGCTGACTTTGATAGAACCGCTGCGGGAGGTGCCAATATGCCAGGTGGTCCCGGAAATCCCATGATCGGCCCCCCGAGGCGCAATCTTGACGAGGTTCTGTGTTTCAAGGTAAGCAGAAAGCTGAAACCTACTCTTTCTCTGCCGGTTCTCACTATTTTCTCTGATCCCAGTGCGGGGAAAAGGGACACTATGCAAACCACTGTCGGAATCGTAACGTTCCGGGAAATCGCGGCGGCACTGAAAGACTCAAGAGATTTGGGGAGTGAATGAAGGTTCTGTGGCACTCCTCAAGCAAGCTCGTATCTCAGGCGAGTGTCTTCGACGACTCTTCGTATTTCCTACGAGTACTCTTGCATGTCCTATTCGGTTTCTTCCATTATCATGAATCAAATCGATGTTATTCATCACTAGCATCTTGTGCATCTATCTCAGTTAGAACTTTGTTGGCAGCTAGATCCCTCATGCTCGATGTTAACTTTCAACCCTAGTCGGGTATCTCGGGCTCAAAGGAATGACGTAACCAGACACCTTCCACCCAAAACACAATCATTTGACCGTCGTTTCTGTGATAGCACCTACTACTATGGGCTGGCAAACCACCTTTACCCTTTCGAAGAGAGCTAAGGGCTGTCATCTGGTCACTGATGAAGTGATCAACCACATCCGTCCTGGCCTCGAAGGTGTCAAGGTACGCTGAACATTTTGTTCGGTGAACGGCATCCCAACTCGTTTTGCAGGTCGGTATGCTGTATCTCTTTATGTAGGTACCTTCCAGATGACCGGCAGTGGTCCTGAAACCTAACAAAAAGGGTGGAAGCCAACATACTTCTGCAGGGTTGACTGTGAACGAAAACTATGATAAAGGTGCGTCAACGGCATACCCTTCGCCCAGCGTCATCTTAAAATTCCAGCGCTGTTTGTATAAAAGATGTACGAAGAGGTAAGTTACACACATACGTCCATCGATGGTATGTAATCTGATCCTACATGATCGCAGATATGGATATGGCGCTGGACACAATCGTGCCCGAGAGTCTGAATTGGCGCCACACAGACGAAGGTCCAGAGTGCGTTCAGGTCTCCCTGGTTGGCCATATCTTAACCTATTCATTCATTTCTATCTCAGTGATTCGTGAGTGGCTCCCCGGTTCAGCTCCGGAGGCCCTAAACAAGCCCTCTTCAGGGTATCGCATACCAAAGCTTCACTTGTTGGCTCGTCGGTGATGATACCTATCACCGATGGCCGCCTGAACCTTGGTACATGGCAAGGTTGGTTTATTCCCTGTCTGCTAATGCAAGAGACACTGTTTAATTGGCTTTTCTAGGGATTTATCTCACTGAGTTTAGGCACATTCCTCATTCCCGAAGAATTGTTGCAACTGTGCTGTATGTCTCTATTTATACTGCTACCCTTCAAATTTTGAGACCTTCGGTGTTTTGTTGTCTAGGACCTGAGTTTACCACAGAGGTTATTCCGCATTTAGAAATCTTTGCATCGCGCCTCGGATTCCCTGCTCGATGAGGTCTAGAATTGACATGTGCAACAAGTTAATGAAACATCTACATCTTCTCCCGTCAACCGCATCGCCATTCCAGTTTTGCTGCTTGATCCCAAGGCTTGAAGCAGCTTGGAGCCTGAGACATACACCGAAAGATTTTCCGTGAAACTCGTGGCACACTGTAAATGAATGATCAATCGTCTCGTGGCCATCACAGATCTTCTCTTCATAAATCCCGGTCTCACGTTTTCCATGGGTGGGTTGGGTTGCCAGCTTTGCTGTGATGCTAGAAAGACTTTACACGCAATCTCGGAAAGGACCATGGCATGGCGAGTTGCCTTGCAACGCTTTCCATATCTGTTGCAAGTGTGACGAATCATGGAGGCATCACTGGCCTTCTATCAAGGGTTTAGAATCTGTAGGGCCTGACTAAAGGCATGCTGACGCAGCAGCGAAAGAAAGATGGGAAACAGGGTTAAGCGTTTGCATGTTTGTGAAGAGAGGCACGGGGATGAGCCGTGGAATTTGGTCTGATGTGGTATTGGT
>CACVBS010000055.1:130247-163484 GCA_902728275.1 Cyclocybe aegerita | reverse complement strand
TCCGGATCCCGCCACATTAAACCATTAGTACGCATCTTATTCTTTTTTGGGACAAAGCTCATGTCAGATCAGCATCGACATATTCTTCAGATGTGATCCCTGTGGATCTCGTGTCCTGCATAGGCTATCCTTTCTAGCATCTATGCGTTTGTCTCCTCGCGACCCAGGTTTTCCTCATTCCGCAATCCTTCACGCAATTGTGAGTCAGTTAGCTTTATAGCTATTTAATGTTGGACCTTGACGCTCTTCGCAGTGTGCATCTGCCTCTCGCTGGTCTCCTCAAAACATTGTCACGCTCCCCGACGGAACGCGACGTGATCAATTCGCTGAATTTCATGCTAGCAAGACGCGGCAATACATTGATAGAACGATGGCAAGCGGTGAAGACATATTCTCAGTGATGCAAGCTTGCATCCTTCTCTCTTGGTATTTTTATCAAGAAGGACGCTGGGTGGAGGTTTGGATATTTGCCGCATTTCAAACACGAGTTGCTATTCCCCTGCGCTTGAATTACCCCGGCACTTTTTCTACTCACGGAAATAACTCGCCCGGCGCGTACTTGGCTCCTCCCAAAGATCTCCGCGATCTTGAATCGAGGAGACGAACTTGGTGGATGACGATTATGTTCGATCGCATTGCCTCTGTCGGTGGTTGGATTCACGCAGTCGACGAGCGCGATCTGGGTACTGAGCTTCCTTTGCGAAACGAAGATTTTGAAGCAGAGGTGGGTCGACGCGTCTTCTGAAATCTACCCATTGTAATCTGATTGTATTCGGTAGGCTCCCGTGCCTAGCAACCCGCAGGACCTATCTTCCCCTGATGTTTTCACTCGTCACCCTCCCCAGTATACAGATTCTTTCTTACTCCTCATCAAAGCGGTGATGCTGTTCGGGAGAGTCACTGACTTCAATGTGCGAGGCAACCTCAGGGCACCGACTGCACCCAGCAAAAACCAGAATCCATTCTTTCTACCTGGCTTCGAACCACTCGACAAGCTAGTTGCCCAGGAGTTTTTGGAAAGCCTTCCCCAGATTTTCAAGAATAATACCGGAGTTATCGATGCTGCTGATGGTACGGCACTGGACACTGACATGTACATGGTTCATATTGTCCCACATGCGTAAGTCAGAAACGTTCGAATTACATTACTTTCCCTCTAACAGGTTGTAAATCTAGGGCGACTATTACTTTACACAACCCTTACATCGATTTCACAGATCCACAGAACGTATCTACTGCCCGATGTGTCCATTCTGCCAGATCTATTCTTTCTGCGTATTACGCGTTGTCGGCAACTTCTCTAGACATCACTAGGCTTCATCCCTTCGTCACAGTGAGTAAAATCAATACATCCATATGACTCAGTCTTGCCTAACAGACCTATCTTTCTTTCAAGATTTGTTGGTATCTTGCAGCTGTGGTCCAAGTCCAACTCTGCAAGTACTTCATAGAAATCAATGACTCCGATCGGGAATCGACCGTCTGGGGGGAAATTAACGTCCTGCGGTGAGTTCAACCTAAATCTCTCTTCTTTTGTAGCTCAACTTGTTTGACTAGCTTCGCAATGATGGAGTATGGACAGCGCTCTCCCATCGGAAGTACGTTCTTTCTCTTCACAAACCGAGCTGTTTCTGACAATTGAGTGCAGCCCGGCAGGAGAGATTGTTGCAAGGTCTTATGAGGGAGATCGTTCGAATGACAGCGCAGAAGCAGCCGTTGGAAGTCGGCGTACCTCTTTATCCCTTCTCCCACTCGAGCCTTTTCAGGAAAGATGAAATCCCTCGTGTTCCTGCCGAGGATGGCGCAGCACTTCTGCCTATCAGTCCTTCCTTTGAGGACCAATCCGTGCCCAACCGGTCGTCGAATAACTCAGTCTCTCCAAGCGGAATGCCTGGAGTTGGTTGGCCAAGGCGTGACATTTCTGGTTCTCCTGCAAATACCAATTTTGCTATGTGAAAGACTCTTCTCTTTTATGCTTTGCTTGATTCAACGGACGCCTTGTTTTTTTATTATCTTTCTCGCAGATTTCGATGTTGTGTAAAAAGTAGTTGGATTTCGTTTGGAATTTGAGTAGATACAGCCCACCGAAGCACTGCAGTATCAAGGTTCAGTTTACAGACAATTATTGATAACGGTCCTTGGGAGTCTTTGAGTCTCCGTCCCACAACGAGGTGTCTTCACCATCGTCACTTGAATTTGGGTTCCGAGAACTCTGAGACTTCAAGGTGTCTCGCTCATGTTTCTGCCTGAGAGCATCCCATGTTGAGGCGTTTGCGCTACGGTTATTCGCCTGTCGAATTTGATCCCATTTATTGGTCGGCGTCGGTGCTGGATTTGGCCGGGGTGAAGGACTTGAAGAAGGAAGAATAATTGTTGAGCCTACAGATATACATCTCAGTCATGAAAGCGAACTTTTTGATTTGAAGTACTTTCCGGTCGTGGAGTCTTGCTCTTCAATCTCGTCCGGTGAAGGCTGGTAAGGGCGCACAAGAACAGGCCCGGTCAAAGGCACCCCGACTTGATTCTGTATATTATGCAGCGCTTTCTTGAATCCGGCAGGATTTTCTATACTTCCCAGAAATTTCGAGTATGAAGTGATCCTGTTTACAGCACCGAAGACCCATCCTCCAGCACCAAAGCTGAGCACGACGAGGTTCCGTTGCAGAGGAGACCATTTTGGCCGCTTGATCGTAAGGGCAGCACCTGTGCTACTTGCAAGGAATAAGACGAGCTAGATGGGACAGGCCATGAGATTGTAGGCAGAAGACGCGTTGCAGTAACACACGGGAAGGTTGCGGCGGACGAAACCGCCAGAATGGAAGTTGAGGATTGCATCATAGTCGTGGCTGGTGAGATTTCCAGCCTCTCTCTCTGGGGCAAGGAGGGCTTCTGTGGTCGCTCTGGAGGAGAATACACGATCTGCCCATTTGACTGGGTATTCGAGTGTGCTGAAGCGCCGTTTGCCGTCGTCTGTCATGGCGGGGAGAGCCAAGGTCGGTCACGTGTTGCGAAGACGAATTTGCCCCTGACATGTCAAATGGGTCAAATTTCTCGACATAATTGGCGTTCCCAGTCTGCTTCTTGTCATCGTCGTCGTCGTCGCTGTCGTCGTCGCGTGTTCCTGCACTCTCTTCCGCCTGTTTTTCATGAGCCCATCATCACCTGCACCGCCTGCAAGCTACACGAAGTAACCAGGCCCCCGCTGTCCCTTTTTCCCTCACCATCTCCGTCCCTGTCCCAAACCAGACCCATCATGGCGTCAGATGCTCAGACGCTCAACCTGCCGGCCTCGGACTCCCAAGGTAGTACAACACGCCCAGTCGCGGCTCCATATGATGACAGCTGCTAATTCCTCCACGCCAGGTTCAAACGCGCCCATGACCCCAACCACACCGACCACTCCTGCGCCAGAGGGCAAGGAAGGCAAGCCGAAGAGGACCAACCCCTTGACAGATCTCGTCGATACAGAGAAGATATTTGTTGACCAACTTACAGGAATAATACGAGTAAGGTCATCATTGTCTTAAACTACGCAATAACTGATCAACGTCTCCAGAAAGTGGCAGCGGCATGGTCTCGTTCGAACTTACCACCTCCCGAGCTAGACAAGATGTTCAGGAGTATAGAAGGAATATACAAAGCGAATCGAGGCCTGCATGCGGTGAGTCGTGTTGTATCCTGTAGTTTTGGTATTACTGACATGAATCTCAGAGCCTTAAGGATATCAGTGCAGATCCAAAATCAGCTGGCGAACTGGGTGGGTTACTTATCAACTGGGTGCGTGCCTCCGTATGTAGGGCGTTTCAATGTCCACTGAGCAATGCGTAGATCGACGACCTCAAGAAACCTTACGAGAACTATTGTACGAAATACACGGCCGGCTTTGATACTTGGCCTCCGGTTCAATCAAATCAACGATTGGCCCCAATTCTTACCCAGTTCTCCTCGACAAACCCGGCGCCATCAAACGAGGGTATCTGGACATTAGACGCCCTCTTCATTCTTCCGAAAGCACGCCTGAAGTACTACCTAAAGTTGTACAACCGTCTCTTGAAGAACACTGACAATCGACGCCTTGTTGGTGCTGTTGAGACCCTCAATCACTTGCTTGACATGTTGGATAGTCGGAGCAATGTCAAGGTCGGAGATCAAGAAGCGGACGAACCTGCCGCACCTGTGGATACGGAAGATGAAGTTGTAATAGATATGCGAAAGTCTTTGAGTCCCCCTTCACCCCCTTCTCAGTCTTTGACCGATACAAAAACTGGGAGTGAGACGAGCTCCAGTTTTTCTGGCGGGTGAGTCTTCGTCAAAATCATTGTATCTAACAGCGCTGAATGGCTGTTAGCGAACGCTCCTCCCGTGAATCTGAATCGACTTCTCTCAGCCGCGCATCTACACAGACAATGTCTATGCCTATAACGGATCTCGAGAGAAGACTTTCTGTAGAACGCACTCTGGATATATTCACGATGAACCCAAAGGTTCTCTTTTTCTCTCTGCTCCAGGATACGAAGTAACTGATCACCCACAGTCTGTGAAATTGCAAATGTCCCCTCCTACGTTAACCTTCACCCGTGAGATGCGTACATCCCTAGATGTGATCATTCGCTTCACTCCGCGATCCACGGGTGTTGAAGTCGTCCATCGCGAAGGCCACATCTTTCTCCTGTCGGACCTATTCCTTGTCTGTGAAAGAATCTCGCCTGAAGATCGCCAGAAACGCGGTAATGATGGGGCCGACATGTGGTTGTGCTATCCTCCACTTGCTGGGAAGGTTCTAAGAGTCTCGGAAATCAGTGGACAAGGTCAGTATCCCCTCTTTTCTCTGGGCTGTCGTGGTCCCTCACCCTCCGTATAGAAAATGCTCTGCAAGTAGCCATCATGCGAAAGGAGTTTATCACTTTAGAAACGATCACCAAAGAAGGTCGAGACGCCCTCATGTCGCACTTCAAGGAGTGCATTGAATTTTCTGGCACACGTGAGTGGTAAACCTGCGTAAAAAACCGTCTGCGTCTGGATCTCATGCATATTTCAGTACCTCCGCCATCTAAGCAGCCGCCACCACCGGTGCCATCGCTCAATGCATTCCCTCGCCTTCAAACAGACGCGGTCGCTGCTGCAACTCCTGTCCTTCCGAGAATAGGAGAGAGGACGAGTGGCAGCATGAGCCCATCTTCCCGCCGGTCTGGTTCGCCTGCTACTGAACCGCTACCCCCAGCGTATGTGGATGGTAGACTTCCGCCTCCTGGTATGAACGGCCAGTTACCCCCTCATCCTGGCCAGCCCTACATGAGATCTTCAGCTTCTGCTCAACCGCTTTCACGGGGCCCATCTTTCGGCCCAAACAATGTGCTCCCTCCTGCACGAAGTACAAGTTTCTTACCAGGAGCAGGTACCGATTTGCCGCTTGGCCCTAATGGTCCTTATGGTCCGGGCCCGGGTGGCCCTTCCCCCATGTCTGGTCCTCCACCAATGTCTGGTCCTCTCCCGATGAATGGGCCTCCACCAATGAACGGCCCACCTCCTATGTCTCATCCTCAGTTCCATCAACCGTCATATCCTGTCAATCCCAATATGCGTCCTCCCCCGAACCAGTATCCGCCAAATGGACTTCCTCCGCGGCCGCCATCTGAGCCGTCGATGGGCCCCGGGATTCGTAAAACGCCCTCGACCCGTTCTCTTTCATCTCAGTACAATCCTCATGATGCTCCTGGATTTGCACCTCCTGTACCTTCCATGCCTGCTGGATATCATCCTAGCCAACCCTCGAACGGAATGAACGCATTTGGCGGTAGGCCTGGAGGCCCCGGAGGATTCCAAAACCCGCAAGCGCGCCTCCCACTTCCCTCAGCTCAATTCCGCGCACTCTCTATGATGTCAACGGCAGATACGCCTTTCACTGACCCAAGCCCTCCTAACTCCCCAATGCAAGAACCGCAGCATATTGGGCCTGTTGTCTCTACAATTTCTGCGCAGATGAAGTGCAAAGTCTTCCTGCAACAACACCATGCCCAATGGAAATCTCTTGGATCCGCTAAGCTCAAGCTATATCGTCAAGACCCTACCAACATCAAGCAGCTTGTAGTCGAAGCTGACAACAAGGACAAGTCTGTGTTAATCTCTACGATCGTGTTGACAGACGGTGTTGAGAGAGTTGGTAAAACAGGTGTCGCTATAGAATTAAGCGACAAGGGTGCTCGCACAGGTATCATTTACATGATTCAGCTGCGTAACGAGAATTCCGCAGGCGGGTTGTTTGACAGTCTCCTGGCCGGATCGGACAGGGCCCAGCGCTAAGCTTCATTGTCGCAATAGCACTCACGAAGACTTTGATTTAGATACACCTTTGGACAATTAACACACTTATACCAGAATTTCACTATTCTACGCCGACGCTTTATTTTACACTGGAAGACTATCACATTCTTTAGATACATTTGAAATTGTTCTCCATTCACTCCTTACGATTACCAAGATCATGATAATAATTACATTCACCAATTCAACTCAGCGGCGAGAACAGTATGGTCACTTCCGGACACGCCTAGCTTAGGTATGCCTGGATCCAGTTCTGCAGTTGTGAGAGGCGCCAATAAGCCAGTAATGCTTCCAGAGATAGTGGGAGGATCAATGAAGAAGATGTAGTCTGCAGAAAACCTGTGAACTTGGGACACTTGAGACAACAAGACCTCATACCTAAAACTGACTTCCAGTAGTACGTATAGCTTGTGTATTCGGGTTCCTCAGAGCCTCGCCTACCTATCGGTGGCTGCGCTCGAATGCCAAACGTAGGGAGGTCATAGCCATGACCTCGAGCAGCGGCAATGCCGTCACTGTACGCACTTCTGAGTCTCGGTAATTGGCGAAACCAGGCTACAATTTCCGGGACCGTAAGCAGCCCATCTTCCGGCTTTGCAGGTCGTGCGTTGGTGATGACGCGATCTGGATCTACGGCTTCGGCATCATCCTCGTCAGTGCCTTTCGGTGTGGCAGGAAGGTTGAGGAGAACCGAAGGGTCCAAGGAGCTATGCACAACACGGGATGGGTGGATGATTTGTTCTTGCTCTGGAAGTAGGTCATCGCCGACTGCTAGAGAGTATGCTGGGTCGCTCGGCGTAAAGTTGAAGTCTGTCGGATTGAGGTCAGATACTGTGTGCATAGGAATTTGAATCAGTAAAATCACCGCCGGCCAAGACGCAGGGCCAATGTGCCGCGGAAAGCTTCTCTCGAAACGCAGTTACCTCACGAATCATGATGCCCAACTGTCTGCTCGACGGTAAACTATTGACCCAGAGGTAACGAACGAATGTAGCTTACCGGATCCTCTCATAGGTGTATCTAGCATTTATGAACGATGAATGGTTCGTACTGACCAAAAAGCGAAATTTCATACCTAGGATGCCAGAAAAGATGGGTTGTCCCAATAATCAGGCCTTCCTCGCCTCCGCCGCCGTTACGAGTGAGGGCGACTAATGATGCAATATTTCTGGTCTTGAAGCTGTTCCCGATGCGGGTTTTGTCCTCTGCGTCACCGTCCACAGATTGGTCGTCGTAGAAGACAACTCTTTCCGAAACACATGAATACAGATCCTTCTTATAAGCTATCAGGCATCCGTGCTTTTTTCGTGGTCCCGATGCATAGCAATAAGTATAACCAGCTTTCTCAAACTTTGGAAGCAGTTTTTCAAGACGGTCAACTTCCTGAACACAGGTGAACGATTAACAGACAATTCGGAGGGTCTGATTACCTGAAGGCAGAGGATTTGAGCGTCTTGTCTGATGATTTCCTCGTGTATCATAGGCTCTCTTTGTCCAGCTTTTAAGCAGTCGCTCGTCGGGAATAGTTCGCGCCCTGAGACAGATTGAGAAAAGGGCTATTTGTTCCGCAGGCAAGACCGCACGAATTAAGCACTGGGCAAGAAGCTTGACAAGAACGTTTCAGTCATCTTGATATCAGGGAACAATACGCCACAGACATTCCACGAGAGTATCTTTACTCGATGAGAAGCATTTCGAGATGATCCATCACGGTCAAGAGTCAGCCATGGCCGTAAAACCAGTATGGTGGGTGGAATTGGTGCTTCAACAGCCTTTCTTCGTTTCTCCAATCGAGCTTTCTGGATAAGAGCAATCTGTTCAGGGGAAGGTCTACTGTTCTTGTGAGAGGAATCCATAAGCGTTTTGACGGTCCAAGGAGGCTTAGAAAGTTGGTGGACAAAAGAGACTCAGAGCAAACGCGTATTAATTATTACTTATGTAACATGCAAGCGAGCCGAAGAGATTGACATCAATAATGCCAACCAACGCTTCCAACTGGCAACGACGACATGAATTTGGTGCGATGGACGACAGACAAATATCCTCCCGCTCGCCTAATACGCTGGTGTCTAGAACGCTACCCCAACGCCGCCCTTTGGGGGTTTCCTGTTGATCGCTGACTTCAACAGAACTGCATCACCTAATATATGAGCCTCTTGGGTGACCATGCCATTGGAGTCCTCTCGGATCTGGAAGCAAAATGCGAGGAAGTCTGGTACTCGCCTACAACGGGCACCAAACAAGTATATTCGAAAGATTCACGCATTGGGGAGAAGACGATCGTCGCGCTTGTTAAGTGCACGCGTTGTGAAGACAAGTTCCTTCCCCCGCCCGACAAAGTGGAGGAGTTGAAGGTGTTCGCTGAGCAAGGATTCACCGAGCAATTGGGTTGGTTCGTAGCTATGGATCCCTGAAGCTTGAGTTGCTTAGAAATTCGGTCGTCTCGTCAGTCACCAGTGTATAATAATGGTGCGTAGCCTTATTCTTGTCATACGGATACCCTGTTCACGATACAATGTCTGACGAGTTTCATTCGACGACGGTTTTGCCGCCATCCCTCGACTTTGGTTTCTTCTGCTTTTGATGGGCTTTCTTGGTCTGAGTGAGGTCGATGCGCTTATCGACGAATCATTGAATAGGAATATTCTGTACCCAACAGGTTGCATGTCAATTGCACATCCCCAATTTCATCTAGACTGCTTATGGAGCATAATGAGACGAGTCATCAGCACCAGGAGCGGTTTATTTTGCGGTTTCCACTGGTAGGAAGATGAGGACAACAGCTATGGGGACAGTCGCCAATTTTTGGATCAGGACAGCGCAGGTAACAATCAAAAAACATAGACAGCAAACAACATAGACAACTTCCCCGAGAGCATTGTAAGCATGTCCAGCGACGACGACGACGACTTCCATTGAGTCGGGCCAGATCCGCCATAGCTCGAGGTCGACATGCCTGTGCGTGTCGGTTCGTCCTTCATATGTCGCCAATCCACCGGTGTGTCGAGCTCCTCCATACCTTCCGAGACCAATCGCACCCTCTCAGGTCTCTATTCGGCCTGACCAGCACCCTTTGAAGTAGTATACAAGATCTGCATGATCTGCATGCAACTTGTGTGGCTCTAGAAGTAAGAGACACACCATGAGACACACTGCTTGACACCTCGAAGGCACCATTTGCGGTAAAGGTAGCCATGATTTATCTAGAGGTACAAAACGTCAATCAGTCCCATTGAGGTCGAGAATAGACTACGGGCGAAGATCCGTCTGATCGAGTAATAAGGACAGGAGTGAGCTTTCGCGTTTTGCCAATGACAGCACGGTGCAGTGATTCCGTTACAGGCTCTCTTATGGCTTTCCGGGCTTCGAGACGGTGAAACATGTCGACTATGACGGTGTGGAATGAGACTACCAGCGCTGATCGAAGGAACCTACCCTCTTTGACGACTTAATCAATCTTCGACCTGGGAAAGAACTGGGAAAGACTGCAATCTTGGAGGGGAATGTGCGTTGAAATGATGGGATAAGACCGACCTTCGTGTCGAGTCTCGAAAATAATTCTTAAATGCGAAAGGACTTGCAACAGGCTACACGGAGGTCCTTCGCTTGGCTGCTCTTATCGAGGTACTGCTCCATGCGGAGATTCTCCGCGTCGAGATGATCAAAATGAATTTGTGAGAAACTCGATTCAGGAGGTTGAGTAGTAGTTGTAACACCGGTGCGCTGAAGAGTGAGATCTGAGAAAGCAAGGCATAAATAAAGTTCGCAGTGGACGGACGCTTAGTCGGCGCATATTATGTAATAGAAAGCGGGCCGATGAGAGTAGTGACGGGAATTGCGTACAGAGCCTGGCTCTGCTCGTATTTCGTCGCCAGAGGCCTCAGTGCTCAATGCAGCGCCTCGCGTCTCTCTGGAGACGCCTGCCACTGGCCCGGGGTGGTGGTCGTTCTCTTCCTAATATCCCCTCACATCCTCTTCGGACAAATTGGCGTGACAACTTCCTCTTCCGGGCACAGCACACGGCCGCAGCGCTCAAATCCAAATCCCTGTCTTCTCCTCTTCCGCCTACTATGTCCCAACCCTCCAAGAGCTTTGGGAACTACGATCTCATCAAGCGGATTAAACTCGACTTCACTGACGTCGTCGTCTCTAAATGGAGGAGCAGAGTCACTGGTTTGACCGTTGTACATCTGGACTACGAAGGTGTGTGATCATGCTTATGTGCCATCCTCATAACACGTTCTGAAACCCCTCATAGCTCCTATAGTCGATGGCTATTTTGTTGTGGGAACTGAAAGTAAGTTCCTTTTTTTTCATATTAATTGTTGCCCTCGCCAATGCCACAAAGTCTTTGACGATTCTGGATGTCCTCATACCCTCGAACAGTACGTCAACGCCGCAATTTTGGTGCTAGAATCGTTCATGATCACCGTACCTTCAGCTTGGTTTTCATGGGATCTGAAAAGTATCCCCACAAGGGCGTCTTAGATCTCCTTGCCAATCGTGGATTTTCAAACGGAACCAACGCCTGGACGGACACTGATCATACCGCGTACACCATTTCAACTGCTGGAGAACAAGGGTTCCTACAATTGCTCCCTATCTACGTTGACCACATTCTCTATCCCACCATCACGAAGGCCGGGTATGTTCCTCCATTTTATTATTAAGTATTTCCGCTCATCTGTCCATCTAGCTTTGTTACAGAGGTAGTCGCCACTTTACAATCACCTTGGTAGACTCTTCTTACCCAAAACGTCCAATCTTTCTGATAGGTTCACCATATTGACGGCAAAGGAAATGATTCTGGGGTCGTCTACAGCGAAATGCAAGGGAGGGAAAACACGTCGGGCGATCTTATGGCTCTTCGGTACGTTGTTCGATCTTATTCTACTTTCCCAAATTATTGGCCTATCATTAATCATTGCTTAGACTTCAACGATTGCTCGACCCTCCTGGTAGCGGATACCGCAGTGAAACCGGTGGTCTGATGGAAGCCTTGCGCGTTTTAACACCGGAACAAAGTAAATCGTCTTATTCCTCCGCATTCATTCTTTAAAATTTCACACTTTCGGCAGTCCGTGACTATCACTCGAGCTATTACGTGCCCCACAATCTTGCACTGATTGTTGCTGGAAAACTTACCAGTGGGACGTCTTCCCTTCTGCATGTGGTCCAAGAAAAGATAGAACCGAGCCTCATCCAGCACCGGCAAAACAAAGGCCCTCGCCCTCCAGGTTGGGAGCGACCCTTCTTAGAGACACCGAGCGCAAATCGGAAGCCCATAGCCGCTGCTACAACGGATGTTGTAGGATTCCCAGAAAAGGATGAAAGTAGGTTCTGCACGTCTTTCCCCCCCTCTTATTGACGCGTAATTGAAAGGCATGGGCGAACTTATCGTTGCCTTCTTGGGTCCACCTCCTAGCGATCATCTCTCTCGCAAGGCTTTGGACATACTTGGAACGTATCTCACGTCTTCGGCGGTTGCTCCACTTACCAAGGAATATGTAGAGATAGAATCACCTCTCTGGTTGGCTTCTACTTTTCGAGTGCAGTCGATGTGTCGTTGATTCGTTCCGTTTCATACAGTTCCTATATTTACTTCAGTGAAGACACACGTGCAACTTTTGTGAATCTCCCCATCTACATCACCTCCGTCCCAACAGAACACCTTGACACGTTCAATGATAAACTTAGATCCAGTTTCCAGCGAATCGTAGGCGAAGGATTCGACATGCAGCGCATGGCTATGGTAATCAGCAGAGATGAAAGACAGGTGTGGACCTTTCGTCTATGACTCGAAGAATCTTGATTAACAAAAGCCCCAAGCTTCGCAGCAGACTGGAATCAGCGAAGGGAGACACGTTCTCCGGCACAATCATCAGTGATTTCCTCTATGGACCCGAAGATGGTTCAGAACTTCATGCGTCAATGGACGAAATCACTTATTTCAATGTCTTGAAGACCTGGACGAGTGATCAATGGGCCGCCCTCCTCTCCAAGTAAATTGTTCCTTGTTTTTTTTTTCTTCCCTGAGGATATTTAGCTCACTATTTCTCTAACAGATATTACATTGACCAGCCTTCGATCGTTGTAATTGGAAAGCCTTCTGCGGCTCTCGCTGAGAAATTAGAGAAAGATGAGAAGGCAAGGATCGCAGCTCAGGTTAAAAGACTAGGTCCAGAAGGTCTCAAGAATGCTGAGGCAGAATTAGAAGCAGCAAAGGCGAAACATGGAGAAAAAATTCCTGATGAAATCTTAACATCTTTCCCCGTGCCAGATGTGAAGAGCATCTCATGGATTCCAGTGCAAAGCGTCCAAGAGCCGGGCCAGGGTAGAAAGGCCACTTTCTCCCCGTCCGCTACTGAGCCGTTGTACAAACACATCGAATCCGATGGGCAACCATTACCGTTCTTTGTTGAATTTGACCATGTTGAGGTGCGTTTCGCGTTGAATCTATGACATGAATCGATGTCTAACTTCCTCGGTGAGTAGTCCGACTTCGTTACAGTTCATGGCCTTTTCTCTCTTGCCAGGCTGCCGAACCGCCTTAGACCGTAAGTAACCCTCTGCCAGCGAATTATTTGTTCCCATCTCCCTCTTCACTCAGATATATATCTGCCTACCTCTCTTCGTTCTTTTCCTTGCCCGTTAACACGACATCTGGAGGAAGGCTCTCTCACGAAGAAGTGGTCAATAAGCTCGACGATGAGACAGTTTCTTATGAAGTCGGACTCGGTTTATCCAACAACTTCACTGATCTCTTCCGCGTTACCATCAAAGTTGAAACGGCTCAATATGCGATTGCGATTGCCTGGATGAAGGATTTGGTGTATTCATCCGAATTTGACAAAGACCGGTATGTTCCTCCTCACCTTCCTGCTGTTCCCCGTTTAAAACTTCTATCGCAGCCTTCAAGTATCACTGGCGAAGATTCAACAGTCTCTACCCGAGATGAAGCGAGATGGAAATAACGTGTTAGGGTCCCTCTGGGCTGAGTTGATGTACGCCGAGAATTCGACATCGCGGAGTGGGGGAGTTCTTCCACAAGCAGAATTTATCCCGAAACTCGTGGAATCTCTGCAAGAGTCACCTGTTGACGTTATTGCCGACTTCGAAGAGATTAGGAAACACAGTAGGTATTCGATACTGCCTTCTACGATAACATGACTAAAAATTCTTGCAGTTATCGATCCCTCTGGTGTCAGATTTTCCGTAACTGGCAATGTTCTCAGTTTGAAGGAGCCAAGAAGTACTTGGAGCAAGCACTTCTCGTCTTCCTTGCCGGTAAGCCAGAAATGAGGTAGTGCTTATCATTCTGCTAATTCATGTCTGATGCAGAGCGTGCCACTCTCGCCCGTTCCCGTGTCATATGATACTCTCAGTGAAGTCGGAAAGAATATTGCACGGAAGGCGATTGTTATGAGCCTACCAACCATTGAAAGCTCCTTCGCTACTCATACCACAAAGGGTATCAAAGGATTCGATCATCCAGATTTTCCTGTTATCCGCGTCGCCGCTGAGGTGCTCAATGCTACGGAGAGCTATCTCTGGGTAAGTCTAATTCTTAGTGAAGCGGCAGCTTCTAACATCGGCGCTGCCCGCAACATAGCGTTACATTCGAGGATCTGGACTGGCTTATGGTGCATACGTTTCATTGGACCCAGAAGGCGGATTGCTTAACTTCTCTCTTTACCGAGTACGTCCAAAAGAAATCCACAAACATGGCTGTTGCTGAAATTTGCAATAGAGTTCTAACAGCATGAAGGCTTTCGAGGAAGCGGGCTCTGTGGTTCGCGGCCTCGTAGATGGCACAGTGAGCCCTCTGGTTCCCTGACAGAGACTTTCTTCATTAACACACTTTCAGATTGACTTCGAAGAGACCATCCTTGACTCTGCAAAGAGTGCAATCGTATATGGTGTCACCAAAAACGTGTCAACCGCAGGCAGAGCGGTAAGATGACTGTTTGCGTCATTTCGAGGCTCTTGTTCATAAACCCTTTAGGCAACGGTATCATTCGCGAACCAAGCCCTGAAGGGTGTTCCAAGAACGCACCAAGTTGATCTTCTAGAGAAATACCAAATCGTCACCAGGAAGGACGTTCTGGCAGCCTTGAAAAAGCACTTCCTGCCTCTTTTCGATTGTAATACTTCGGTTGCCGTTGTGGTTACAGCTCCTGCAAAGGCCGAAGAGATAGGGAACGGTTTGAAGGCGATTGGATTCGATGTGACACAAAGGCTGATGGAGATCGATCCCAGCGAGATGGAGGACACTGACGGCGAGAACGAGAGTGACAGCGATGGCGAAACGTCGGCTACCGATTGATGAGTGTGGCGCGATAGTAGAATAAATGCAAAGTAGATAATAATCTGACAGGGACTTTACTCTAGCGTCCTCTCATCCGAACTGAGCTGATCTTGAGGAAGAACTTGGATTTTGTTCTCCTCAACCGCCTGGCCAGGTTTGAGCTCCACTTCACGAAGAAAATCATTATCCACAAGAAAGCGAATCGCTTGGGAAAGGTTAGAAATGGTTGCTCGGATCTCAGGAAGGAGTAGCTGAAGCAGAATAATGAGAACCAACGTGATGATTTGTGGATTAGGATACCAGCTCACATTCCGTAGAAGCGAGGGCCTCGAGGCAAACTGATTGTGCGGCGCTTGTCGAGGCTGGAGAGGCAGGGTTTTCTTCGGTCGAACCAAGTCTTTGTTCATCTGAAGTTGAGGAGGTAGAGGCTCTGAGCCGCCATCGGATTTGGAAGGTTCTTCTTTGATTTGGGATGGTATGGGAGGCAATGAAGCCTTCGAGGAAAATATCTCGGGCTCATCTCCGCAATCGTCATCTCGATCAGAATCAGAAGGACAGCTGGGTGAGGGTGAAGGTACCCGTTTAGACGTTTCTGGGGCAGACTCTTTGGCTTCAGTTTTGCCGTTCCGGGGCCATCCAGCGTCTGGCACCCTTGAACGTGCCCCAGACCCCTGCGTTCCGTGATCACCAGAAAATTGACCGTGACGCCGTCCCTGGAACGCATTCCTGCCATTATTGCCATGAGCAGCGTTGCGGGGATTGTGATTATGATTATTATCGATCTTCTGGCGTTTGTTCTGACGGCCGCCGGTGTCAATCATGTCAAGCTGGCCCCGCGCAATGGCTTCTTCCCTCTTGCGTTTCTTGTCTTCGACGTAGGCAGCCGTAGGAAAACGCTTCTTGCGCTCTTCGATCCATGCATCGATAACTTCTGGGGTGTCCAGAACAACATTTGTTCCTTGAATTGGGATTGTCTTCCTTTTTAGTGGACATGCTAAAGTGAGTAAATATGAGAGGAGGGAAGCCACAAGGTGCTCACCCTTTCAAGCTGGGGTCAGCGTCCCAGTCGTCCTTCATCTTTCGCTTTTCCCAACCCACAGGGAAAATGAGGTGCCTGTCCATCATGTGTGTCTCGACACTTTTATGTGAGCCCATAAATGAGCAGCCTGGGTGAGAGCAGCGGTGGGTTCCACCCTGGTACCAAGATGACATGCTTTGTGTTGACACATTAAGTCCTCTTGTACTGGCACCAAATGTTCGGCTTGTGCTGGTACCTGTGGGAGCAAAAGAGTTATTATATTGCCCAGCTGATTGCACCATAGCCGGTTGGTAATATGCTTGAGCATAGTGAGGGCTGTGGTATGTGGGATAAGCGTAGGAGGCACTTGGCTGTTGATATTGGTACATGCTGTTGGATCCAGAGGCAGAAGAATTTGAGTTCTGGGGAAGGGATGGCGGCGGCGGTGGTAAAGATGAGCGCTGCATTAGTGTCACTGTAAGAGGAAGACGCGAAGCGTAAAGGCGAGGGACAAAAAATCTTCATCACATGACCGCCTTCTCGCGTAGATCACAGATCTTCAAAAAATTTCACTGTACAGTACATACTTACACACATACCGTACAAACGTCCATACCATGTCTATCTAAGCATCGAGGACAATGGAAGGGAATTTTATGGCATTTTGGCCGACTAATGTATGATGTTCAACAAGAGTGAGACGAAAGCTGTATCATACATTGGTCGATGAGCATGCAATCAGGACGGGAGGGGAGATAGTGGAGAGCAACAGCTAACGGGCACAGGCAAAGGCGAAGGGCATGGATGAATGTCGGTTTTGACGGAAGGATTTCGGTTCAAGAGAGACGTCGGGGAGGACATGCAAGGGGCGAAGAGAAAAGTCAAGAAGGAGCGGATTGAAACGGTAAAAAAAAGCTACGGGAAAAAAAGAGAGACAGCGAACGGCCAGTGTTCGGCTCATCTACCCATGTAACAACCTAGGAGAACAAAGACCCCGGAACGCTCCTAGCGCTTCCAGTCTACTCCTGCATTTCGGCTTGTTGCTGGGCCTCCCTCCCGACCCTCCTTTCCTTCTCACTCTCCAATTGATTGTACAACAAAAAGAGGGCCTTTTCGTTGGCCTCGGGAGTGCCGACGATGGTGAACATACGTTCGCCGGTTTCATCATGAGGAGCCTTCGCAATGGAGATCTTGGATCCGGACAGGCGGCGGATTTCTGTGATTTTGGTACCGCTGCGCCCGATGATGCAGCCGACCATGTCAGAGGGAATGGAGATGTTTTGGGTTCGGAGATTAGCGGGCGGCTGGCTTGAGACGGGGGAGTGGGCGGCGGAAGGTGATCCGGGAGGAGAGGAACGGCCACGCGTACTAGCGTCACCATTGCCGCGGCGGGAGCCATATGATGACGAATAGTTGTGACCGCGGCGGTTAGCTGAGCGCTCGTCGTTCGGCCCCGGGTGGAACAACACGGTGCCCAGTCCTCGCTCCCAGTCCTCCAGAAGGCATTTGCCAATTTCCTCGACGGCACGTCCGATTGCCTCGGGGGAGCCTTGCACCTCAACGATGCGTTCGGTGGACTGCGGGAGCATCTCTTTCGAGGCGACCATGCGCGCACCAGAGCCATCCTGGATGGCCTTTATTTTGAGACCATTGCGACCGATGATGGTGCCCATGAGATTGTGCGAAATGAGAAGTCGGATGGAGGTGTGCGTGGAAGGCGGGGAGGCTGTGACTGGGGAGGAGGGGGCAGAGGAGACGAGCTGGGCAATGATGAGGTTGTAGGCCTGCAGAAGATGAGACGAGAATCGAGAACACGATTGAAAGAGAACGGACCTTTGCGACAGCCTCAACAGAGCCCGTCACTGTGAGAACACGTTCGTGGACGCCAGAGATGACCTTGCTGACGCCGGCCTTGACGCCGGTCTGCTCGCGGAGATCAGCGACGTTTTTTCCAGCCTTGCCGATGATGACGCCGGCGTCCTTGGTGCTGACAAGGGCGCGGAGGGTGAGGGTGTCGTGGGGAGACGGCGAGGGCGAGCGAGACTGGGGCGGGGAGGCTGCGGACAGTGAGCGGGGCATCGGCGGGGGCGACGGCGGGGACATACCGTTTTCGTGTCTGGGGGAGTCGGAGGGCATGATGGGAGGGAAGGGGCGAGAAGAAGAGGCGGTCGGGGCGGGCAGAAATGGCAGGAGGAAAGAGTAGAAGGTGGTCTCGCTTTCTCAAAAATTCGTTTTTCACTCGCTCGGACTTGGCCGAGATCTGATGGCTCTGTAGTAAAGGCGGCATATCATAGCGGGCAGTCTGGCGTAGTACATAGTATGCATATTGCGCTAGCGACGTATCGAGAATTACCCCTCACTACTCTAGAATCCCAGTTGGCTGAGCTGTTGGAACGATGATGCGGTATCTGCGAGTGCCTTTTGGCGCAGCTTGATGGCAGCAAGCTAGGACACCTAGTTAGTGCCGTCCCTGTAAGCTCCCCACTAGTCACCCACCTTGCGCTCGTGGAATGCCTGAGCCTTGATCTTTCTCTTTTCTTCGAGGCGATCTACGATATCCTTGTATCCCCAGCCCACCTCATGAGAGAGCCGCTGTGCAGCGTGCATGTTAATCGCCCATCCAGGCTTCAGAAACTGCATTTCACGCACCTTGACCGTGCAGTATTTGCGGCCAGGCTTCAACCTCAACACCCTCAACGCCTCAGGAACAACCATCCGCTTCTTCTTGTCGTATGGTGGGGGGACACCTTCGAAGAGCTTGAGACGTTCAAGGGCGGCAGCACCCCGTGCACTCTTGTGTGGGGTCATACCCCGGATGGCCCGATAGAGAATCTTGGATGGCGCCCGGTGGTGGAAAGGGCCCGACTTTTTGGGATTCACGATATGGCGCTTGTGGAGGAAATTGTGGTACCGGAGCTATTATGAGCAACCCATGAGCATTACAACTCCCAGAATGACTCGACCAAAGGCACACTTTGTTCCGGAAGAAGCTGCCGGAGATGTTGATCTCCTCGCACCTAACCACTACGATTTTCTGGCCAGAGAGAATCTGCTTCGAGATGATGGAGGCCAATCGACCAAGGAGGTGACCCTTGCCATCAATTACGATGGGTGTCGAGGAGAAGGTAGCCATTGTCGTGATCTACGCGCCAGAAACGATGATTTTTTTTGGCGTAAACAATGCGAAGACGAATACCGACCTGTGGGGAGAAAGACGGGTATAATTTAGCAGGAATGGTGCGGAACGTCTAGGCGAGCTCTCACCTTGAGGAGTTGAGCGTTTGCGCCGACTTGGACCAGCACATGTGGCTTACCAGGCCTCAAACCTTATCTGTCTACTGCACAGTTTCTTTCGGCATCTTCCGTGCCACTGCCGAAATCTCTCTCCTGGCCTATGTTTTCCCTCTTTTCTACCAATAATTCGTTGAATCACCTCCTCATAACAGTCCATACTCATTACAACTACTTTTGACCCCTCTGTTGTCCAAAAGATATAATACTGTATTTCGCAACTTATCTTCTCCCAGACTGGACTTAGTGTGCTTTTAATTTCTTACCTAATACGTCGGACAACGCCGGAATGGCTTAGCGTCACGTCTCGACGTTTTCCCTCCGCGTCGCTTTTGGTTTCGTCAAACTTGCACTACCCATAATGTCTCTTCTGTCTCGTCTACTTCCCAGAGCCGCTGGTCTTTCTCGTGTTGCCCGGAGCACACATACTGCTCATAGAATATGGGTGCCTCGCGCCATGTACTCGTCTGGCGGTGGACTGACGCGTCAAGTCATCACGTCTCGCATCCTTGAGACACTCAAGGGCTACGAGAAAATTGACCCAGCGAAAGTATTTCATGCTCTCTTTTCATGTTGTATGACACCTGCTGACCTGTCTCTCCCTTCTCCGCAGCTGACCCCAACAGCCTCGTTTTCGCAAGACCTTGGCCTGGATAGTTTGGACGCGGTTGAGGTCGTGATGGCCGTGGAGGAGGTTGGTGTCAGGCCCCTCTCCCGAAGTCGAGATAGTGACATTCTGCTGTCCTGCAGGAGTTCTCCATTGAAATACCCGATGCTGAGGCGGACGAGATCCAGACAGTTGCACAAGGTCTGCTTCCATAAGCGCTTCACGGGAATACCCATTAACCTCTCCTTTGTTCAGCCATTGACTATATCGCCAAAACACCTGAAGGTCCGATCGTCTTCTTGATCCATCGTACACTCTTTCCGGCTAACCAGTTGTCTCTTCCGATTTGCAGCTCACTAATGGACTGGAGCTAGCACGGCGACTCGGAATACTCCGTACTGTAAATTGCTTCCACCAATCCTCATTGTTTCTGCTAGCTATTCTCGATCTCTTGACCCGCGAGATGTCTGATGTGACGGTACGATCAGTAGAGATATGACCTATCTTCCCAGCGTTGTTCCAATTCGGAAGCTGTGGACAGAGTTCCGTCAAAACATCTGCCTTGACTTAATGGTCGTATGAGCGTTCGCCCCGCAGCGTTCAATTCGCTGTTTGGAGCCGTCCCTTTTGGGAACCATTCATTCGTGTCCTTTTGTCCAAGCTCCCCTCGAAGGTTTCCTCAATATATAAGAGGGCAAGCATTCAGGACGTGAATATCACCCTTCTATTTCTAAAACATTGACCTTCAAATATGGCAAGACGACAGGAAATAACTGTTGACCGTCCTTGGCTCCCAGTTGGCTGTACACTGGGCGAGGGTGCGTCTTTCAAGTGCAGTCTGATTTCTCCCCATTTATTCGTCTCCGCCGGCAATAGGTCCCCTTTACGACTCCTCTAACTCCGTCTTGCATTTTGTTGATATTTCTGAAAAGAAGGTACGTATACTCGACCATGCCTCTTTGACGATCGCTTCTCATCATCACTTACTCTTGAGGTCTTTCATGTCAATACCCTTACCGAAGAAATTTCTGTCGATATTTTTGATGAAGCCATCACTTCTCTCGCCTTGCGAAAGAACGGGGCTGGAGTTAGTCCTCTGAGAAGTACGCTGACGAAGATGCGTCCTCACTGATTATCTAGCTGGCCTGCACGGCTGCCACTGGTTTTGCGTTGTTGGGGGACTCGACCATTTCTTTCCTCAGCCAGCCACTGCCTCCAGAACACCTTCCCTTTACTCGATTCAACGACGGTGCCTGTGATAGCAAGGGTCGTTACTTCGCTGGGACGGTTTACAACCAAAGCAAGGGTGTTGTGGGCAAGCTCTACAAATATGATCCTTCCGACGCCAGTTGCGTGGTAGCTGATGAGGGACCTTTCACCGTACGCACCAGCCTATCTTCCTGCGCCTTGCAACACTGATCCCCTGATACTTCAGGATTCTAACGGCCTTGGTTGGAGTCCCGATGAAAAGATACTGCAGGTGTAACTACTCGACCTAGTAAAATTATGATTTAACGATTGTATAGATATTTTACAGATTCATTCCTCAACACCATCTACGCATACGATTACGACGACGGACAGCTTAGTAACCGCCGGGTCTTCGTAAACGCCGTCGAGAAAGGATTTTCTGAAACGTCTTATTGTGACGGCCTGTGCCTTGACGATGAGGGCGGCGTCTGGAGTGCTCGGTACACCGTTTTCTACTGTTTTTATCTGCTTTCCTTATCACACGACAGATGGGGAGGATCCCGGATCGTTCGCTTTGACAAGAACGGCAATGTGGACTTTCAAATCACATTTACTACGGCTCTGAACGTGACTTCCTGCTGTTTCGGCGGTAAGATGGAGCCTACTCTCTGAAAATGCGCCGCTGAGCGCTTTCTGCAGGACCTGCCAATGATCAGCTGTTTATCACCACTGCACACTGTGGGGCTAACGGAGGCGATGCGTCTCAGCAGGAGCGATACCCAGATTCGGGCCATCTCTTCCGCGTCGATCTCTCCGGTCTGTATAAAGGTTCGGAACGTAGCCAATTTGCTGGTTGAAGGGTGGAAATAACCGTATTGGGAGTCTGCCCACCTCACCTTGTCACAAGATAGTTTTGATAAAAGTAAATACGTAGGCCTTCTCAAGGATCTCGGTGTACTAGTATAAGGTCCAGTGACATATTCAATGCTTTGACTTGTGATCCTGGGCGACGAGCTCGGCCCGACGTCCCGCACAATTCATTACATAATCCGGCATTTTGGAGGAGCAGCGGAGACGCGACTGCCAAGTTGCCCTCTTTCCCGTACTTGCATCATGAAGCATGGCGTCGCGTTTCGCAAATTCTCAAGGACATCATCTCACCGGATGCTCATGCTGAGGTACGAGTCCTTACTTCGAGGAAGAAAGTGACCTCTGACACGACACCCAGGAATTTGGTTACTTCACTCTTTGAGCATGAACAAATTAAGACGACTCTTCCAAAAGCAAGAGATACTGCCAGACTGGCGGAGAAGGTTCTTACTCTTTGAAACGTGTTGAGCTATTCTCATTGGGCCTCAGATTATCACCATGGGCAAGAAGGGCGACAACGGCTCATACGACCGAGCATCCGCGTTCCTATTGAAGCCTCTCGCGCTGTCGAAACTCTTCTCTACCTTTGCCAAGCGATATGCCGAAAGACCTGGAGGCTATACTCGAATACACAAATTTGGAAACCGACCAGGTGACAATGCGCCGCACGCCATCCTAGAACTTGTCGATAACCCACGGGATTTGAAGTGGGAAATGACCTCAAGGGCAGTTGGGATGGAACTGCTGCGAGAGAAGCTGAAGTCGAAACGGCCAGAAGCTATTCTTAATGCCGGTCTTGCAAACACTACAAAAATATTGAAAGAGGAACAAAGCAAGCAAGTAGAAGAGAAGGGTGTGTTGAGGCCAAAAACCCGTCTGAATCTGCAAAAAGTTCTTCGATATAGAGGTGAAGCTGGCATGCAGGCCCTCGGACAGAAGGCGTCCGAATATGCAGTACGTTTCCGCGCGTATTTGACCTGCTATAACTGCTTATGGCGTAAATGCAGGATGAACTCCTTGCGACGCCAATGGTGTTCAGGTCCGTGGACGAAGAGAACAAGGCGGCAAACCCACAAACTCATCCGCCTCGCCGCCATGCTGGTCATAAACGCGTCGGCGAAACAAGACCTGCTCTTAGTATTGCCACAGGTGCTCTTGCTCCTGACGCAGAATCCCCAACGCAAAGGAGGAAACCGGTTTTTAGTATGGAAAATGCTTTGACGGAAGGTTTCAAATGTGCTTAATCGGGACATCTTACTGGAGCTGTTCTCCGCCTTCTTTCAACTTTTCCTACCAGCACCCCCCTTTTATGTCAAGGGTATTTTTCTACCTTCGGCAATCCTATTCCCTAATGCCTGTATTCCGCCAGCATCAATGCCTAATCAGACTTGTCGCTAAGGGCCCCAATCTTCTAAGGAGAGTAGCAACATGCTTTCGATGTGAATATGTATGGAGTTGAAGGGAAGGTCAGCTGTCTCCAGGCATCACTTTATCCCCGGAAATTATTTTTCGCCATCGAGTTTCAGGGCGGGATGGCTTATGGGCTTTCGGAGAACGCATGAAAGTAAGCGATCGATATGGCGAATGAGGCATCGCACACAGGCAAGGCAGAGATGGCAAGAGGAAATCCCCAATAAATTATGCCCGTGAATTATCTTAAGAATATGTTATAGGTGAGGTAGAGATATGGAGGTCGTTGATATCGTGAGATTGGTATCCTGGGTGTTTCGTTAGATGAGAGCGAAGACATTGAAAAAGGCAAGCCGGGACAGACCTTCAGGGAAAAGATAAAATAAGGCTTATCACGCTTCGTTTGCCCAAACGTTGAACCTGTGGTCCCTCCACACCCGGTCGACGTTCACCCCGTTTACTGCCTGAGTGACGTTCGAGGTGAGAGATTCCGTCAAGTTACCCCTGAATAGTTGGGAGGTACAGCATTGGATATCCCTCCAGGACTTCGCACTGTCAATGGAAGATCGCATTAGGAGGCCGTAAAATCAGCGGGAGGGCAATACGCACGTAACATTGGCGACCTTCGTGCGGGACTTGACCGCGTATTGGTAGGAGGAACCCGATTCAAGGATGAGGGTGAGGGTTTCGGTGGGTTGAAGCAGGACAACTCGGCTGGATTGTCGGCCATAATCCCGCAAGAGTTGGATGGAGACAGAGTCGTGCATATCGTTCGTGAGGTCGAGGAGAACGTCGTAGCTTTGGAGAGCGGGCATGACGGGTCGTTGAAGATTAAAAGGTGGTGTAATAGAGCGTCGCAGACGCTGATGGAGAGAACGAGAAGGAAAATAAAAATACAGGCCGACAGAGGAAGAAAGCGAGGGGAAGAACCAAGTTAGGCGTATGCGTTCTTGCGTATTTAAGCCCGTCAGCTATTGATCTTTGGAAGCTGAGATATGGAATGAGGCCATATGCTGCAGTACTATTGAAGCGTAGGTATACAATAGTGCGAGATCGGAGTACGTGGAGGTTTGACAATAACCGGAGATAGTCGAAATGAACCCAAAGCACACTCTGATTCGGTTCTTCGACAGGGAAGAATAGAGAGAGGACGCCTGGGGAAAGCACGCTCAGTTTATTGTCCTGGCCTGAGTGAGAACATGATCTCCATGTCACAAGTCCCTAGAGCGATAACAACGGTAGAGAACCACCAGAACCAAGGCAAGCAGAAACGAGGCAGCGTGTAATTTCTCCGTAGACAAACACTGGAACGTCCAGCTCGTGCGTTAACGAATTGTGGAGGGACAGAGAGAGAGCGTTCCGGAGGCGTTTGGGAAGAAACCTTTAATTGCCGGCGGTGCATGTGCTGCCTCATTAATCATTGCCAGTCATCCGGTCATTGGACATGAGATGTTGTTCGGCTTAAAGTTACAGACTATGTATGATTATCGTGTCTACGCTCCAACTAATGTACACAAACGGCCTAGGCAAACGAGTCCAGCAGGAGGAATAAAGTCCGCAATGCGATAAAACTTTGACGCGAACGTCGCGAAGCGTGTAGCATGACATCATGTCTCGTTTAGTCGCGGAGTTTTCCTCCCAAATGATCCTTCAGCTAAAGAGTTGGTCAGAACGGAGGGTAAATAAGAATCCAGCAACACCGACCGGGATGAGCTTGGGCATGCATGGGTGGCGTTATGTGAGTGCCGGTGGGCTGGCTATAATAGTAGTTGTTGGTTGGTGTCGGCGCAGCCGGCTGCGTGTAAGCATACGATGGATACGCCAGACTGCCATCGTGCTGGTTCGACGGGTACGGGTCGTAGTCATAATTTGAATTTAAGAAACCATCCTTGGGCTCCTGGGACGGCTGACTCAGAATGTCTGTAGCGCTAACAGAACTTTCTTGACGAAGGTGCTTGTATTTGGAATCTTGACGGCCAACCTGGTCATGATAGTCTCCAGAAGGTCGTGAATCCCAAGGGTCATTCTCGAGAGGGATATTTTCAGAAGTGAGGGGTTGAGAGGGGTCATATACACGGTCATATTGATCGTGGTCTCGTCGTTGGTTGGCACCATAAGATGAAAGGACGAAGTAGAGGTATCCCTAAGAGTGGGTCAAAACAACGATCACAAAAGACATGAATATTCGTACCTGGACAATTGCAAGGAGCACCCATAACCCACCCATGATTCCCACATCAACCCAGGGGAAAATGGTGCAGAGGGTATCGCCTTCGCTGGCAGTGGATCCATCCGCAGTAACGAAGAAATCAGCAAGACATTTCGCCTTTGCATTTGAATGTCTTGTCGCAGACATGATGATCCATGCGAGCGCTATAGAGAAACCTAAGGAGGTCACTAATCCATGGATGGTGACGTATCTTCTGTACAGGTCTGGTTTTTCCTGAATGCACAGATGAGCTTGATGCACACAACCCAAAACCGCCATAACACACCCTAGAAACCCCGAGAAAACCCAAGATTTGCACGCCAGCAGCACCGTATGCTATAACTCCGAGGATCCAAGGCGCAAAGGAAGGGGTGGAAGCTCCGACAACTGCAAGGCCATCAGAAGGTGTGCACTTTAAGAGGCGAAACCTTACTCGATGGTGTGGCTACAGAAAGCGTGCCGACCAAGATGCCCAGGGAGGTCTGCTCGATGAGCGTAGCATATATCCCAGCATTCACCAGCGGAATTGCACAGCAACAGTACTCTCGTGCTTTCTTCATGGTGGTGGGAGAGAAGATAGATTGCGGAGTGACGACGCCGGACTGGGGAGGCGGTGAAGGTGCTTTACGTAATTTCCTAAATGGGCTAGCCTTGTACGTCAGTGTGACCAGCACCGTGACGCCTGTCAGTTGCTCCGAGGCAGACCTGTTCAGGAGGACGACCACAACTTGGACCTTATCCACCATGCGCTTCTCCGTCCTCGCACTCGGCCTCAGCCTGGCAGCTGGCACCCTGGCTCTCAGTGTTCCTGAGCAGCATCCAATGAAGGTCGATCGTCCTGTTCATACCATGGATGGGTGGAGTTACGAGGATTGTGGTTCGTCCTCCGTATCTTTGCCCTGGCGCTCCACACTCACTTCACTCGCAATGCTCAGGACTTGATACCGATCCTGTTCAGATCCAATCCATTGAAGTCTTTCCCGACCCTCCCAAGCCTGGTGAAGACCTGACCGTGCGGGTCAAGGGGACCACCTCGGAACCGATAGTGGTACGCTGGCACGTTATCTTTTTCTAGATTTTCATCTCATAGGGCACACAAGGATGGGGCGTATGCAGACGTAGTGGTCAAGCTCGGTATGGTCAAGCTCTTGAGCAAGACATTCGATGTGTGCGATGAAGCGTGCGTGTTTACGTTTGTGACGCCATTCCGTCCTTGACAACCCGCTTTCAGGCGCAACGCAAATGCCTCTCTTCAGTGCCCAGTCAAACCTGGAGAATATACTGTTGAGCACACAGTTGCACTTCCCAAGGAAATCCCAAAAGGTGGCATATTTATTTCAGTTCTACAACGTTCGGACACTTATTTGCCACTTATGTAGCCAAATTCACTGTTGACGTCATGGGCTTTATGAACGAAGGGGAAGAGGACGAAGACCCGGAGCCCATGTTATGCCTTAGGTTGAGGGTCGACTTTATGAAGAATCCTTTCCCTCATAAATTGTGGTAACCAGCTTCCTTTGTTGGTGAATTATGGCGCGCCTTGGGCTTCATTGTCGGCATCAGAATGCACTACACATTTTTGTTACACTTATGACTGTCCTCTTTCTATAGTGCAACTATAGACTTCTTTCTTGGAGCTCTATCTTGCCCTGAGCACCATGAGTCCGTTCTTGATATTTCCCGCGCATGATGCATGAAGCCTCGAGGCAGGAGAAAGACAATAGCGACTCTTTTTTTTTGATCTAATAAGAACAATAAGATAACAGAGGCAGAAGCACTTCAGGATGTGTTCCGGTGGGGAATTCGAAGCCACGGATGTACGATCTGACAGTCTTGCACCTCTACTTGTAGGTCCTTTGCAATGGTGCTTTGCCTGTCAAGACTCCAATCATGCCGACGTGTACACTGCCTTTCGAGATACTTTTCGAATTTCTCAACGATTTATCGGAGCCGGCGACCCTCCAACTAAATAAAGGCGAAGACGGCGGCCCAGGCGGTGCGACAGTATTGCTGCATCCCCAAGAGAACATATCCTTGGTCCTGAATGCAGGGTCCACCTATCAATATTCCTTGAAATATCAAGGTCGAAAAGCGCAGGTCTCGTGCGTGTCAAGGTTTTTTGTCGATTGTCGATTAGTATTTAACCGAGACATTGAGTAGTGTGAGAATGTGGAAGGATGCCCTGGTCTCTACGACAGATATTTTTGTTAAAAAACGTGCGCCACCCTCCGAATATCCAATGATGCCGTCGCAAGGCATCACAATCATCTCCTGAAGAGGTAGCGGCCATTGCTCGCGTGGGTGTGGACGGTGTTACAGATACAATTGGAGTTATCGACCTCGACATAACAATATTGCACGCGTGGCGCACAGTCGGGACAGATTCGGGAAGACAAAGATTGTATTGGATCGCAATAGGGGATATTCCAAATAAAATTTATTGGTGCATCATTTCGGATGCAGGAGAGAAACGCCTTTGGGTATCTCTAATTTTGTTCAGCGAGAGCGACTGTTTTGAACCTTGGCCGCATTCCTACAATTGCCTGTCAGCACGAGCCTCCTCAAGCCTGGCATTGCTTACGCAAAGATATTCCAGACAGCAGTCTGGTTCTTGTAGATCGCGAAGCCTGCCGTCCTGTCAGTGGTTCGCTCTCATGGAAAAGGGAGGCCTTACCGTCGTTCGGTGATGCCTGCAAGTGAAAGGGTTTGTCAAGCGGTTCCCAGCATGAGTGGAATGAACTTACACCGTCGATAATATAGTCGGCATATTTAAAGACACGGTTGTCTTCCTTCAAGCCGGTCATACCAAATTGCCATGGCATAATACTACGGCGAGTTGTCAAGGAATCACATTTTTCGGCGAGGCAAAGGCACATACCCACTAAAAACAACATTAATATTCGATGAGAGGTTGGGGGTTGAGAACGCAACGTACGCATGTCTTGTTTTCAAAGCTAGCCCAACCCACTCCGGATATATTTCAGTCTTGTTCTGCAGTCCAGATACACCAAATTCTTCGAGAATAACCGGCTTGTTGGCTTTCTTAGCGCCTAACAGAAACGGTCTCAGCATCAACATCGCATGAATCGGGCATGATGCGAGTTTACTGTCTGCATGATCCTGGATCCAGGACAGCCCCCAGTCCTTGATTGTGAAGTTCGTAGATGACGGCGTATCCTGGCTTTCATGTTAGCTGTCTGTTGTTATAGCAGTGTAGCCATGATCTGACCAGTAGCGTGTACCTGCACCCACAGCACTGTTCACCTTGACAAGATGACACCAACTTAGAGTACTGACCAATATTGTGGGTAGATATGCTGATCATAGACGAAGGTGAGGATCCAGGTTCCGATAGGTGTGCTTGGAACTCACGTATGTGCCGAAATCGATGTTTTCCAGTTGTAGGTCAGCGTCGAAGTCTTCACCAGCTACAATCGTGGCGAAGAATCAGGCTGAATCTTACGACGGCAGTACCTGGGACTTACCTTGCCCGTTGAAGTTGTAATCCGAGATGAAAACCCCATTGTGCCAGAACCCAACGTTCTTGTCTGGCCAGTAGAAGTGGCCTTCACCTCCTGTGGTGATCATGTGGTATGAATCGCTGTGGAGAGGATTGGACATCCCCGCTTCCTAAAGAAAGAATTCGAAATTTACAGAGAACGGACGTAATCCGATTGTTGCTTGTACCAATGGCTGAGCAAGTTGGTTCCAGCGACGCAATTGGGACCAGCAGGGAGATCTCCAAGGCATCTGGCTTCATTCATGAGTTCCCAGGCAAATATGTTGGGGGAATTCTTGTATCTGTTGACGATGACCGTGACATATCTCTCTATGCAGAGCATCAACCATCTGCTCGCGCAGTGTGACTGCTCAACGTACGGTAGGAGGCAATGATTCTTGGATCAGAGAAGAACACGTCGTGAGTCGAGCCAGCACCAGCGATCCAGTTGACATATAGCTCGGAGCCCTGCAGAAGATGAGAAACCAAACGCATTTAACAATGAACAGTACTGACTCCATATCCCACCCTTGACGGACAGATATCAGTATTCAGTGGCTCACTTCACGGTAATGATCATACCAGTTGTTGGTGAACGCAAGGATAACCTTAATGCCATACAGTCCAGCCGTTTTAATCACATAGTCCAACCTCTGGAGGCCTTGTGGGCCATCGTTTATGACCCATTCAGTTGAGTTCCAGACCTGGACAGTGCATACTTTGCCTAAATTACTAAATTAGAAAAAAGGAGAACAAAGAGACATACCTGATAGTAGGTCAGGTCGGTTTCGCGAGCCAAAGCAAGCTCAGAACCATTGATGGCATTAAAACCCTGCACACGGTTGAGAACAAGAGCTGGAGAAACGACTTGGATAGCTCACCCACGTTCGTAGAACCTTGATACCGGCTCCTTGCATTTCTCTGAAGGTGGCGTGCACATCTTCTTTCTTTGTCAGGAGTGGGACCCACTAGGACATTGACACGGCGTTGAATCGACCCGCGGTGCCAGAGGACAGACGCGAGGCTCACGTAAGAGTTCGCACCAACGAAATTCTAGTTAAACAATTAGCGCTGAACAAGCCAAGTAACCATTTGACTCACGAAAGGTTTGCCATTCAGCCGAAATTCTCCATTCCTTTGAGTGACGAACCCCTTCGGCACAACTGGGCTGGGCTGAGCCCCTGCAAAGGCGAGAAGGGCACAAAATATCAGTGCTAGGAAGGAGTGCATGGTAGCCGAGGGGGTCTTCTTCGAAGAGGCATCCTTATTTTATAGGAAAATCCTCGTCAATTTTTGGAGATGGTTCTTCGGGAGAACATCGGGATGAGGACGGCCACGCAAATCGCAAGCAAATTCCTGGACATCAGGACTGGGGCGGAGAAAAATACTCAGCCTGATCGAAGAATGGTCATATGATACTAGCCAGGGGGAGGAGTGGCGACAGAGCGCGAAAAGAATGTCTGCACACACGCTGCCTTCAACGAAATCCCGGTGGCACAGTTGACGGCGAAGCGGATAGTTATTGGCGTCGGTCAATTTAGCCTGGCGTTTGTGAAATAGAAATTCTTGCAGAAATTGGCCAAACTGCATGTTGTAGGTGTCCTACGACAAGCACAGGTGTCAAGGCTGCGAAGCGCGAAAGAGACCGAACGAGATGCAGGAGCATCACAACGATAATATATAAGGAATTGCATTCAGGACACGTCGGACTATCCTGCAGGCATGGAAATAGTGCCTATTCAATAGCAAAGCCGAACTTTCATGGCTGCGTGTACGTGGTAAGTACGTTAGGAACGCGCTTGGGATTCAGTCGTTGTTGACAGTCGTGGGCTCATGGTGGTAATCTTGACAACGATTCAGACAGCGTTTGCGGCAAAGCTATCGACAGAAAAAGGAGTTATGTACCATTACTGATACAGGAGGTTGTTCTGTATAGGGTCCATTCTCGGAAAGTCGTGGGTCTCGGAGTTGGAAGTCAGGTTCAAGTTTGGTTCAAAGTTGAACGTGCCTGGTCACCCTGCCGGCCCGGAGAAACCGATGCATGTTCAGACAAATTTTGGACAAGTTCTCTGATCCGCTCCTTGTCAGCAGAGGTACCCTGGGCTCAAATATCTCATATTGTCAAGCACTAGAGAATGCCCAAAAGTGCAAAAAAGAGGAAGGAGAAAGTCGCGGATTTCTCGGTATGGCTTCCCTTTCCTCTGTCCATCTTTTAGCTCTGACCTTCGTCTCGTGGGGTGTAGAAAGCAAAGCTGAAGCTCGGAAAGGGCAAGACACTAGCGAACAATGCGATAGACACGACATTCAAGGCGCGATGTGAGTAGTACTCCCCGTATCATGTCGATGGTGCTGAGACGAACTAGCAATCGTTCTGCCCTCTCAGAGCATCGCGGTCGAGAAGGACACCTCCGAACCGATTACGAAACGCCAACTGACATTCAACGATCTCCTCTCACACCTCAAGCATTATAACGCGGGGACGAGGAAAGGCATGTTGCTGTCTTTCCTCTTTAATCACGCTCTTCATAATTCTCGTTCCAGATGCGATACTTGGATTGCGAGAGTTATTTGATTCTCATGGGGAGATGGTGGACTCATGCTTGACCCCTCTTCTGAAATCCGTGATTCGATTAATCGGTGACGAGGTGCCAAGTCCCCACATTGTGCAAGTTTGATTTTACCAACGTTGGATAGGATGCTGCAGTTAGGAAACAACTGATAACATTTCTCTCATGGCTATTGCCTAGGGTCTCTGTGGTATGACCACCGACGTCTTTCGCAGAAATTCGCTCAACGGTTTTCTTCATACAGGAAAACCTTATCCCCCATTCTCCCCTGCTCCTCTTGTATACGACCTCTGCACAAACCCATATATTCCCAGAGATCAGGATTGACGCCATCCGCTTCCTTGACATACTACTCGATTGCATCCCAGAAACCCTAACTTCTGGCTGGAGCGAAATGAGCGAGACCCATGGGAGTCGGGTCCTAGGAGGGTACCTTGGAATTCTGAACGCGGGCACAAAGTACGGAGAAATTGAGGGTGATTTTTCTGGTTCTTTGCAAATGTGGCTGATCCTGATAGCATTTCTTAATCTCAGGACCTGTCAAGGCGACTTCTACCGCGAGCGTTGTCCTGACACCTGCGGTACGTCAACCCAGCACTGTATCTTCTGGTTTCCGAGTCTAAGCGTCTTTTTCCCAGTCCAAACTCGTAGTCCTTCGCTCTCTATCCAAGTTTCTCCTTGTTGCCTTGTCTTCAAGTAACGGGGTGGCCTCTCAGGGAGGAGTCAGTACGAACAAACCCTTGGATGCGTGGTTCATGCGAAATGCATTCCCGTCGCAGGAAGCTTTTTCTGCGTTTGAAAGCCTTTTTGGAACTTCTAGCTCAAGCAAGGCACCAACTGTCACTCGGACTTGGGAAGCAGAAGTTGACCCAGAGGATGTCTTCGGAGATACATTCACCCAGTGTTACCCGCTACTCAACGGCGGTACGGGCGAACCATGGACACTTCATGAGTTGTCTGACATTCACGATGCCGTGAGTGCTACCGACACTTTCAATTCCCAAGGCACTAGTGCTTCCTTCGTTGCAGTAAGTTACCTATTCCTCGTGTTCTCGACCCGTTTCAACGCCTTTCCAGCACTTAGCGAACACGTTACATTCTACTATCATCGAAACATACCTTGACTCCGCCCCTTCAGTATTTTCTCCGAGCTTGAGCCCGTCGGAAACTGAGGTTCAGCTCGTCTTGAGTGTGGTTCGCATTGCTCGAACATTGTATCATGTCATCGTACAGTCTTCAGAGAAGGTTTGCTGCTGAAACTCCGTGGCTACCCATCAAGCCCTAATCTTCTCTCGTTTAGGTTGATCCTATTCAAGTGGGCCAACTTGAGAAGATTATCAACTACATGGCACCTCATTTCCCGACGTTCAGCCGGGATCACAAGGTAGCTTTATTCCTGACGAAACACGCGACGACGCGTCTGACCCAGCTCACAGTTAGACCCACTCTATGAGGAATTCGATCTTATATTTTGCGAGCTCACGTCCATGCTGCTTAACGCGACGCAAAACGCCTCAGCCCAATCCCAGAAGCAGAGAAAAGCGAACCGGAAAGGCGAAGCACCCTCATCATCCTCGTCGACGCAGACAGAACGCGTGACCCTATACATCATCCGGCGCCTTCGCGGGGAAGGCACCTCCGCGTCGCAAATCGCCGCCCCAATAAGTCCTACGGGTTACCTTGCGCTGTTACCGACCGTGTGGGCCCTGGTGAGCAACCCCACGGCGAACCCGCACGAGGCGGGCGAGGTCCTGCACGCGACGCTCGACCATGCGCTCAGGGTAACGTCCAAGTCGGCGTGTAAGCGGACGACGGTGGAGTTTGTCGCGCGGCTGATGCTGGTAAGTTCCTTCCACCCTCCTTCCCAGGAGAGGGTCGTCCCCGAAACCCTTTGCCCTTCCTTCCATTGTCCTTTTCTTTACATGTCTTTTTTTTTTTTTTTTTTT
>CACVBS010000055.1:48228-130222 GCA_902728275.1 Cyclocybe aegerita | reverse complement strand
TATCACCACCCTGCGCACTCGTGTCCAGCTCGACCTCGAGCCGTATTATTGTGGCGACTTCAGTTCGGAGAGCGATCCGGAGGTGAAGGCAAAGTTGGACGCGTGGCTGCTGCACCTGCCGCAGGTACTCTGGGAAGTTGGAAGTAGTCATATCCCAACCGTCGAGGTGAGTAGTGGGCCATAGGCCATCACGTTCCTTCACACCTTCATACCTTTTTCATTATCCCATCCACGCAACCGTGCATCCACTCATCCGCCCGCGTTTCCTCCCCGTGCCAAGTACAACGCTATTTATACCCACTCACGCTCCGATCCTGGCAGGTCATCCTCCGCGTGCTTCTACGCGTCCTGCAACGCCGGTCCAGGACAGCAACTCAATCAGAGGTGCGTGACCTTGCCATAATACAGCCCCGGGTCCTCCTCCTTCCTTCCTTCCTGCCTGCCTGCCTGCCTACCCTGACCCTGGTGATTCATGCATGATTCATGATTCCATTGGGGGTGGGGTGCGTTGGGTGGAAGGGCTTGTGTGGAGTCATCAAGGCAATTGACTGACTCTGGGTTTCCCGATGACGCACAGATGACCGCTTCGCTGCAGTCGAGGCTTGTCCCGTATTTCTACATCGACCATCCGAGCCGCGGGCCCCTGGCTGGACCGTTCAAAAAGCTGCCGCCCCAAAGTGGTGCTACGGCGTCCCGAGTGCGCCTTCTCGCGCTCGATGTGGTGGCTACAGTTCTGGCTTTGGGGAGACAGGATGGGAAGGACTTCGACGGCTTGGCTAGGGCCGTCGGGCTGGCGGTTGCCGGAGAAGAAGAGGCGACGTACTGGGCTCACGTTTCCATGTCGAAGTAACAATGAAATTTTCGAGCAACTCGGCACAAGAAAATGGCAATGACGCCACAGTCATTCCTCCCTTCACTGTCCAGGTGTTCTAATCTATTCCGTTATTCTATTTCTTTTGCATTGAGAAACCAGCGACCGTCAAGGCCATACAGCGTAAAGCATACATACAAGGCCAGAGCAAGTAGTGTAAGCAGGGGGGGATATCGACGAGCAAGCTCGTACTGCAGTGGTATCAAAGTTGTAATTAATGATAAAAAATGGTGTCGTGAGCAGGAGTGAATGCGAATCAGACCATCTATCCAGCCTTCTTCACGTCGTAATGGCTTGCATGGGGAGGGGAAGAAGGGAGCGAGAGTCGAGGAAGACGCCTCTAGCGCCGCATATCGCCGAGCGGATACAGCGAATAAAGCAATGGGAAGTATAGGAGTGGAGTGGCAGGGAATCTAGTCAGAATGATGGACTAGATGAAAGCCATGGCGTGCGGCGAGGGTGGAATTAGGCCCAGACCCAGGTGACGCCAGAGAGACGACCCAGGGCAAAGTCAGCGAGCTGGTTGAAGGCGCTGGGGGAAAAGTCGAGGTCGGTCACAGCGCAGCCCTCACAACGGTCAGTAAGAGCAACGGTGACGCTCTTTCCCTTGTCTGTTGAAAAAAATGTTGGGTTGGACGCGCATCAAGAACAGATGTGAACAAGAGAACACACATGTGGCTATAACCTTCCTGCCGCACATTGGGTTGTTGTTGGGGTTTCCACCCTTGTATCCGCTACGAAGAATGAAACGCGTCAAAAAATGTTTGATGTTTGATGGGGGCACAAGCGACATACGGGTAGTTGTCGAAGAGGAGGTGGGAGACTGCAGCAATGTAGTCGGTGTCCTTGTTGACGATGCCGCAAGCACCGAGGCCAGCTGGAGAGACAATGAATTGGAGTGTGAAATGAGAAGAGTGTGACGACGTACTGGCATAGAAGGTTCCCTGGCCGGTCTGGGTGCCGACCATGAAGCTTGGGAGGTTGCTGTTGTTGCTACCGCCTGACGACGCCCTGGTGGTGGTGGGTGCGGGTGCAGGTGCCTGTGTGGTGGTGGTAGGCCTGGGTGCCTGGGTCGTTTGCTGTGCTCGCGTTGTGGTTGAAGGGGGAGGAGGGGCGGCTGTTGAGGACGCGGGGGTTGTTGAGGGAGCAGCGACGGCGGACGAGGACCTCTGCCTGCAGCGCTTGGAGTTCTGGCGCTTGCGAAGGGGAGCAAGGGGGATGTCTACGGGAGCGGGAGCGGCGACGCGAGCAGCGAGGGCATGGTGGTGAGCCCTGACAACGTGGGGGGTCGCGAGAGCGTTGACGGAGGCGAGGGCGGAGAGGAGGAGGAGGAGGAGGGCCTTTGCGAAGGACATGATGTGACTGTGGAGGGATCGACCTTGGTTGGAAGAAAAGAGTGGAGGGTCTTATAGCGGGACGAGATGAAAGGAACGAGGAGAACGAGGCAGCCGCAAACGGAAGGCGTCCTGTCCGGTGTTTGGTCCCTGTTTGGCGCGTTGCCACTCCATGCTCCCAACACGCCCAAAGATATTCCATTGCACATCTAATCAAACAGTGCTGCCTGCGTTCGCTGCATACATCTTTACTAGTCCCGTGCTCGCCGTGCCCCCCAGGCTCCTCCCTAGCGCATCAATCTTCCCCAGCAGCAGCAGGCTCTCCAACCGGCTCGGCTCAGCCGGAATCTTGAACAGCCGCGACACATCCTCCTCCGGTAGGGGTGCAAGGCCCTGTGCAACCCGCGTCTGGTTCTCCTCCTTGCGTTTCGCAACGTAGTTCTCTGCCTTCGCACGCTCTCGGGCAATCTGCCGGCTCATGTACGACAGGTTGCCCTCTTCTGTCCGGTAGTTGTCCACCGCCTCCACGATCTGCTCCAGGTTGCGCGTTATCCCTCCCGTTCCGAGATCAAGCACCGAGAATGACGGCCCAAGTTCGGATGTCCCCTTGCCCAGCGTGGCGCTTGAGAGGGGCGCTCGACTAGCTTCGGCCAGTGTTCCGAGGAATCCACTCAGCAGTGGATTCGTCCGGATTTTGAGGGGCACTTCTTCCAGGATCGATGAAAATGTAAGTCGATGATTTATCAGGCTGCACAGATCCCCATCCATTAGCCTTCCATTCCCTCCAGCTCACTACAAAGCAATCCCCTTACCTCGATGTGCTAAAGTTGGACTTTTTATATGCGTCTAAAAACGCTGCTGTTAATTTGTATGCACGAAATGATGCATTACCCCGTGCCGTCTGCGATATATCTTGCACACGCATATGAGTAACGAAATTACAACTTGCAGGAACGTGCTCACCATGTACAATTACGATACCCCCGTGTCTGAGTTTATCCTGATGGATGGCTTGGGTATCAATCAACGATTGGCTGAAAAACGCCCCTAGCGTCGTAGCTTGGTAAAATCCGACGACGCTGTCGTCTGCTTGGACCTCCTTAAGTGAACGCAGCATGGAAGCCTGATGCCGTGCTAAAATTCGGGGCGTCTTCTTCAGTGCTCCAACCCACAATGAACGGATGAGCCCACGCACCACTCGACTTTGCGGACTTGTCGTCATCATCGTTTACATGCTGGGGGAGAGGGAACGAGTTGGACACCTCCAGGATCCCATCGAGATCAAGCCCAAGCAATAGACCATGAGCCGTCGTCGAAGGCGCTTCCCGTGCGTGTTTAATGATTTTAGTGACAACCTGCGGAATAATCCCAAATAAATTCAAGATCTCTTCATGTCGCGAGCAACATACCATGCCATCGAGCTGGACGCAGGTGAGAGGAATTTCAGCCTCGATATCGACGGCCTTGGCCATTGAGGCAGGGATCGCTTCGTAGGTGGGTGTTGGGGCTACGGTGACCGCAGCGGGAGCTGGGAGAGACGCCGCGAGTGCGGCTGCCATGGATGTTGCTGCCATTCTTTGCGCGAGAACGAAAGGTGGCAAGGCTGATATCTGTTGTCTTCACTGCAGTGACAGTACGCGTTTGAAAATCAGCGAGGCAAGCGTGGCCAAACAGCCGCCCTTTCTGACGTAAGGAATGGTGTCTAGACATCGGAGTCGGGCGGGATGATCACAAAGCTATTTCAGGCCTTGACCATCATCATCACCACAGCCAAGGCCACAGCACAGCGTACTCCGCCCAAGTGCACACCGCACCGCGCGCGTTCTCTATTGAGCACGGATGTCCAGCAAGGCAGGGCAGCGACAGAACTACGGCACCCGTGTGGTTGCAACTGATCCGCTTATTCATCAGGCAAGTTCCCGATCTCCCCAATACATCCCTTGTGCTTTTCTTCATTCTCCCTGTCTCTTAAGGCGCCTCCTCCTCCCAACCCGTCCCCCGCTGCCACAAAGGGCACCATGGGTCTCTCCCGGTCGGCCAGGATCACCATCCTCCTCGTCATCGATGTCAGCTTCTTCTTTGTCGAGCTCATCGTCGGTCTGTAACCAGCCCACCACCGTTGCTGAGGCTCATTGATTTCATTAGGATACGCGGTTGGATCCCTGGCTCTCGTCGCGGACAGTTTCCATATGCTCAAGTACGTGTTGTATACACATTATCTTCAAGCTGCAGCTATTTAAGTTGTTGCCCGCAGTGATGTCATGAGCCTGCTGGTTGCTCTATATGCTATCAAGGTGAAGCCCATGAAACATCGTCCATGAACCGTTCTGACATGCTGCGTCTCCTGCAACAAACAGCTCACGAATGAGAGCTCGTCCCCAGACTCGCGATATTCATATGGGTGGCACCGTGCAGAGATCCTTGCGGCCCTCATCAATGGTGTCTTCCTCCTTGCCCTTTGCCTGTCCATTTCGCTGGAAGCTATCGGTCGGTTCTTCACTACGCCAGGTATGTAGGCCTCGTTCTTATCCATCCACACGTGAAAGGATTCTTACCACCGACATTGTTGCGCAGACATCTCGAACCCGAAGCTTGTTGTCATTGTGGGATCTTTGGGCCTAGCATCGAATATAGTCGGTCTCTTCCTGTTCCATGGTGAGTTTGATGTTTCTCCAGCTATGGCTGTTGACTCGTCGACTAATCGCCGTTCCAGAGCACGGTCATTCGCATGGTCACTCACATTCACACTCCCCTTCACCTCGTTCTTCCAAAGCTACTTCTCGCGCGTCTAGCATCGCCGCATCCTCGAGCACAGAGAACCTTCGGGATGGAGATATAACACCAACCCCGAAGCAAAGCATTCCGATTCGAGGCCGCTCTCCTGTCCGTCACCAGACACATTCCCCCGCAGAATCCTTCTCCCTCTACGGCCATCCTGCTGCCACGCGCGCTTCACTCGTGCAAACGGCCCACGAAATCGCGCGATCGTCGATCGATTCCGTTTCCTCCCCTCTTCCGACCCCCGCTCCCGGCCAACATCTTGTGCCAGTCCCACCAACGCCCTCAGAGCCTTCGCCTCTCAACGGTACCAGTGAGGGTACCCCGCTTCTCCACGATGATGATGACGGCCACGATCACAAGCACGGACACGGCCACGCGCATGGTTCTATGAACATGCGAGCACTTGTCCTCCATGTGCTCGGCGACGCGCTTGGCAACGTGGGCGTCATCGCCACAGGTCTTATCATCTGGTTGACAGAGTGGAAGTACAAGTTCTATTGCGACCCGGTGATCAGCTTGGTGATAACTGTTATCATTTTCTCGAGTGCTCTACCGTTGGGTACGTTGTGGGTTCTTGTATGCAGCATATGGACTTTAACTGACCCAAGTGTTTCCTTACCCCGGTATCCAGTCCAGAGCGCGTCCTTTATCCTTCTGCAGGGAGTTCCCTCTACAGTCTCGCTGGAAGAAGTCAGGGATTCCATACTGGACGTGGATGGCGTGCTTTCTTTGCACGAGTTACATGTTTGGCAACTCTCCGAAAACAAACTTGTAGCGTCCGTCCATGTCCTTGCGTCACGGAACCACGACTTTATGCCTATTGCCGTCAAAATCCGCGAAGTCCTCCATCACCTCGGCATCCATTCATGTACGATCCAGCCAGAGTACCACTCAACCTCGACGATACCGGATGAACATCTCAAGGTATGTTTCGCTCATACTACCGTCATCTCTACCGATTTTGAACCTTCTTTCTGCTTTAGACGTTGGCCAATACGTCATGTCTTATCTTGTGTCCAGCAGATGCCGCCTGTAACCCATCAGAACACGCTTGTTGTCGTAAGTGTCCGTTCTAGCCCTGCATTGAGATCCTGTATTGAATCTTGCCGCTGTTAGCGCCACAAACAGTCGACGTCTAAAAGATGTCAAATTCACCACCATACACTATTAGCCTATATATTGCACATCGCATTTTTATTACCATCTCATGTTACCAATTCACTTTTGAAAACCGGGAAGTTGGCAACGAGTGCCTGGGATGATGCTAACTGCTGCAGGATCGTTCTGTAGACCTGGCTCGCTCGATTGCTGCGCAGATCTAGCGCCAGGCGGCGCGCCATGGATGTGCTTGACTGCCCGAGCACCAGGCGGTCGTCACCCGAGACAGATCTCATAGCCCATTCCAGGTGTAAGGCTGCGTTGAGTGTCGAGGAGACGATCGCGACTACTAGCTCAATGCTCGTTTGATCGGGAGGTTGCTGCCTCTCAATTGGTGCGATGACGGAAGGGAGGACGACATGCAAGAAAATGGGCAGCAATGGGAAAACCGTCGAGTCCTGAGGCATCGTTAGCACGAATGTCGCTATTCGTCGACACGCTTCGACTTCTCCTAGGCTTGCAGCCACTTGAAGTTCCGCCCACAATAACTGGAGGAACTTGATAGGTGGAAGAAATTTGAGGCACCTTTTCACATCCAGGAAGGGTGTCTTGTGAGATCGAGCCGCCGTGAAGGCTGTTTGAATGGCCTGCTGGACCTGCTGGTACCAGATCTGACCAGTGGTGGGTTGCACGGGAAGAGCATCTGCGCCAATCTCCAATTAGAACAAAGGAAAAAATCGTCTAAATGACAATGGGAAAAAACGTCGAGAAAAGCAAGAACACAGCCGTAAGGTTTATGTGTTTTGTGCTGCGGATCGACGAGCTTGAGTGAACACGAGGGGACCTACCTGCACCACCCTTGAGCCCGATGCTATCTGCTACGGCTTGGCGAATGGCGGAGACATTGAACGAACTTGGTATTTGAGGCTGTTGGCGTTTCCTTTCAGAGAGGAGTGCTATGAGTTGTGGACTACAGAGCGCCAGGACAGGCTTAGGACAAGACGGAGACAAGATGAGAGACTGAATAATTTCGTAATGCAATGCGAGCAGTACGGCTGCCGGGATGCTAATAAGCTCTTTGTGTTAGCACCTTCATCGTCAACCATCGTCAACCGGGGACGAAAACTTACTGCTTGTACAGGGCATCGCGTGCGAGAGACTTGACGACACCGACTAACGTCCAGTTCAGCAGGGGCCCAGTGAAATAGGAAATGCCGTTCATTAGGACATCTTTTTCGAGTTTATGCGATGCCACCATTGAGATCGCCTGTGCGATGAGAGAAAGCGCGATGCGGAGCAAGACTTTCGGTTTTGTGGCTCTGCGATTATCATTAGGAATTTGACATATTTTTGACTGCCGAGGCTAGAAGTCAGTCACCTGAGAATACCGTCTTCGATCCCTTCGCTATTGGTATCAAATAAGGCTTTGAACCACGAACCGAACGCAACCATATCTTCTTGTGGTCGTTCATGGGGTCGTATTGTCACATCCGTATTCAGGATGTGTGTTGACACCTTTCGACCGTTCTTTGAAAGTGCTGCACTGTCGAACTGGTTTTCAAGAATCATGTCAGAAACGGCAAGGAACACCCAAACAAAAAAGAGGGTACCTTGAACCTTACGAGAGTGTATTGCAGAAAAAGAACCACATCCCCGAGGTGGCTAATAGCCGTCTGTGGATCAGCTGGAGAGAGGCATCATGTGAACAACGGCGAACTCAGACAAGCACGGAGCTACGGTAGAAACGCACCGACAGTCTCGCAGTCAAAGTCTTCGACAAATTGTAAACACGAGAATATGATGTCGTGCATTCCCACATGGAGAGCCACCATGTCGAGAGCATGATCAGAGGTGTGAAGGATTTTGCAAGCATGCCCTAACGATTCTACATCTGAGGAAATGGACAAAGAAGAAAAACGCTAAACCAAAAAGTGGTCAGCCCAATGACCGTCCACTTCAGAGGCCAATTCTTACCTTGAGCATCACATTCGCGAAGACAGCATGACTTCCTGGATCTTTCCAAGTTCGCTCGACCCAGATTTGAGCGTCAGTGATATCCTGGTCTTGCATCAGCTTCGTCTCGAGATAGGCCTGGGTCAAATAAATAAATCAAATTCCAGCAAGCTATTCTTGAACGACAACAAACAGAAGCCACGCACAGAAAGCTCGAGACCCATATCATGGGCCTCTGCATGCCATTTCGGTGGGCCATCATTCGATGCCAGAGGGTCGAGTTGTGCTGCAAGGGCAGGTGTGACAAGACCGTGCTTCAGCAGCTGCTGCAGAAACTCGCGAGAGAACGATCTCGAACTGCGGGAAACCGATAACAGATGTTCGAGATTTAGCCCAGAAATGCAGACGATTCAGCAGATGGTCCTTACGCGTCTTCCTCGAGCGTCTCCGGGGTGGCGTCGCGCGTGAGAGCATGGTCAACTTGAACAATCACATCAGGACGGTGAAAGACGGCTGTCAGGCCTGCATGAAGTCCGCCCCGCTAATTGGGTATGAGTCTTCGTAATGGCAGCAGAAAAAGAAAGGACGCCGTACCAGGTCAGATTTTGAAGAATTGTCTGCATTAATGGCGTCCGCAAAAGAGGCTAGGAGAGGAGGAAGCTGAACTCGGTGGCAAACGAACAAAAAGAGATGAAACAAGACGGAAGAAAAAATCATCAAGAGGTTGAAAAATGAAAAAGACAAATGAAGACGTACCCGACCGACAATGAACGCCTTCCATAACTTCGCGTTGTCACTTTGGGCAAGACATGTGAAGGCGGATAGCAGGAGCTGTGTGTAGAATACGGATGGCGTCCAATTAGACCAGCGGAAGCCCGCAACCAGCAGCGCCACCGCGTTCTTGAGCTCGCCCGCGCCCCACTCATGCGCCCTGTACGTAACCTGGAACGGAAATACGGGTGTCAGCACGCCATTCGATCTTCCCTCACGCGCGGGCGGCGGCAGAAAAGAAGCATCCACTTTCCCCCTCAATAATTTGCAAGAAGGGTGAAACCAGGGGGTGAGTAGAAGCGCCGCTATCAGCGCCCGTCGTGCAAGGTTGAAATTACTGACCAGATGATTGAGTAACATCCCCAGGGTGATGACATCGGTCTCTGAGCTTGCACCCAGCATGTCGCCCTTGCCGAGCGAGAACTGCATGGTATGCATCATCTGGGCCTCCTTCGCCAGCTTTGCATCGTCGCCGATGAGGAGCTGCAGGGTGACTGCGAACGAGTCGAGGACCTGACGCACTTCTGGCGGGACTTGGCACGCCGCGAGCGTCTCGTTGACCTCGCCGAATGCAGCCAACGCTCGTGAGGTAGGCACCGAGCTTATATCGGGCACACACGAAAGGAGCATGACGAGCAGCTCTGCAACCGATTCCGTGAGCTGGTGGAAATGGGATATAGGCAGAGAATATGCCGTTCGCAGCAGGGCGAAGCCATCCTCTATGGTCCGGAGGGTCGTCGTTGGAGGATCGTGTACGGACACGATGGATCCTAGAGGTGGCCGTCCGGTAGCGTAGTGTGCTTCGAGCGCAAGGCGGACGAGGGTGTCGAGTGTTGCCGGGATGTGCAGCTCCGAGGAACGTGCAGCTTGAAGAAGAGTCGAGACGAAGATAGGCACCGGAAGGAGATTATCCTGGATCGCTGCTCTGATGTATTCCTGGAGCCCTGGATCACCGGGGTACGAGCGATAGAGCACAAGGACAGAGTCTGAGGACACCTCGAGATGGCGATGCGTGATTGAGCATTCAACAAGGAGATGGGATACGCACTGCTCAAGCTGGTTGCTACTTCATCTGGACTTTGAAAGGTCGAAGATTTCGACAGCAAAAGTTTACATAGTCCAAGCCACTGCTCTCATGAATAACCTTCATCGTTCAAGGAGCGCTGCAGACGCACCTTGGAGGCCGAAATTCCACCCTGGAACGAGTGCTGGGTCAGCTCAGCCAGTGACATTGATCACGAGCCCTAGACAGCCGGGGCACGAGCAGGGAGAAGCGAAGGCTGGAGCTGGATTTACAAAAGGAGTGAGAAGCGCCGTTCGAAGGGTGTGGATGACGGGTTTCAACAAGATCGGGATTCGTCGAGTTCTTCCGGCCCAGTGTAGCGAGCAGAACGACAATTTCCTCAAGCAATTGTATTGTTATAGGCTCGCCATTAACGCGGATGTATGCGCTCGTTGCAGAGAAAGGGCGGAGGAGGAAAAGGCGGGAATGTGGAATTCAAGTTTGGAACCAACAGCGGTATGGATGACATAAGCGACGCGTCTATTTATAGCGAGGGGCGCGTTCGGCGCACGTCGTTTGCGTGTCAACCGACCAATGAAATCACGTCCATCACTGCGTGCTCTTTATTGTGCAAAAGTATCGAAATCTGATCTCAAATGCTCAGGTCGTTCATGCGACTCTCGAACCCATCACCGGCCTGGTTGCCACCCTCGCGACTGAAGACCTGGTTGCGCAACCCGATAAACTGAGTGGAAAGGTGGTGATTAACAAGGGCGGCCACTGGTGTGAGTAGAGACGCCTTACCCGTTGCTCTTCCTCGAGCGTGCGCCCATTAAGACGTCGGGTGTTGTGCTCCATGTGCACGAGAAGGGTCTGAAAGGCAGTCGTGTCAAATAAAAATTTGGCTGAGATTTTGGCAGACCTACTCGAATAGATTGGCTGCTGAGACCGCGATAGGAGGGGACACGCTCCAAAGCGGGAGGGGTGACGCCGAGAAGCTCAAACTGTTGGTGAAGGTAGAGAATATAGTGCTCAAGGCATTCGAGATAATGGCGCTTTTTTTCATGGGAAGAAATGGTGTCCCTTTGATTTCGGGCGTCAACTGATGAGCTTTCATTGCAAGAGATGGACCTACGGGTCAGTGGGGACAAAGCCGACACTTTTTGCCATCGCACGTCGGCGCGCCTTCCGAGCTGTCTCAGATCGAGCATCCGAACCAAATTCGTCGTTAATCGGCGGCAGGCCCTTGGCTGCAAGCTCGGCCAGGAGCTCGCTAGGGGTAGGGAAAGTGGGCTGGGCCATGTCCACAGAGCAGAAGTCTGGATTGATGATAGAACCTTGCGGCTCGCATATTGCACGCGAGGTGTCATTTAACTGCGCTTCCGGCGAGTAGAGCACTGGCTGCTCCTGCGGCTGAGGGCACTGGGCCTCGACCGGCTGGAAATCGGGGTAGAGTATGGGCGCTTGGCTCGGCAACGGAACCGGTGCGTGAAGCTGCAAAGGTTGTGGGCCAGCATCGACTTGCTGGATATATGGGTTCGGTCCAGCGTACTATCTTATCTGTAAGCGCCGAGACGATGATAATGTCGGGGGAGGCATACCACATTGAACGCGTCGGGGATACCGACGGTGAGGGAGTTGGGCTGGATGGGATACGACGGGTAGTCCATGGGTGGTGGTCGTGGCGAGATGGAGCAGAGGGACGGGTATATAAAGCGCATCTGTGTCGATCTGGAAAGACATCTGAAAAAGGCGACCGAGTTGCTTCTTGCGGGGAGATTCAAACTCCGCCGCGCGCTTCTTGCCCAATGAGGCCAGATTGCGCGTTTCCCACGGTTCGAACGCAAGAAGACGAGATCTCTCTCCTCTCCCGAATCCCAGCAGCCCGGTTCTGCGGTGCCCAAGATCTTCTGCTCAGTCTCTCTCTTTTTCTGAACCTTTTTTTGTTGAGCTTGGAGTTGTCCAGGGACTTTCGGGACACAATCGAGCGTCGTTACGACACTCATCCGCGACCCTGCAACACCCCGTCGTGTGGCGAGAGCGGCTTCGGGTGCCGACGTGGGCATGCGATTTCCATTCTTGCTCCTGTCGACGAGCCGCCGCTGTAGAGGCGCGCGACGTGTGCAAGATCCCAGATCCAGAGGCGTCGCACAAGATCTGGCCTGAATCTAAGCGCGGATCGGGGGCAGTTGACAGTTTAACGTACTCAAGTCCCCTCTCGAAAAGGCACGGACGCAGCATCTCCTACCCACACACCGCTCCCAATGGCAATTGTCTGCCATCATCTATTTGTTTGCAACCAACTAAAAGAATCCGACTTTTTTTGTGGCGACTTCTAAATCTCCGGTTGCATCCATAGCGTCACTTTAAATAACTCTCGCCGTCTTTCCTACCTTCACTATTTCCCTTCACCATGTTGTCCCAGTCTCAAGCCGACTACTACACCTGTGCAGCTATGCCTTACCCCATTTACACATCGACGGGCGCCTTTTACTCCGAGACGCCATCTCCTTCATCTTCTACTAGCAGCCAATACAGCGAGAGTCCATCTCCACAGGATTACAGTTTTCCAGTTGGCTCTATCCCAGCTTACTACACGGTGCCGCCTGCCTACCAACCTTACCTCGTTCAGCCACAGACCATCCAACAACCACCTCCTCCCCTTGCTTCAATCGCTGCTCTCCCCACGGCCGGCCACGCTTCTAACATATCAAGACCGTGTCCCACAAAATCGTCAAGGAAAATCCAAATCCCTCATCCGTACGCCCGTCTGTTCGCGAAGAAAGACGAGGTCAAGCGACGCAAGATCTGGAACCACGCGCTCGAAAAATCCATTTTCACTCCGTACGAACTGTAAGTCCTCTCCCGACGCGTCTATTTATCCTTGGCGTCGCTAACGACAAACGTGCGGACAGGTCGACCATTGGCGCGCCTCAGCGACGCATGGTATATATCTCGAGCCTAGAGGCCCACATCGATCGCCTCCACACTCAACTCCTCCAGTAAGCCCTACGCTTCGCTCCTGCACAATCACCCAACTACCTAAATCCATCCGTCTTCCGAGGCGATGCTATATTTTGCGTACACGCTTGGCGCACCACCTTCCTCCGAGTCCGCACACCCGCACGAGCATAGAGCTAATTTTGCAATCGTCTCCTCCCCCAGATTGGATTTTTGGCCGGTCGACTTTGCCGAACTAGAGCCTTTCAAAGGCCTAAATTCCAAGACTGCGAAAGTGAGTAGTCAGTCACAGGTCCTTTCTTCTCGGGGTCTGTCTTCTGGGCCCGTGTGAAGTCTCTCAACCGAGAAGCTTTTTTCTTTCTTTGCAAACGGCCGCTGATGGTATTTTTCTCTCTCATCTCCTCTAGAGCATGGTCGCAGGCCTGCAACACGACGCCTCCGTATCCAAACTCAAATTACTCGAACTCGAACGAGCGGTACGTGCAGTCCGAAACCGTGACTTTAATTTATCTAACCCCATCCTGTCATTTCCCAGAACGGTGATCTCAAAAGAGCCCTCGAGAACTTTCCCTCAGAAATTTGACCTGCCCTGCCACCGTCCCATCGCTATTGGCCCTCGAGTCCCAGTCGGCTGGGTTGGTGCCTCGTTGCAGGCAGTCGTCTCAGATCATCATCATTAATACAAGCACTCTATTTACTCACATAGACAGACCAAGGGTCCGCTGAACTCTAATCCCGCGCGCATGACTATCCCTTCTCGACCTAGCGCAGCTCTCTACCGGCTCCGCTGGTCAAACTCTAAAAAATCGGTTTTTCTTCCTGTTCTTTAGTTGTACTATAGTTGGTAAATATTTAGAGAAATATTCACTCATTATTCTTTGACACCAGCCGTAGCCTGAGTCTTCTAAGAAGCCGTGAAAAAAATGACGATTCATTCCCGCTTGATGATGCGTTGATATTGATCTGTGGGAGATGGGCTCTCGATACGCGGTACGGTTTCAGCGCGAGGATCAAGAGGGGAAGGTCGCACCTGGTCTTCGATGTACGCCGTTACCCCAGACCTGTTGGGAGTCAGCGGCGCGATGGACCGAACGTCAGATAGACTGAGGGCGGGCAGGTGTACTAGCATGCACTGGCCAAAATGTCGGACCTAGGAACGGTTTCTTCCAACTCGAAGGTGTAAATTCATCTTTGCATTCTCGGTTAAGTCGCTCGTTCTTCCATTACATGGTCTCCAATTCCTCCTTACGGCTGCCAATTCAATGGCACAAGAACGAGTCCAAGAAAGAAGGTCTGGAAGTATAAACTTTTGATGTCTCCAGGGCGGGTTGGAGGATTTTCTATCACCTTGACCATTTCCACTGGCGCATCGTATTGATTGGTTGAGATTTGCGGTTACGCCATTGGTTTTCTCGAGTTCAAGCTTGTGACCAACGCCGTCGTCTGTTGTGGAGGTGGAGATTGCGCCCAAGAGAACGAAGATCCTCTGTGACCATTCGCACACAGCCTAGGAAGACGGTTCAATGGTTTTCGCTCAGCTGTCAACTCGACTGAAAATAGAGGGTCATGCGAACGGACGCGGACCGCAATTCACTCAGCATCGAGAATCGTGAAAATGACCGTTTGATTAGTGTATTCCCGAGCCAAAACATTGCACATACTTAACGGCATCGAAGGCAAACACGCCACTGAGTCGCTGCCAGACCCATGGCTCGTCCAGGAAAATTGAATGGTGAGGGACCTCAGGAAGAGCGGGGCCGACGTTTTGGTCATGATCGGCGTTGCAGACGTTCGAAAGAACAAAAGTTAGAATGAGACGTAGGTTTCCAAAATGATCAAAGGGCAAAGTCACTCATTCTGGCACCATCCCCTCTGGTTCTACGGTGATAGGGAGCAACGGACGGGGGTTTTACGGGTGCTTCAGGTCCTGAGTCGAGACGAAGGGGTTATTATCATGACAGAAGCATAAGAGTAGTCCGAATGACAATACATCTGTTTTTGGGTTCAGTCAGTCATGTGGAGAACGGGAAAGAAAAGACGGTTTAAAGGTCCATACATGATTAGATGTTATCATCGACTCCCTGGTCGAATTTATGTTTCGATTTGCCCGCTACTTCCGTCATTCCCTTCCCACTTCCTGTAACACCAACTGGAATACATGCGTAAACGTCATCAGAACGTGCAGAAGAATAACATATTCAAATAAAACGTACCTCTTCCTAGCGGATTATCTGGCGTCTTGAAGATGCTCGTCCCAGAAACACCGGCGATATGTACACCCTTCTTCTCAGACTTCTTTGCAAATTTCTGCCATGTCGCTTGCTTCTGCGTTTGCTCCTTCGATTTGGCCGCCTTCATCTCAAGCTTCTTCTCGTTCTTCTTCTTCTTCTTCTCTCGTTCCTCCTCTTCCACCTTCGTGAGCTTGCGCTTGCCGGCTGCAGGGGCTGTTGATGCGCTGTTGTAATTGGGGGGTAGGGGCTTGATCTCCGAAGCCTTTACGAGTTCGGTCGTATTGTATCCTTTGAACACGATGCTGTATACGGCATTATCTGCTGCGCCACCAATAGATGTAATACGTGCAGGATACCAGGCGCCGTCGCCGGAGTACTTGGCTAGACATTCGTCTCCGGCAGACCAGGCATGTGTTGGTGTGAAGTTTGAGTGTTTCCGATTGTTCGTCTGTTCGGATTTGGATGAAGCAGCAGCCTCTGCCTGAGCGATGGCAGTTTGCGCGAGTGCTATGAGCTCCTTGAGTTCATCCCTAAGGGAGCTGAGCTCAGAGTTCCCGGGGTCATCAGAGAGAGCCAATTCCACTTGTGACAGTTGGACTTGGTAGGTCTCGAGATCGGTTTTGTCCATTGCCAAAGGGTGAAATTAAGAGACTGGATGTGTCAGAGAATAACGCGAGAAGGATTGAGAGACCGTTGAAGCCGAGACGATAAGCAATTGAACGAGTTCAAGTTACTTGTTTGGCAGGCTGGAGGAATCCACACCGTGTGAACTTGATTAGAAACACCATCTTATCTCGGTTCGGGATTTGATGGCGCCACCGTGTGTTGCAGTGCGAGAACAAATCCGAATTGACTATGCAAGAGACAATGAATTTGTACAACATGTCACGAGTAGTATGTCTGCCTTTAACCCCATAGTCCAGCATGCTCTGACAGCTTTACCCGTTTGTCCTGCTTCGCTTTGCTTCCTTGCGGTCGACCAGCATTTCTGGCCGACCGTCTCGAGTGATGCTTTCGTTGCTGTTGTGTTCGCCGTTTCGCAATGTCATGCGAAACAATCGTCTTGATGTCGGGTGTCTGGCCTGTGTGCTCCAGCTCCTCCTCTTCCGAACTCTGATCATCTGCAGCTGGAGGGCTGCTGCGTCGTGATTGGGGAGGGGATCTTGACAGCTGCCTATCCGAAATATCAGATAGGCCAAGAGCTTCCAGGTTAAGATCGCTAGGATCCATAGCCTGAGGTTTTGGAGGTGTTGGGGCATCTACTGACATGGGAACTGACCCGCCTTCCTCAAGGTTCGTCGGAGGCAAATCTTCCGATTCGATAGTCTCTTGCTGGATTTGTTCGATCTCTTGGATCTCTTCGCTGTCCTCCTCTTCACTTTCATCCTCGCTGTATACCTCTGAGCTCCGTCCTTCTTGCTCCTTTACAGATTCCATGTACTGTGGAGGGGTTGAAATTAGGGCGAACAAGAAAGGCGTAATGTTGTCAAACTTACCTCTTCTAATACCTGCATTTCCTTTCTTCCAAAACCGCTGGCCTCCGCCATCACATCCAATTTGAATCCTGGCTCTGCTGAGCCCTCTTCCAGCACCTTCCTGAATCGAGGGTAGAGTGAACTTTCATAACGGAATCTTCTCTTGAAAAAAGTTCGTATGCACTCGACGTCTCGATTAAAGTACCTGCTCATTCATTAAATGGCGATGATATAAAAGAGGTACAAACAGACACACACCATTCAGCATTTTCATGGGATGTGCTAACCATCTGAGGAAAGTCGATGACAACGGGCTCTCCAGTTGTACGGCGAATAAGAATGTTAAACTCGTTGTAGTCACCATGAATGAGTCCGGCTTGTGCAAAGCGAACTATGACGTCCATTAGCTCAGAATACAGCTTTCCGGGGTTGGCAACTTCTGATACTTGGCGGCTGTGCAATGCTCAGAAAGAAAGTAGACGAACAAGAGGCTAAAACTTACAGAGGGTACGCATCTATGAATTCCATGAGAATAGTGTGTCGTGCTTGGTCGATGGGGCGAGGAACGGGGAAGTTGTGTTCGTGTAGGATCTGTTCTGCCTCAGTAAGTTGTAGCAGAATGAGGAACACTGAGCGTACCTTCATGAAAGCCCATTCTTTTTGCGCTGCCAATCTTGACATATACATCCAAGATGCTGATTTACGCTTCCCTAGGTAATCTCTCTTCTCCTTGATGGCGCGAAATGAGACGCGGCCAAGTCTGATTGAGCACATCGATAAATATGCCAGGGAGAGAAGCAGGAAGAGTCTCACCTGTGAAGCTTAAGAACCATCTCGTTACCCTCCGCATCAGCGACGATGTAGATATCTGGATGATAGCGTTTAACATACGACCATGAAAGAAGCAAGTTGGACATACCGGATTCCTTCCCGACCCCGATCTGGTTTCCTACTGAATGCATGGTGTCTCTCTTCGACAAAGCACGCATGGCAAGATAGTCATATCCGCCATATGTCAGACGATAACCGTCATCTGATTTTGCATTGTCGGGTTATTACAGACTTGCGACATGTTCCCGGAAGTCGCTCACATTTTGCGTTCTGAACTTTGGAGATCAAGTTGCGTTTGGCGAGCGAGCCAACCAGTTTATTGACCCCGCCATTCCGCAGCCCGGATATCTGGACAATGAGAGATAATGGGACGATCTCATGGTTCTTCGAGCCCATTTCTACCTAACATGAAGATGTTTCATAAGGTTACTCCCGCACTTCAGTGGAGAAGAGGGCCCACTGCAGTCAGCACCCGGAATTCATCTGAGGTGACATATCTCAGATCTGTTGCGTCGAGCTTCATAGCGCTTCGTGCGAGATAGAGGAAGGAAACTAGGGCGAAGGCAAAAAGTAGTAGACTCGCCAAGAGCTCTCTTACCAAAAACAGACGTCCCAAATATGGGTGATTGACAGTATGCCAAGCATTTCCATCTTTACCTCGAACTGCCTCGAAGCCAGACCTCCGAACATTCTATTTCCATCTAGTAAAGGATGCCGAGCTCAAAGGCTGTAAAATTTGCCAATAAGGTATCATACTCTGCCATATGTCTCCTATAGTAACGCGTCATTTCAACTTCGACGCGTCAGGCTTCTTCAACTCGTCTTGCGAACGTCATCAGTTCAACATATGACCTACCTGCATTGTGAGCCCGTCATACGTGACTTTTGATCTAGTAACCTTTACTTTTTGAAGGCCATGCACTGTTGTGGTTTGCCACTCTAATGAATTAAAGAAGAGCGAATGCAGCGCAATCTGGGACATATTCGAAGTGAATATGCGAGAACTGTAAGTAGCCAGAAGCGCTTCTCTCCCGAACGGCTATTCTGACTTAATTCTTCTAGGTATACGCCATCGTCTTTTGGATGGAATCCGGAATCCAAGCGGAAAGAGTTGTTTCATTCGTTGTCACGTTTCCTCCTCGTATACAAGACTGGAGATTCCAACATTCTGGCGTTCGTCATGTTTCGTTTCGAGACTGACTACGACGAAGATATCATCTATTGGTACGTGCTCTTTTCTCTTGTTCAAATCCGAGGATGCAAGGCTTACTATCACTAGCTATGACATCCATGTATCATCTGCTGCCCAAGGTCTGGGACTAGGAAAGAAATTGCTTGGCGAACTGGTAAAATTATGTGGAGAATATCAAATGGAAAGGATATTCCTCACAGTTCTGAAAGGTGTGCCTCGAGCTCTGGCTCTATTCTTCCGCGACTCTAATTTGATTGCAGCGAATCAAAGGGCGGCCAAGCTGTATAAATCCATTGGGTAAAGTACTTTCTCGTTTCAACGAACTTTAAACTGATACACTATATGGTAGATTTACTCTTGATCCTACCTCGCCTGGTTATGTGGAGGAGGGTGGAAGCATGGAGGACGTGGAGGACATGGATTACGAAATTCTATCTAAACCAATATAATGAATTATCCCTTGCACAAGGTTTTCCGATGAATGAACTGGGTATTTTACTGAGAAAAAGAAATAAAAAATAAGAAAAACTCCTCGAGATCATCTTCACGACAACACAGCTAATGTCAAGGACTCGGACGCGATCCCAATACCCCCAACAGGAATGTGCCCTGTCTCCAATACACTGCGAATAGTCAAAACATCAGAATATACCCCCTAAACGGTATTATTGAATTTTTGGGAGTCACATCACACCCTCTCAGCATTGACCGCTTTTGCGACATCGTAGAACACCTGCCAGGAAACGTCACATTTACACTCCGAAGCAATACCGACTTTATGGGGGTCGTCTGCACCTCCCTTAGTCTGTTACTGTTCAAAGGATCAAAAACCAATGTTATAAAATTGTTCATCTTTTATTTTGGCCATTCTGATCACATAGAGTGGCGTGAAGTGGCTTGGGGGCCATAGGCGCACATGCAAACTGATGCTGGCCCCAAGTCCATGACCTCCAACTCCACTCGCCTTGATCCCAAAAGTATGAGTCTTATGCTTTGGAAGCCTGTGCCTGCGACTGATTAATTTAAATATGAATAATTCAATATTTTCTGTGCTTGGGACACCTGAGTAAATTGAGTCAATTTTGGCCCCATAGATGACAGGTGTCAGACTCGGCCGAGGCGTCACAGACTTAGCCTTTGGGAGAAGTCATTGCCAAAAGCGGCTGATAGAGTTATTTATATTGATAAAAATAATTCTTCACATTGGAGTTTTGGCTCAACGGTAAGAGCAGCTGTAGGTCATCACAAGTGCATATGTTTGAACCTGGACTATAGTGGAATTTATTATATTTTGCAAACACAGGAGGTTGAAAATACCCCCTAAAAAGGGGTAACCATGCGACCAAAAAACAGTGTTGCCCACCTATTGCAAATTACCCACCTCCGAGGGGGTTCATTACACTGCTCAAGTGAGCGGTAATTTGGCCCTGTCTCTCCAGAGGTCCACATTACCCACCCCACTACTCACAGTGAATACTGTGACCTTGAACACATGCTCGAGGCTCTAAGAGATTTGAGCCAGGGTGCTTTAGCTCATGCAAGCCTCCTTTCAGACACCACACTACGTTACAGCTATACATCCAACACCTACTTCAATTTCTTTTACTTCCATTTGACCTCCTACTTTGAGTCTGTTGCTTTGTTGGGACACCACGTCTTATCACATGTTTGCTTGTAGCAGTGCATAAATGAAGATTCAAAAGAAGAAGAAAAGCCTCCTTTTGAATGGAAAGAGGCTCCACATTCTGCCCTTCCAAAGAAAAGAGGCCCCACACAGTGCACTCTTGTTGAAGAGAAGGTGCAGTGCCACTGATAGGGCTGATATGCAGCCACCCATGAAAATTTGCGAAATACTACATATTTTACAGTTGCTAGTACTCTACCAATGGAGTCTGTGATGTGGGCAGCGAGCAATGGACGTGTCACGCTCTTGCCAGCAAACCCAGAGACAGTATTAAAAACCCCAAGCGTGTTCAATTCAGTACCTAGCAACTTACATAATGGGCAGACACAGTTGCTGTCATGAGTGGCTGACATGGGTGAAACCGGAATCGGCCTCCTTCTCAACTCAAAGCTTAATAGACACATCTATGACTCGACCTGACGAGCACAGTCAAACACTAGGATCGCTAATTGAACAGGACACGACATGTTCAGGCATGTGATAAGCAAACGCCCAGCCACCTAGGAATGACAAGATGATGACAAATGAGCCTTGGGATCATGGAACGATTCCCCACTGTGGAACAAGACTACAGATCAACGATGGAACACACGAGGCGATCCTGAGACCATAATTAAAGTCTGCGAGATAACAAAAATGTCTACAAGTTCGAGCAGCACCAGTCCTTGATGCTGCTAGCTATGATGCGATAAGGAGAATGATTCGAGCAGACATTAGATAAGATAGAAATCAAGCACACACTCACCTGCTGACTTGATTAGATAAGAGATAAGGGAGCCGTGTGCTTCGACACATGGGCAAAACCAATGCTAGCACTCCCTAAACGGACACACTAAGACATGCTCAAGGTGCCGACTATTCTGCAAGGGCTACATACTTATGCTGGGCATGCCTGTGGACTGATAGGGTACCTGTTTCCTTATTTATTTGTGAAGTTTTCTTTTATTATTTATTATAGGCGTTGGTTCATGGATAAAAACTCATAGCTAGCAAGTAGGTAGACAAGAAATATATGCCCTACGTGCACCCTCTGTAGCTAAAAGCACAGTTTGAGTGATTTGGAAAAGCAAAGTATCTCTTCGCCGGTGCTGTCGTCGGCTTAAGACGCAAGAAACACAGAGTTGACCATGGACTTGGCAGGATCGCCTTTATGTGATCAATTCCAGAGCTTCTAAACTCCACCTTAACATATTGGGCATTGAGCAAATGGCTCAGTGTGCCTAGGGAGTCGTTCCTGTTTAACAGTATCGGGGCCTGCATCACCTCATGAGCAGTAGAACAAAGTCCTAGCATCATCGTGCGTGACGTTCTAGTGCCAAGGTCCACAAGCTCGAACCCATACCCATATTATCAATAAACCCATTGATTATATACCCCATTATTAAGATTCATATTCCGAAGTCAGTGCAATAGGTTACAAAGTACATTCTCCACCCCACGAATCCGAGTGATTGCGTGTGCAACAAGTCCAGGAACACCTCTAGCAACCTCCAAGAACCTACCCTAGACACAAGACCAGAGCATACACTCCAATCTATCGATTGAGTAGAGTGTCATTCAGTTCAATAAGAGCCTCACTCCACTCACAGTGATTTAAGAAGCAATATAGGGTTGAGTAGTAGGATTGTGAGTTTGAGACCCAGTAGCCACCGTCCCTCACACCATGCGTGATGCAAAAGTGCTGAGAGCTTCGTGCACCCCTGTGTGCCCCAGCTTTGCATTAGCTGGTGTTGACTGCATCCTGACACAAATTCAAGGTGAAAAAAGGAGTAGAGGCACCTCGAAGAGTCTATACCATCCAAATCTTTACTTAGGCTCTCCTTTTTCTCATCAAAGAGGCATCATCTGTCAGCGATGTCTACTAGAAGGATTTTATTTATTTTTACTGATTCCTGAAAAGAAGATGTGGGAAAAAACTAAGAATTGCTAAGTCCACTCTGTCCTCATGGAGCAAACTTCTCGCCTCACTCTGAGTCTTGTTCTTCAGAATCATTGTTCATACATAGCTTTCTTCCATCCCCTCTAATTGAAGCAACACATACCTAATCCCCTTCATCTATGCCCACGGTACCCAATCTTGACTGTGACACAATCTAATGCAAAGTTTATTGCCTTTCTTGTGCTCAATTTTTTGGCCCTCAAATTCCTTTTTTCAGGTGTTCTTCTCTCCTCATCCAGTTGGTACCTGGGTCAATGGTACTTTGAACAGGCTGCCCCCTATGAGGGCTGGATTGGGGAAAAATTCCCCAGTGATTTTAGACAGATGAATTTGTATTTTATACATGCTGAAGTCAAAATTATGATACATGTGCATGTGAACTTATACACACACATGCCAATTCTATATACACACATGGGCTGATTTTATACACATACATGCAGATTTTAAACACACATGGTGCATTTTTATACACACATACATCAATTTTATACACACAGAGAGGGATTTAATACATACACACAGCAATTTGATACACACACAGGGTGATTTTATATACATGCACAGCAATTTTATATACACACACCGACTTTTGACACACACACTCAGCTATCAGCATTTCCCTTGCCATAGTGGAGCTTCAAGCCTCTTGGCAGACTCGGCAAAGATTTGGTGCCTCAGGACACCAAAATTGCTCCCATGGGTCCACCAGGGCAGGATTGAGCTTGGTTGATGCTCTTACAGGCGCCTGTGATGCGCTTTCACATGCATCTGATGCGCATCAATTTGGCGCTGCTGGTTGTAATGCTGGTGTATTTCATGCAATCCAGGACTGGATTTCATCTATTCGTGCGCTGCCAGGGTAATTCTGCGCCCAATTTCGTATGTAGGCCCAAATTTTCTCATCAGCTACTAGATTTCAGTATTGCACTTACTTGCCTCATACTTTTTGTATCAAGGGTATGCATGGGGCGGACAAGTGAGACCGCATTTTTGTTTTCTTGGAGTGAAGTACACTAATTTAGCTGTGGAGGTGCTGAATGTGGGGCATATGATACAAACAAGGTGTCAAAATAAATCTACAAGTATTCTATGATTTTTCACAATTTTTATTACAAGAAATCCAGTCCTGGATTGCATGAAATACACCAGCATTACAACCAGCAGCGCCAAATTGATGCGCATCAGATGCATGTGAAAGCGCATCACAGGCGCCTGTAAGAGCATCAACCAAGCTCAATCCTGCCCTGGTGGACCCATGGGAGCAATTTTGGTGTCCTGAGGCACCAAATCTTTGCCGAGTCTGCCAAGAGGCTTGAAGCTCCACTATGGCAAGGGAAATGCTGATAGCTGAGTGTGTGTGTCAAAAGTCGGTGTGTGTATATAAAATTGCTGTGCATGTATATAAAATCACCCTGTGTGTGTATCAAATTGCTGTGTGTATGTATTAAATCCCTCTCTGTGTGTATAAAATTGATGTATGTGTGTATAAAAATGCGCCATGTGTGTTTAAAATCTGCATGTATGTGTATAAAATCAGCCCATGTGTGTATATAGAATTGGCATGTGTGTGTATAAGTTCACATGCACATGTATCATAATTTTGACTTCAGCATGTATAAAATACAAATTCATCTGTCTAAAATCACTGGGGAATTTTTCCCCAATCCAGCCCTCATAGCCCCTGTGATGGAGATTATGGTATGGCCCAACAACTCCTACAAGATAATGGCTCCAGTATGAGGGCTGGATTGGGGGAAAATTCCCTGGTGATTTTAGACAGAGGAATTTGTATTTTATACATCGTGAAGTCAAAATTGGGATACATGCAGAGGCCATTTGATATACACACATGACAATTTTATACACACACATGCAGATTTTTAAACACACACATGACAATTCTATATACACACACAGCAATTCTATATACACATGTGTCAATTTTATACACACACATGAGGATTTTATATACACACACAAGGGTTTTACACACACACAAGGATTTTAAACACACACAGGGCAATTTTATATACACACACAGTGATTTTATATACACACATGCCACTTTTACATACACACACTCAGCTATCAGCATCTTGCCTGCCGAGCAGAGCTCCAAGCCTCCTGGCAGACCTCGGCAAATATTTGGTGCTCCAGGACACCAAAATTGCTCCCACAGGTCCACTGAGGTGGGATGGGCTTGGTTAACGCCCTCGCAGGCACCTGTGATGCGCTTTCCCACACATCTGATGTGCACCAATTTTGGTTCTGCTACCAGTAATGCTGGCATATTTTGGAATAAAAAATATGATAAATTGTAGAATATTAGTAGCTCTGAGTAGATACCTTTTTTATGGCATATTTCTCACATTTGGCAGCTCCAGGGCCAAATTGGTGTACTCCACCTCAATAAAAATGTGAATGCAGCCTCACAGACCTTCTCTTGCAAGAAAGGATGTGTGATCATGAAGTAGGATTATGTAACTGGCTGATAGATAAAAAGAAATGAGGCTGCATTCACATTTTTATTGAGGTGGAGTACACCAATTTGGCCCTGGAGCTGCCAAATGTGAGAAATATGCCATAAAAAAGGTATCTACTCAGAGCTACTAATATTCTACAATTTATCATATTTTTTATTCCAAAATATGCCAGCATTACTGGTAGCAGAACCAAAATTGGTGCACATCAGATGTGTGGGAAAGCGCATCACAGGTGCCTGCGAGGGCGTTAACCAAGCCCATCCCACCTCAGTGGACCTGTGGGAGCAATTTTGGTGTCCTGGAGCACCAAATATTTGCCGAGGTCTGCCAGGAGGCTTGGAGCTCTGCTCGGCAGGCAAAATGCTGATAGCTGAGTGTGTGTATGTAAAAGTGGCATGTGTGTATATAAAATCACTGTGTGTGTATATAAAATTGCCCTGTGTGTGTTTAAAATCCTTGTGTGTGTGTAAAACCCTTGTGTGTGTATATAAAATCCTCATGTGTGTGTATAAAATTGACACATGTGTATATAGAATTGCTGTGTGTGTATATAGAATTGTCATGTGTGTGTTTAAAAATCTGCATGTGTGTGTATAAAATTGTCATGTGTGTATATCAAATGGCCTCTGCATGTATCCCAATTTTGACTTCACGATGTATAAAATACAAATTCCTCTGTCTAAAATCACCAGGGAATTTTCCCCAATCTGGCCCTCATACTCCAGAAAACGCTGAGCAGCCCACAATACTTATAATGGATACTGGCGCAACACCAGGTATTTCCCTTGCTACATGAAGGGGAACACTCTGACATGCAAAAGTGTATCTCTGGAGTCTGAAGCACTGAAACCGTGGAAATGATGGGTTAAGATCCACTTGTTTCTGGGAATGGACATGCAGTGCTCAGTAGGATCCCCTGCACTGTTGCCTGGATATCTTTGACCATAAGCAAATGTTGATCAGGCCTTATTTCAATGTGTCAAGGTGTGTTTCTGGCGTTCAATGGTCAACCCCAAAGCTTGCCAAGTTATGGGAGTGGCAGGATATACAGTATCATGGTAAGTAATGTACCTCTCCTCCTACCCCTCTTCCACACACCAATAATGCAACTATTACTATGGTTAGTAGCTCAATTTAATGGTACTACAATAGCACATTTTTAGGGCCCTCTATCTGAGCCATTTGTGGTTTGAAGGGAGAGGGTATGACCTATGGCCCTCAACAGTAGATATTTTATTAAAGAACCATACATGCATTTATGGCCAATTTGACTTGGTAGATACTTAATAGTATTATACTTTGGTATATATATGTATTTAATTATGGAGTGCCGCACATGTAGGCAAAGATATGAGGAGGGGGAGGAGGAGCACATACCTCATCAGTCACCATGTCCTCCTGTCATGAATAATGCATATTGCATGCTCTAGGTAGACTCTACAGGTGTGTGATATATATACCTTGATATTTTAGTAGTCATGGTTAGAGAATAGACACTTGGGTGAGATGGTATTAAAGCAAGGAGGATATCTGCATAAAAAGCATGAAAATTGTCCACTGTCACATAAATACATCAAGTATATATCTAGGCATGTACTCATACATTCTAAGAGCTAGCTGAAAAAGAGTTTACAAAATTAGAGCAAGATTGAGGTGAGATATGGCAAAGGAACTCCCAATGAAGGGTAGATAGTAAGATGCAAATTACAGTCACATGTAGTGACCAAGTTTCTGCCCTTCAAAATTCACTGTCTGAGGGCCATAGGTCATACCCTCTCCCTTCAAACCACAAATGGCTCAGATAGAGGGCCCTAAAAATGTGCTATTGTAGTACCATTAAATTGAGCTACTAACCATAGTAATAGTTGCATTATTGGTGTGTGGAAGAGGGGTTGGAGGAGAGGTACATTACTCACCATGATACTGTATATCCTGCCACTCCTATAACCTGGATGGTGGCCTTCCCACTCATACATGTGTCTATATTAAATACTCTAGATGCTTCCTGGACTGGGGAATATGCCTAGGGCTGGGTATGGATAGGGAATGGCATGAGTAACCCTGGGGTATTCCAGGGAAGCCCATACCCATACCTGCAAAAACCCGTACCTGCACCCATGGGTACAGGTTTTTTGTGGGTACGGGTCAAGGGTTGGGACAGGTTGACAGGTCCAGAAACCCGTACAGGTTCATTGTGCAGGTTGATTACTGATTGGGGTTAGAATGGCATGTAGATGAGGGGATTGCCTCACAAAAGCATCACGGACATCAAATGACATTGTGATGGACATTTGCGAGGGTGAAGTACTCATAACATGGGCATCAAGATGGGCAATCGGCAGGAAATTGCCTTTGCGGATTGTGTACGTGTCGCCCGATTTGCAAAACGGTGGGTTGTTGGTTTGTCGAGGGCAGTGACTATGGGTGCAGCCCACAGCATGTAGGTGATGGCAGGGTTGGGTGTACAAACGACAGCAAGGGTGCTCTTTATCTTCATCATGCATACAACACACAGCGAGGGGCTCGTGTTCATATTCATGATGTGTCGCTGAGACATGGCATGCTGGAGTTGATGTTGAGCACAAAGGCGCAGAGCACTGTCAACCTGTGCATGCAACAGCGAGGTGGCAAAGGCCCAGCACAGCCATGGAGCATCTGTCATGGCACCGACGAGGCTGAGAGTCAGAAGGCAAAGGGTGTATTCAGGGCGGTCATGGCTCACCTAGTGGGTCTCCCCTTGCTGGGTCTCCCCTTATATGCTCCTCCCCTGGGTGCTCAGTGGTCGCTGTGGGATTGTCTTACATGTGCGAGGCCTTTATGTGTTGGCGGCGAGTGCTGAGTGCTAATTTTGTGTTGCTAGCAGAATGAGAGAGAAGAGGATGAAGCTTGTCAGCTGAGTTTAAAAACTCAGCTGAAAACTCGGCCGAACCCCTGGTACCCACGCCATGGATACAGGTTGGGCTCAGGTCGAAAAATTCCAACCTGTACCCCAGAGCAACCCATGGGTTTACCCGCACGGTGAAGAGGTAGCTGCAGGAGTGAGCCTACAAAGTGTCTAGAATGATGACCTTGCAGAAAACACAACTTATTGACCGGACTACTACCCAATCAATAATATTCGTAATTGATAAGGAGGGTGATGATTTACGGTATACAACTGGATGCAATGGAACCATTGACTAACGCGATAGCGACACTATTTGAGAGACTTGATCACAAGTCAGATTGACTAGTAAAACGAACTCTAACGCCCGAGAACCCAGGGATGTACAATGGAATGTACCATGTGCTAGATATGCAAATTGAAACAAAGCATGTGGTGCTTTATCGTGAGAACAGCATGGACCAACACCACCAGCACTAATCAGGCATTATCCCTGATGAGTAACTATGACCATTTTGGTTCTGTCCATCATTCTCAGAAGGCATCGCACGGTAACGAGACCGCTTCACTACTCTTGGTGGACCTTGGCTTGACTGACCACAATATCAGTCTTATCGTGGTTAAGTTATTCCATGTGTGCACATGGAACCCCCTGACTCATCCTCAAGACTTCACTTGGTTTGCCGTCTTGGCCAATTAACACTCTAACGCAATATGGCGTATCGCGATATTAACATAATGGTGTTGACTTTGATGGGCTGTTCCTTACTCTGGTGGAACGGTTTAAGCCTCTTGTATGTTTCATAGTCCTTGGATTGTGACACTACATTTGTTTTTGTAATGCCAGATCACCCTCATATCGTGTTTAGCGCCTCTGCTTCTTTACTTGTATGACTATGCTGGCTTCTCATGCTTAGATGGTCCCATAGACAAATTAATAGACCGTGCTTTGGTTAAGGACTCTGTGGTGTATGGGTATACTAGTCTTTGGGTAATAGCACATTAAGCACCATTGATCATCATGTCCCTAGTTGAAGGTGACACTTATAACAATTACTGGCTGCATGTTCTTATTGCGACTAGGTGCTATTGCGTCAGTCCGAGTCTTTGACCATTGCGAGTAACAGCACATATCATCTAAGTGGGTGGTACTCTAACCAAGGGAGGCTGCAAAATTGTAGGCTTGTATGGAGCATGGCTCCTCAACGGGTTGCTCTACCCATGCCATTCCTTAGATATGGATGAGGGACTGTTATTCATATTATTGTTTTCGCATTTTATACAGCTTATGGGGGTTTACAACAGCATATATGTTACATAACTTCATTAATAACTACATACATTGATACTAGCAAAAAAAATTGGAGGGAAATGGACTGGAAATGGTGTGAACAGCGAGCTTGCTGTCCACAACAATGAGAAGGGCAGGAGCAATGACTTAGTCAGCATCCAAGCAGAGCAGCCAGCATAGGCCTGGCACATGAAACCCACATCTGGTGTGGTGTCATGGAGGTAGTTTGGGATCTCAGAGATTCTTGAAGAAACTGGAAGAATAGGCCAGGCCATGTCAAGACAAATTCTCATTTGTTTTGGCCTCTGTCAATAGATTGGCAATGAACAGTGACATTCTGTGGAGTATCATTCTTTGATTATCATTAACATTCTGCCAAAAAAGGTAACTTTCTGCCAAAGAACATCAACATTTTTTGATGATTGTGACCGTTCCTTGGCTATTGTGACCATTCCCTGACTTTCTTCTGCCTTCTGCCACAATTGTCACTGAAATTCATTTACATTGTATTTTTGTCCAGCATGGACCACCATAGATTATTTTCTAGGTGGACAAAGAAGGGCACTAGCACCACTAGGGTTGACCCAATTTACATGAACATCTGCACCTTCCTGCTGATAAAGTTTCCAACTAGCATGGAGCCGTCTTTGATTACCTGCACAAACAAACTTGCAGCACATAAACAGTCCAATACCTCCAAGGTACAATTGTCAGGGAAGCAACAAATTCATGTTTCCCTAGCAGCTCATCGAAAAGTGATGGAGGATCTGAAAGATTTGATGGAGCCAGGATCTCACAGTGCATAGAGTATAATTTATGGTTTATTTATTTAATACAGTGTGTTTGAAAGAGCATGGGTTGGAGAATTATGTGAATCAGAATGTTTATGGGGATGGGATCTAGGCAGCAGTACAACCAAACTGGATAGCCTATCTCTGAAGCCCAATCATGGCGAGGGGAGCGAATACACTGTTCATCACAGCCAAATACACTTGTTGTCATCTGCAACCAAACTTGTTACAATTTGAGTTCTATCTACACCCTTTACACATTATTGGAACAACATACTTATCTGTTGAGGAACACACAAAGTGGTCTGCAATCAGTAAGCACCTAGTCACGCTAAGTTCTCAGAGTCAGGGAAGGTCTAGCACTCATACAGGTGATGTACCAAGCACTGACTCCAGCTGGTCATGAAACACCAACCTTCATTAGAGCCAGGGCCAAGGTCAATGGGTGAGCACTCCTGCACCAGCACCAAGCAGTAGTGGTTTTCTGGCCCAGCTCAGCCTGAAAGCCACAGCTTAGGCCTGGCTTTGGGAGGCTCAGGCTCACAATATTTGAAGCCTGAGCCGTCTGCCACAGCTTCCCATGGCCTAGGCCCAGCTCCAGCCTGGGCCACAGCTGACAGACATATGTGGTAGGATGAGTAGCACAGCCAATTTTGGTGCCATGAATGCATGTAATCGTGTCGAGAGAATACACTAGTAATGAGTCAGGTGGGGTTATAGGCAAGCAAATTTATATCTTGGGAGGTGCTGACATAATGTTACGGAGGTTTTAGGATGCCTCCATGGGTGTGTGGCACTGTGAATCATCAACAACTGGGCTCCAAACATCTTAGTTGTAAATGAGAGAATAGAATTGGAGTGTTGTTGGTGTAATGAACATAAAAAATATATGACAGCCTTGAGATGACAGCCTCAGGCTTCAAAAATCTGAAGCCTGAGCCATGGGCTGTCCAAAGCCATACCCATGGCCCAGGCTTGGCCTGGCTTTTAAAAGGCCAGCTTCAGCTGGCTTACAGCCTCTGAGCTGGGCCTGCAAATCACTACCAAGCAGCAGTAGCAGCACTCTCCTCCCCGCTCAGGCCGATGGAGAGCATTTTGCATTGCTTGCCTGTGCCTGCGCTGCTGCCAGTTGTTCACTTGCGGTAGTAGCTGTCAGCACTGTCATCAGCCATCAGCTGTCCAAGTTGACACCCCCCCTAATCATTGGTGGCTTGGAATGAAAACCCCTTCAAGGACTGCTTCATGATTGGTCTCTATCATCCTCAAGATTCTTGAAAAGCATAACATGCTGCTTGTTAGAATATTGGGAGGCTGTGCAAGCGTGCGCAATGCACCCAACGTAGGTACATTTCTCTTATCATTTTGGTTCTACATTCTCTGGAGCTGTGGGCTCCATTTTACATTTATCTCCTTTTATTTCATAGACTACACTATAGTATATAAGTAGGATACTATGTACTGTACCGTAGCTACTATCCGTTTGCCTCACGAGCTCACCGAGGTCAAACGGAAATCTCATCTTATCTCGATTTGGATTCCCAAGCTTATTTCAACACTGCTGTGAGGTGTGAGTGCTTGACTTTCTATTGGCAGAACCGCTGTGATTCAATATTCAGCTACATTATTTTGAACAACAAGACACTGAACTAGGGCCATCTGGATGGGGTTTGTGAGTCTCACTCGAAGGCGGGAAATCATGAAAGGTGATGCATGGCCTTGTCGCTGGCTTCACAAAACCATTGTCAGGCACCTTGACAGCAATCAACACCAAGAGCCAATTTCTTCTGCTTGTATGTTCTGGTGTGTAAGTTGGAGATCTGTTCTATAGGGACTTTGTCGTGACCTGTGCCCCGGTCTCAGCTCAGCTGTCACCGGATCCCACCGTCCCGGCGATCTGGCACATCACGTGGTGTCACCGCGCCTGCCCTCGAGTGGGCCCCACCCTTGTCCAAAGTCTGTCCCACTCGCTCCCTGCTGTTGTCCCCTCCCTCCATGCTTGGGCCCTCACGCAACCTCGCCCCCCTTTTGGGTGCGATCTCGCTCTTGATGATCCCAGTCATGACCAATCAATGTCAGCAGGCCCTGGCGGTCACAAGCTCCTTCAAACTCCCTGCCCTTGTCTCGCGCCCTCAAGAGCGCCACCTCAAAACTCGGTTGACCGCAATGGAATCCAATTGCGTGCCCATCGACCCGATCAGGCACACGTTTCGGGTGCATTTCATGCTGGTGGGCCTGCGTTGATGGTTCTGAGTGACGCCCTGGTGGGTCTGGTCCCTATCTTCTTTCTTTTCTGCTTCTCGTTGTTGGTTCTGCAACGATGCTGTTCTTCCCTCCCTGTCACGGCCGACACAGCTGATTGGAAGCAATCAGCCAGCCGCCGCTCCGTGCGCCTGCTGACTCATACCCGTGGGACTGGGCCTGCAGTGCATCAGCTAGCATTTTGTGTCCTTTCAGCCACCATATCTCTTGTCTCTTGTCTCTGCCCTTGATATGGCATATCCGGCCTTGAGAATGCTGTCTCGAGGGTGGAGAATTCATGCTTCAGGTCAACGTGGTTATTTCTTTTTTTACCTTTTTCATCTCAACATCTCAAATGAACATCTGACTTAGTTGGCTCCACGCAGGATGTTCGGAAGCTATGGATGTGTTGGGAGGCTGAGGGCGACCGTGTGGGAATGCATGAGCAATGTATGGTGAGTATCACTTCGCTTTTTTCTCCTCCCAATGGCATCTCGCAATACTGCTTTTATGCATGCCTGTCGTCTCACACCTGGGAGGTTGCCTGTGGCGCCATGTATGTTCCTTCGATGGCGCCCTCTCGTCAGAACCTCCTGTGAGACGGCACTTCCAATGATGCCATCTCGTTGGCTGAGTGCTCGAGCACAGGGACCGACGTCACATTGTGCAATGTTTCTTCAATGTGACTATCCACTCATCATGTATTTTGCAGATAGATTCATCCTTGTGGACTGGAGCAGCCAAGTGCCTCGTCTGGCACTGCGGCAACGTCATTTTCCCTTGACAAGCTCAATCGCCTTATCTAGTCTCGTTGGATGGCTCCTGAGGCATTACTGTGGCTTCTCAAGGTTTGGCTTCGTCTCCAACATCTCTCTTACCAGCCTGCTGACCCATCCCATCATATTGAACCCCTGCAGCACCCCTGTCATTGCAAATCCCGATTTCTTGTCCCCATAATTCCATCGACTATGACTGTTGACGGCATTGTAGATTGTTCATTTATTTATCTGGAAACCCTAATGTACATAGCAGTCAAATGAAGTAGGTAAAACCTGATACAGGTACAACTGGCGCTCAGTCGTCGCCGTCGACATTTGTGAGGTCAATAACCTCATGGAAGTTCTTCAATTCAGCATGGGAAGAAGAGGCAACAGGTTGGTCCATTGACCAGCGCTGTAAATCCTCAGGCTGCATCAAGTCCAAGAAACCCAACCATCCTTCCGTCTTGCCCCTACCATGGCCATGTCAACACCCCACAGTGCTTGTTTTGAACGCCCTCTTCGAGACCCAAACCTTGATGGAATTGTCCCCGCTGCTTGCAGCAAAGCCTTCGCCCATCAAAGAGATGAAGTTGTCAGTGCGCACGGTAATCTTGGGGTGTTTTCCATCACCCATCTTCATGCGATATTGACCCTTGCGAATGCCATGTGATATGCTGAGAATTGTTGCATGGGTGTTTGGTGTGCATAGGGACTTTGTCTCCAGGTTGTACAGGGAGAGGGGCTATGGGTGTTCGGTGTGCATAGGGACTTTGTCTCCGGGTTGTACAGGGAGAGGGGCTATGGGTGTTAGATAGAATCAGTAATAAGACATCAAACATAATATAACCTGAAACGAACTGAATATAGCATTTGGAGAAAGACGCCTTCCCACAGAAGGCTTTCAAACTTTGCTTTGAGCATTGCCTCGGTCTTCCAGCCAAAGTAGTCAGAGCAAAATTGGGCAAGTTCGTGGATGAACGGCTCGCGGCCAACCCAAGATTTTGTGTTTGGCAGAGAAAACCCGATAGAAGACGACGTGATCGGGTTGGTATAGAGTTTCAGGATTGCTGGGTTGGGGAATGCGGGAGGAATGGCAGCAGCGAGGGTCGGTTGGCACGATCCTAACATATTCTTCGAATTTGTTGCCAATTCCTTCTGCAACACGAGCCTCCAATACACCAAGAAACACTTCAGACGATCCTCATTGAGAATACACGCTGCTTTAAGGAGCTCATCCCCAAAGCCACAACGGGCAAGCGCTTGGGCGGTCGACAGCCCACAACCTGCAATCCCTTCATCGTAGTTGCCACCAGAGGACAATGCTATGAGGACCATGCTACCCAGAGTGAGAGAATGGTTCTTCTCCAACACTTCATCACTGTATACCATAAATTCATCGTCAAAATTTCTGTTCTTGTTGGAGAGACTGCAAAGGCATGATTCTGGCACAATGAGAAAGAGGCACCCAGTTTATTGGGATAAAACTTACATCCTGAACACCAATTTCGCCCCAAATATAAGGACGTCACTGTCACTAGTGATTACCCTGTTGATCAGGCCAAGGCAATTGAGGTTAGCCAACTCGGCCTCAGCCTCCCCGGGCGCCTAATTGAACGAGTGAATGCTCTTGATCAATGGGAACCCAGTAATACATTAGAGCGACCACATACCTCACGAACATGATATCCAAAGTATTGAATCAGTTCTTTGGCCAGCTTGAACCACCACGGCTCATGGTGACCTTGAACCTGGTGACCGCGCTTGATCCTAGGCTTGGAGGGGCCTTCAAAGATGAAGACAAGTGAGACTGGGCTCTGCAGATAAATCCTCAATTTGTTGAAAAATATGTACAAGGCGCCTTCGTGCAACATCTTGTTTGCGATGGTAGCACATTCATCAAGAATAGGTCTACAAGTGGAAAGAGACATGTCAATTCACTTCGAAGAGTCAATAATGAGTTTACCACTGGCACGCACACAACGTTGACACCGAGACGAAGGCGGTTGTCACCTGGAAGTTCAGTTCTTGAAGCTCAGTAGGTGACCGAAAATGCCTGAAGAGACTTTCGTTCGCCCGATTGTTCGATAGCCTGTGGCATGTCGTTACCAAAAATCTCCTGACCAACAAAATACTACTTACCGTCCAAAGTCCTTTGATACCCATGGGTGCTCGAAGCTGGATGCGGGGGAATAAAACACATTTTTGGCTGCATTATATGGCTTTTTCGACTGCCTTGTCTTGTGAGACCTACCCAGATGAGCAGTGGGTGGCTGACTTCATGTCCAAATTCAGCAACATTGACCGTGGACCCATGGGTGTCCAGCTTTAAACGAGGGTTACTAGGCAATACTCATTATTTGGACTCGACATACTGTACAGCATAATAAGTAGAGTTAACTATTCGTACATTAACTACTCATAGAGAAGTGATTTGTATTGTAACCTATCCCATAATTTAATCCAACCGTTTTTTCTTGGGCCGGCAACACGGGTCAATTGGTACTGCCTTGCGTTTCTTTTCCTTCTCTGCATCGATATGGTCAGGTTCTGGATTGGGGCCACAGGAGGTGCAGTCTGGAGCAAGCAATCCTCAGCATATTTGACCCAGCAGTGTGTCGAGATACATACCTGAACATGTTCCAATGCTGATTGCTCGCAGCAGCGTTTAACCTCTCAAGCCAGAGCAGACATGCCCCTCTTCTGACCACCCCTGCTATTACACCATTCATCAAGCTCTTCGATGACCACAACCGGGGAAACGTCTCGAAGTTTTGCTTCCTTCTTGATATATTCAGGGACCTCACGGAAGCGCTCCCAGGCCTTCCAAGTCTTCCAAGTCAAGAATAAAACCATCAGATAGGATAAGCTTTGGGGCCTGTGTGGCATGGCTTACTGATGTATCTTTTCGCCATTGAGCCTTGAAGTATTGTTCAACCAGGCGAAGTGGTGGCTTAACACTGGTTTGATTACCTTGCTCATCGAAGACACCTTCACCGGTATTGTAGCATGTCCAGATCTCATGCACAGTGTATTTGTCAAGCGTCTTTGATGGGTGCCAGTAGGCCCATAGCATCTCAGGATGTCGAATGTATCTGAAGACGTCATCCCAATTGATGTGCTGATTGCCAAAAATTGGCAGCCATAGAGAATGGGAATCACCTGGTCAAGAGTGAGAATCTGAGAAATATGTACATGAAGAGCATCTACCTGGCGTTGAGAAGGCTGAGATATGGGGTAGCACTAGTTGAACGGACGGCTGCTGCGGACTTGGAGGTGGCTCTTGTTGGTTGTCCGCAGTGTTTGGTGCTTGCAACAACGGTTCGCCAGTATTGCTTCAGGTGTCAAGGTTGGGTTCACTGACGTACGGACACCTTGGTGGTGTCACGGGGGGGCAAGCTGTTCTGTTATCGAATACAGGTTGCGCGAGTGGCTCTGATGCTGGCATAGAACATGCTATTGAGGCAATGCCCTCTGACATGAGCATTGTAATAGAAAAATGTGATCAAATCCACATACCATTGACGTAGCTTTGATAATATCTACCATTTGAGAAGGCCTTCATTGGTGAAAGGGCAGCTGTTCGGCACTCCATCTTTGTGCTTAGTGACTCTAGCATTAGCGACTGGCGAGTGAACATGCTGTGAAGCCCTTGAAGTCCATTGCGTATTGACTCATCCTGGACTTGTGAAAAGTCAATCGGCTCCTCTGGTGTGCTAGCAGTCAGGCGCGCGAGGGCCACAGGGAAATCTTCCTTCATCCACTTCTTCATGGCCGGATTCTCGAATGCAGGCAACACGAAAAGGCGAGACTCAGGACAAGCCTGAAATATAGCAGCTCCGCACTAAAGACATAGAGGTCAGGATAAAAACAACAATCAAAAATTGAGATTACCTGGAAGAAGTAAGGACGAAGCCATATGAGCATGGTCCAGTAACGGCTCGCCCCAACCAAATTTGCTCTTCCAGCAAGACTCGCCTCCTTCTCTTCCACCATTGGCCAGAGAAGCTTGAGAAAGTCATTTGGGACATGAACATGACGCCAACGAGGATCATAAGGCTTGTCAATCCGATATCCACATGCTCCGAGGATTGCCTGTACAATTTGTTTCATGAGTAGTTCATCAATTTAATGCACATAACTCACTTCTTTTACAAAAGCTGGAGCATACTTATCAAAATATGTGTGGCCCCGCACCCAGCCTAAGCGAGATGTTGACGTTGGATCGATCCCAAGTTTCTCCTGAAATATCCAAGCATGTGTCATGGAAGATGTGCCTTTATGTGAGAGACAAAGCCGGCATCTTGATATGCTTTCACATAGAGTCCGTAGAGATTTTGCTTGTGGAACTGTTTCGTTGGTGAGGTGCTGCTGTGTAGAACATAGATCTGTTCAATACTATTAGACATGTCACTCTTTTAAATCAGCCACACTGGGGTATACCTCTCGCCAGCTTTTATTCAGAGACCAATCAATGTCGAGTTTTTCTGTAAGGCTTTTCATGAATGTAGTGGTGGTAGAAGGCAAATGCACCCATCGGGCTCATGAGAGGGTTTTGATGCTCTGAATATATGTTATAGACAGGATTCACTTTCTAGAGATTCAATATCAGCTATAATTTTGTGATAAGTGACTGAGATCATACCGTGCGCATTCCCCGACTGCCCCCTGCCTTCTCTTCCCCCTGCAACCCAAGTATCACAGGGATCTTCACCTTTGGGTCCCTTGGATGTGAAAACTCGAACGGCTGAAGTTTGGCCAACTTGAGAGATCGGAGATCATTGCCGCGGTTACCGCTCGCATTTTGAGCCGTCCATGCAAGATGGCCAATGATGACAGAATGAACTAGGGATGGAATTAATTACCAACATGAGTACAGAGATCGTGGATAGAAACATATGGTTTCGATGTCTGAGAAACCCCATCCCAATCTTCTCAGTAAATTCCCCTGAATCTGTGATGCCTTCCAAGAATGTGTTCGCGATGATATCGACGGCATCTTTGCCTGGAGAAAGACCCCTAAGATAGATACATCAATGATTAGGGACCAGTGTTTAAGATATCCACTTACATTCACACTCATTCAATAGCTGTACGCATCCGGGATTTCAGTGCGTCCATCACAAAAATACTGACTCCAGGGCATGTGTACTTGAGGCTAGGTGTTTCGGCTTCTTGCTCCTTCCAGATACGAAGGACTCCAAAGTATAGCTTCTTCAGATGAGACTAGAATATATTTGACCATTCAGAATCACTCAATGAGGTAACAAACGGTTAGACTTACTGCTCCGATAAACATCCCTGGAATATCAATTCCCTTGCGTGTTCGTTTTGGCCGTTCAGCACAGTACTTGATCCAAAGAATCAAGTGGTGTTCATCAATTATACGATTGCGAATTTCTTGTCTTTGTAAGGCCAAAGTGACGAACTCCTAAGTACAAAACATTGAGTGAGAAAATTATAGATATCTCAGAACATCCAGCTCACCTCCCATGCATGAACAATAGCACGCTGTGTCTTGACACCCCCAAGTCATCGGTTTGCCTCAGCTTGTTTTGCTTCTTCAACCCGGCAGCGTTTCTGGAATTCCTCAAAAGAGAGGTCGATCATCTCGTCAGCCTCCTCGTTTGCCACTTCCTCATCCTCATCCTCATCCTCGTTCTCTTCATCGACCTCGTATTCTTCATCCAGATCAGCTCCTAATCCACTGTCATCATCAACGAGTGTCTGTGAGGTGTCTGCAAAGGTTGGCGATGCTTGCTCGGCTCTGCCAGTTGTGATGTCAACTTGCAGAGTTATCGAGCTTGTATCAGGCTGAGCATTGTCGCATATGACCTGATGTCGATCGAGGGAATATTTAAAGTAGATTGAATAAAAATCTTACCAATAGTCGAGGAGTACCTCTCGAAAATTCTGCAACAAGGTATTCTTTCGAACCTTAAGGCGGAGGGCAGTGCATGCAGCATAAAGCTCGCATTTGTCATTGGCTTGCTCCCTTTAAGATGTCAGCATTGAAGAAAGAGAGGCGAAGGTGAACTGCCTACAGTCGTTGTGAAAACTCTTCACAAGTAAGTGTAAGGGCGCCGTTCGAGTCATGGGGTGTGAGAGAATTCTCGGCGTGAGTGTCTTGATATGGTTCAATTCCCTGATTGGGATGAACGGTGCCTGGCGGATCAGTGTCGGGATTAGTGTTGGAAGGCAGGGACGTCATGCTCAGCGCGAGAAACTGTTGGATGAAGCGGCAGAGTTGGCAATGGAGGAGGGAGAGTAAAACCATGAGTCTGAGTCATCGATTTTGTGTACCTGCATTTGTGGCCCAACCACAAAGTATTTCCGAATATGGTGGTGGCGTCGGGCCACCTGCGTTGGGTGACTTTCTGTGGCATCTGCGCCTCGCATGTTGGGCTTCAAACCGGCAAGTAAAGTAGGAAATCATACAGGAGGGTCCGGTAAATTAAAACACCTAAGTACACTGTGTGCCCTTCAAGGGGTCACCAAGTTTCGTGACCGCCTGCCAAAATTTGGCCAGCGGTCACGAAACACCTGTGACCTGCCCCTGCGAAAGTCCAAGGGGGTCTCCTCGGTTTTTTTTTTTTTTTTTTTTTTTGAAGTCTTCCACGTAGGGTGTATTTTAGACATACTCCAAATACACAAAAAATAGGGTGTTCGATCACAGTCCCTTGGAGGTAGGCTACACCTAAACGACCCTCCTCATCATCCCATCCCTCGACCCGCCGCCTTTGGTTGAAGCCCCATTGGGTGCCGAAGCTTCCAGCTGTTGAGACAGTTGGTGAGAGCTGACCAGTTTCCTTGCGGTTCGCTGAATCTAAACAATCAAGGGCTTCATGGTGTTAGTCCTTCCCAGCATTGGGCACTGAAGCTTCCAAGCCGTCAGTCGCCTGCATGGTTGGTGTGCCAGGCCAACGCCATTGACGGGGGCAGCACATGTAGGTGCTAAGTACCCCTAATGAGATTGGATGGTTTGGAAGTGAAATGTTGAAACAAGTGACTCTGCCTTCCACTATGCCTTCCGCCCTCTGATACAACCCCACCTGCTTTCCTCCCCCATTTCCCAAACCCTAAGGCACGCATCCTGTAGCATCCCCCTACCATGCGAAGGCGGTCGAATATCTAGTGTTTCTCCCCAAGGGGTGTAGCCGGATCATAGGCAACACGGCTGATGATTGGAGACTAGCCTCCTCCCTCCATGGGTTGCCTTCCATGACTAGGTTGCGCCCCCGAAAGGTCTGCGCGAAGCAGAGCAAGACGGTACACGGGCTGCCTGTCAAGTAGGGCCATCAGTTGCGCTTTGAGGTTGTTGTAAACAAGGTCTTCGGGCCTCCAACAAAGCAATTGGGATACAACCACGCCGAAGTCGCGATCTTCTTTGATAAATAAGAAAAGGTGTTGGTTTAATGAATAGATAAGGAATCAGGCAATGAGTGGGGCCCGATGGAGGACGATGCCGATTAATGAGAGGAGTTCGGTAGTGTAGAGCGCGGCCATGGTGGGGGCGACGAATTCCCACGGCCGGATGGTGATGGTTCAAAATCAAGAAGCGTCGTGAAAGTCCAAGGGGGTCTCCTCGTTCGGTTGAGTTTGCCCTGATCGAGGTTTGAACTTCACCCCAGGCAATGTTTGGCTGTGCTTGTCTTCAGCTTCCTCCTAGAGGTTGCACTCGGAATCACCACCGACGAAGCTCTCCACACGTCCGACTCCTTCGTAACCCGCTCTCCATCTATGTTGTCCTCAGCTTATGTGGTGCGAGGACTGCGAGCCTCCTCGTCTCGCCTCCAATGTCGGCGTTACGCTTCCCATGAGGCGCCCCAATACAACGAACCCTCCGGTTGGCTCTTCGGTGAAAAGGTCAGGGCATCTACGCAGATTTCATATCATGTCAGATTGATTCATGGTTGACTCTTGTAGCCACCACCTCCAGGCCAAAAACGAGTGAAGGAGGATTGGGAAAACATTTGGTACATTGGAATGTTTGGAAGCATGGCCTTCGCTACGGTGATGCTCTACTACAAACCGGACACGAGGTGCGTTTCTTTCTGTCGTATCCAACCATTTATGCTGAGAGTTCCTTCGGGACAGCATACAAACGTGGGCACTAAAGGAAGCAAAGGAGAGAATGGAGGCTCGCGGCGAGAAATTCAAATACGAGCCTCAGTCACCGCCACCTTCGTCTTAGCAATCTTTCGGAAAGCCGCTCCTTCTCTAGAAACGTGCCAATAACACTTAAGCATTAAGATAATCATTCTAGGAGTGTCTATTCCATGCGGTGAACATCTAGAAGCGTGGTCTGTCCCCACATCTCCATCTCAACGTTTACTCCCAAGTCGCCTTGTACTCCTCCGGAGTCATCAGCTTGTCCACCTATTAAAATGTCCAGCTTCAGTAGTCACGTAAAATCAATGTCCGGTCGCCTTACCTCCGACGGATCGGAAAGTTTGATTTTGCAGAGCCAGCCTTGGGGAAATGGTCAACACAGGAGGAAAAACTACCCGAAATTAACCCACCCTTGTCTTCGGCAGACTTATTCAGCAAGCCCGGCTCGTTCGAAAGCGTCTCATTGATCTCCTCGACGATACCAGAGACGGGGGCGTACTGCAACAAAACGCATGAGGACTAGAACGACTTGTGATAGATAGATCGTTCGACTGACAATATCAGAAGCGGCCTTAACGCTTTCGACTGCCCCAAGTTGGTCTGCGAGTCGCGTTCACGTTTAGCCAAAATAGAACGAACATTGAAATAAATGTATCCTCACCTCCTTGTTGGACTGTAGTTCCAACAGCCGGCAGTTCAACGAACACGACGTCCCCGAGAACACTCTGCGCGTGGTCCGTAATTCCAACGATACCGACCCCCGTCTCATCGTCGAAATTCACGACTTCGTGCTCCGAAGTGTATTTCTTGACTAGGAAGGCGAACTCAGCACCTGCTCTGACGACTTGGCATGCTGAACATACTGTGGAGTGACCGGATCTGGAGGGCTCCGGCGCGTAGAACGTGTGAGGTAGGAGCAGCTCGGAACCTCGGTGTTGAGGAGGCAATCCTTGAGGAACGAATGAGGGTTCGGAGTCCCGTCTGCATGGTGGAGGTTGAGAGGAAGGAGGAAGGAAGAAGCGGGGCGTGCTTAGGGAATGGCGGAGTGGGTCTCCGATAGAGGAGCCGAGATGTTTTCACTGAGTTCCTCTTTTAGGTTCCGCATCAGCCCTTCCAAAACACGAGACGCGGCGGGGACGCGGCAGAATTCATCTTTGGGATTCATTTCACTTTTTGAGTCTATTTTGCTTCCATATATAAAAGTAGAAGATGAAAGCAAATGCAGAAGGAACGCGCTGATTATAGGCTTTGGAGCTTCGTTGCAGGAATTAGGGATTCGGATAGACTCGCATGCACCGGAGACCCCTTTTCGTGAATATGACTATCTACTAAGAGTGGGGAGAAATATTAACTGCAGCAGGGTGATGCCGCTTAAGCGTATTCGAGGATCTTAGTCACAATGCCAGTTCCAACTGAAAGCATTGTGTAAGAACAATATCACTGACGAATACGGTAAAAAAAACTCACTGGTCTTGTTTGCCTCACGGAGAGTGAAGCGGGTGCCGACTTCAAGAGCAACATCGAACACGAGGGAGCAGACCATCTCAACATTGTCGCCAGGCATAACCTACACAGTGTTAGCCAATACAACACGAGGGGATACAGCAAAGACTTTACCATCTTCTCAGCAGCATCAGCAGTGCCTTCAGGGAAGGTGAGAGCAGCGGTAATGTCGGCAGTACGGATGAAGCATTGAGGCCTGTAGTTCTCCATGAAAGGCGTATAACGACCACCTGAAAACTTGCTCAGAACGCCTGGCATAATTAATCAATGACGAACGAACCTTCATCCTTGGTGAGAATCTAGATGAAGAACGTCAGCAGTGCGGTAGACTGGAGGAACGGAAAAGACGCACGTAGAGCTGAGCCAAGAACTTTTTCGCAGCCTTGATAGAACCAGGAGCAGCAAGAACCTGTCCACGACGGATTTGCTCACGCTTGATACCACGCAGGAGTGCACCCATGTTATCTCCGGCCTCAGCACGGTCGAGCTCCTTGTGGAACATCTCAATGCCAGTCAAAGTAGTCTTCAAAGAGGGTCCAAAGCCAATAATTTCAACATCAGTTCCCTTGTTGGCAGTACCGCGCTCGACCTTGAAAAGATTTATGAACAATTCGATCTACGCCTCCGCCTTGACGGTACTTACGCGACCAGTTGCAACAGTTCCACGGCCAGAGATGGAGAAAACGTCTAGCAGACTGTTAGCAATGTGAAACAACAGGTAAACTATGTTCCATACCTTCGATAGGCATGAGGAAGGGCTTCTCCAAGTCACCTATGTGCAATAATGAGAAAAGAGAACGGCAAAAAATCATGGAGGAGTCATACGAGGGGGAAGCTCGAGCCAGTTGTCGCAAGCCTCAGTGAGTTCAATAATCTTCTTTTCGCCAATAGCCGCGTCACGTCCCTCAAGAGCAGCCAAAGCCGAACCCATAATGATAGGTGTGTTCTCGCCATCGAAGTCGTAGGTGGACAAGAGGTCGCGCATTTCCATATCCACGAGTTCGAGCATTTCCGGGTCCGAGATTTGGTCAACCTTGTTAATGAAGACAACCAAGCGCTTGATTCCGACTTGACGAGCAAGGAGCAAGTGTTCGCGAGTTTGAGGCATTTGACCATCCGACGCCGAGACGACGATAATAGCCCCATCCATTTGAGCAGCGCCAGTAATCATGTTCTTGATGTCTATTGCAAACGTATCAGAGGCTGAAAGACTTGAGTAAGGGATAGCGCACAGTCAGCATGTCCGGGACAGTCAATATGGCCGTAGTGGCGATTGGGTGTCTCGTACTCGACGTGGGCAGAGTTGATGGTGATACCACGAGCCTTCTCCTCAGGCGCCTTGTCGATTTGGTTGTAGTCGGTGAACTTGGCACCACCTTGGGCAGAGAGGACTTTGGTAATAGCAGCAGTCAATGTTGTTTTACCGTGGTCGACATGGCCTAAGTCATGTCAGTACACAGGTGTGAGTGACATTGAGGAAGCGCACACACCAATGGTTCCGATATTCATGTGAGGCTTGTTGCGCGAGAACTGCTCAGCATACCCTCTCCTGGCAACTACGTGGGTATGTCAGAGGAGAATTTTTAGGCATAAACGCGTCGGTAGGTACCTGCAGCGAGCGTGGGCAGTGAAGACCACGGGTTTTGGATGCGTTGGCGCGCCCAAGCGGAGATGAGCGAGGCTGGAAACCGAATCAGCAGAAAAATTGAGCATAATAGAGCTCTGAGACTCACAGCGTACCGAGGCGAAGGTGCGAGAGGCAGCTCTGCAGGAGGTGAGCTGCAACATGGTGTCGACTTGTGAATGAAAGAGTTGAGTCGCAAATTTTGTTCTCGAGTGAGCCGGCAAATCCCGGCTCGAGGACAGGGACACCGAAGACATGGTTAGGGTTCATCCTACCCTCTTCCTCCGGTTATGTCTTCCCCAGATCGTCAAGAACTCATCCGCAATGCAGTCGCTTTTCTTGCAGATCCGAAGGTTATTTTGTTCGTCTAAATATGTGTTCTATGTACTGACTGGCTGGTAGAGCCAGGCTTCACCTGTCACCCAGCGGATTCAATTCCTAGAAGCTAAAGGACTCACACCGGCAGAAATCGACATGGCCATGAAACAAGCAGCCTATTCCAGTGCACCTCCTCAGGCCTCTTATTGGCCTCAGTATGGACCGAATCCGTATGCAGTCATGCCGCCTCCCGCTCACCGTTGGGACTGGCGCGACTACTTTGTGAGACGCCCAACCGGCTACCAACCGGCAAACACATGCTTACCAGCTTCCCCAGATTACTGCCGTCGTCTCTGGTGCAATAACCTACGGTGCAGTCTCATTGTTCCAAGTGTGTCCATCCACATTTGAAATGATATCATTGCTCACAGTACATGCAGAAATACTTGCTACCCCACCTCCAACCGCCGACGTCCACCGCCTACGAAGAGGATCGCGATGCGCTGAATGCTCAGTTCGACGCTGCTGAAGCTCTACTGAAAGAAATACAAAGCGAAACTGTCGCTGTTCGAGCTGCCGTCGAGGAACAGAAGGAAAGGATTGATCAGACGACGAACGACGTTCAAACCGTCGTTGCGGACTTAAGGGAGGGGGAATCCAGGACTCGGGACGAAATGCGGGAAATTCGTGAAGAAATCACCAACATTCGCGAGATGTTGCCCAAGGTACGAGTTCCCAGCTCTTCCGTTCTTTTGTCTCTCATCGCGAGAATTAGATGATTGAGAAAAACAAGGAATCTCAGAACCAATCTTTGGCTGAATTGCAGCAAGAGTTGAAGTCTCTCAAAACCTTAACGATCACCCGGACTTCAAGCACTCCTACTACAATACCTCTTCCGAACTTAGGCCGGCCATCCATACCTTCATGGCAGCTAGCCACCCAACCTCCAGTATCAAGTGGCATTGAATCATCAGCCTCAGCACCTATTCCCTCATTGACTACCTCCGGTACATCAGCAGTCAATGGCAAAGGAAAGGAGATAGAGAGGGATTCACCAGAGGTATTTTAAAACTAGTTTCATCATTTCTTCACCAGCCATAGTATGATACTTAATCCAAGATGTAGTGATATATATATACCTCTATAATGAAGCAGATCCCTCGACTTCATGTACGTCTGTTTGTACGTCTGCTCGTGCCCGTTTTCCGTTTCGTCTCTCCTCCCTCAGACACTTTATTGTTCTACCCCCAGGCAATGTCCCATCCTCTATCCCCCCAATGCTGCTTAGTTCTTATTTCCTAGAGTATTGCATGACGGACAATTAATACAGTAAGACCCTACACTCGGTTGTAGCTTTTTATCCTCCACTTCCTTGCTGCATTCGTCTCTCATCCCGTCTTTTCTCCTTTTTTTTTTTTTCTTTTTTAATTCCGTAGTTTAACGTGATGCAAGTCGTCAAGGACTAAGACGCACGGGCAGTTGAGCCACCCCTTAAGGGGGTGATCAACCACCAGTCCTCCGGTATGAGTGTCTACAGGGGTCTCGGATCACCGAGAGCGGCGAAGGAAATATAGCTATATGAACAGGATGGGGTGGAGAGAGGGGTGTAAGTGTGTAGGATAGTAGTCCTACGAGCTCCGTAGCAGTGGCTTGTAGGTCGAAGTTCGACAATAAGTCCCATAAAGAAACAAACCATTACGAAGCACCCATTGGGCCTGCTTCTTTTGTTGAAATGCGATACACCAGGAGATTGAATCGAATGTTGCGAGCTTATCACCAGAGCGGGTAACAGCATCTGGAACAAGTGGTCGTATTCGTCGAATTTCACCAATTGCAGGAGCAAGTTGGTTGAACGCAAGCCATTCCGATAAAAAGTTGGTCGTCAAATCCTTATCTGACATCCCGGCACAGGGACCCTTGGCTGGCACACTGTGGACAACTACGCGGTGCCATGGGTCATCCAAGGTAACTTGAATCTGTTCGTCATCTGGAAGGGCATACTTGCGCCTAGCCCATTTGATGATGTCGTTCTTCGCGGCTTCGTCATTGACAAGGATTGTAGCAGCGGAAGGAGGGGTGATGGTGATGGCAATGTTGTCCAGATGTGTATATTCGACGGCAACAGCCTTTATGTTGAAGCGGCTGATCTCGTTGGTGTCCTTCGTCAGCATCCAATTGAAGCTGTTCCGCATGTCATGGGGAGGCTGATGCTTGACCTTAGTCACAACAGGAGCTATGATGATGCGTCGGGAGTGCGGCTGGCGTTGGCCAGTCCGAGTTGAGTGTGAGGGTCGGAGTGACGGGGTCGTGGTTGCCACAGCAGCGGCATAAGTCTTAGGGGTGGTGTTTGTTTTCTGGATGTCAGTGTTCGTTGTGGTTGTCGTGGGTGCTGCCTTCGTTCTCAGAGCATCCGAGAGCGAGTGGAGAGCCTTCTGTGCGCCGGAGGTATCCACGTTGGCAAAATCTGGGTTGTGCGCGACGAGTGACAAGAGCGTTCTTGAGAGGCTCTCGAGCTGGGAGGTTAAGACCTCCAGGAGGGTCTGCAGTGTTGCAGGTGTCTGGGTGGTAGTCTGGGTGGAATGCTGTGGTGCAGGGGGCGTAGGTACAGAGGCAGGCAGTGTGACATCGGGCTTATGGGTGATTTTGCCCTTCTTGAGGATGCGGTTCGAGTGTGGAGATGTCTTCGTGAGCTCTACGGTGCTGGTCTGGGGTTTCGGAGCGTTCTCTGCGGCCTCCGGAGGGTCAGGAGGGCGTTCGCGGCGTGTGCCACGACTCGGTGGGTGATGACGGTTCGAGTGTGACATGATCGTGTCTTTTCTCCTTTCACATAAGCGCCTGCTCGGCTGCCACTGGTAGGTGTTGAGATCAGCTGAAGGAGGCTTCAATGTACATGAATGTAGATATTTTGATTGTGGCTCGGTGAAGTTGTGGTTTGAGCTGTTACTCCTCCAGATTTGAGGGGTATCTGGTGCAAATTCGGTGTCGGATTCTGCATTTCGAGGCTGGCTACGGGAGTAGGTGTTATGCTTTGTCAGCAACATTCACTTGAGGACTGCGTGACTTGTGTCACAAGTGACAATCCGTCCCATGTTCAGCCAGCTCCGCAATGCCGTCGAACAGTTGGCAGCAGGCTCTTCACCATCGGACACCCACTCAGCGACGTTAGCGCTTACACCACGCTCGCAATCCTTCGACCTCCAGTCCTCGCACGTGGTATCTCCAAGCCAGTTGGCGGATTCTGCAATGTCGACCTTGCGCAAGTCCCTCGTATCCCAACGCACGTCCAGTACTGGGACGACAACCACCCAAAGGGCCAATTCTCCCGCACGGCCAGCTGAGAATGCAACGAGTACGACGGCTACAACAACACCTACAGCGCGCAAGTCAAACCTGGAGGAGAGACTGCGGCGCGCCACACATTCTGCGATCGTAGGGGAACGCCCGACTGCGAGATCGTCCTCTCCTCGATCATCCTCTCCCACTCCATCGACCGTAACTCGATCGACACGAGTCGCCTCGCCGTCCCCCATGGCCAGAACCCGAACGCCCGTGCCTGCAAAACGCGAAGCCTCCCCCGCGGCGTCGCGACGTGGTGAGCCCGTCTTGAAACCTTCCACCTCTCGCGAATCTAAACTTGGTCACCCCACTGAACTCTTATTGGAAAAATCCGTCTCTGGATCGCCAAAGCCTCGCACGAAAAGGCTGGAGGACGTACCGCCAGCAGCTACTGAAACGCCCATAGATGTTTCGCCGAAGGAAGTCGAGAAGGATGCTCTGATGGACTCTATCGTTGATAGCCAACCGCAAGACGTTTCCCCTCCTCCCGAAGAACCCAAAGTCGATGGTGTTCCTTCACCAATGCCAGCTAAACCCGCTACCGAAGAGCCCAGTCGGACGACCCCGACGGAGGTTGATGCCAGCAGCGAAGTGGAGGTCAAGGATGAAGCATCTGAGGAGTTAGCCGTTGAGCAAACGGTGGAAGTTGAGGAAATACCCATCCCATCCGCGACTCCCTCGCCAGCCCCAGATACTGTGACTGCCGTTGCAGAAAATGCCGTACCTGCTGTTCCGGAGGAAGCTCCTGCTGTCCTAGTGGACACGCCAGCCGTTCCAGAACAAACACCCTCTGGTCCCACGGACGACCTTCCCGTTTTGAAAGAGAGGCCAGTCGAAGTCGTCCAATCGGAACCATCAACTGAAACCGTTGAACCAAATGCTCCTCCCGCTCAAATTGAAACCTCTATCCCAGAAAGCAAGTCGGAGGTTGTTGAGTCGAACCCTCCACCTGTATCAATGGAGTCGGAGTCGGACGCACCTGAGAAACAGGAGGAAATGGTCGAGGCGCCCGCACCAACACCTTCTCCCCCAGTTGTGGACCGTTCCGCCGAAGTGGAAAGTTTGCAAGAGAGGTTGAAGCAGGTTGAACAGCGGTTCTCTGGTGTGTTTTCAAATCAACCTTCCCTTAAGGATGCTTTGCTCATGAGGTGTAATAGATGTTTCTACCTCTTTCAAGCGACTGCAGGCAGAGAAACTCGCTGCTGACAGTGTCCTGCGCGAATCTACACCACTGGAAAGCATGAACGACGCGGAGGCTCTCCGCGAGTTCTTCGCCAACCTCAAGAACAAAGATCAAGTCTTCCAAGACGAGATCAAGCGGCTGAACCAGAAGCTGGAAGGTAAGAGCAATCTATTCACTGTACATTGACAGTTGTTCATTTGCTTGTACAGTTCAAGAAGACCGCTTCGACGAGCTCCGTGAGACTCACAGATTGGAATCACATTCCCGGTCAGAAGAGGTCAAGAAACTGCAAACTCAACTGGACGAAACCGAGGCACTCTTCCAAGCTGCTCAAAGGGCAACGTCCAGTGTGGAAGAGGCATCGCAGAAAGACAGGGAGGAGATCGAGCGGCTACATAAAGAGGTCGAGTCGGCGAAGGGCCTTGCGAAAGAGGAAGAAGAGAAACGGGTCAAGGCCATCAGCTTGCTCAAAACCGTCCGGCAAAAGTTGGTAAAGGCGGAGAAGGATAAGGAGGATGCGATAAAGGAAGTGGCAGCCTCGAAGGAGCGGGAGAAGGGCGACAAGGATAAGGAGATGGCCGAGAGGATGAATTTACAGTATGAGATGGACGATTTGAAGGCTGCTCACGAGAAGGCTACTGCAAACCTGAAGTCCCAATTCGAGAAGGACATGGCCAATTTGCGAGAGCGCTACGAGCAAGAGATCATTGTTCTGAAAGGACAGGCTGAATTGGACCTCGCCGCAGCCAAGGTGCGTTCGTTTGACACTTCTGCATACCTCATTCGTTCAAGCTATCAAACAGAGCGCGTATGCAAAGGAATTGGCTGCGAAGACATCGCAAATCTCGACGTTGGAGAACTCCCTGAACAACGTTTCGCGAGATAAGAACGCATTCTTCGACCAACTCCAGCTCCGGCAAGCCGAAGTTGAGTCCGCACAGGGGCACTTGGAGTCGTTGGAGCACCAAAACACCGAGTTCCAGTTCCAGCTACGCGAATCCAACGACCGCCTCGCGCTGCTCAAGGAGGAATACGCTGAGCTCCTCCGCGAATCCGAAAGCCGGTCCCGCGAGCCCACAACGTCCGCTGACGAGGTCGCCCGTATGATCTCTGCTACCGAAACGAAGTACGAAGCACGCATCGCAGAGATGAAGCGCAATATTTCTGTGCTAGAGAAGGAGCGCTACGAGAGCGAGGCGGACTGGAGCAAGAAGCTCAAAGAGAAGGTGAAGGATCTCGAGGAAATGAAACGCGTTCTTGGCACAGCGACGAGGTCGCGCGAGAATGAAGAGAACCTCATCGCTGAACTTAAGGCAGACCTGGCGAGAGCGCAGGAGACTTCGAAGGCTCTACAACACCAAGCTGCTGAGTTGCCCATCCTTCGTGAGCAGGTTCAGGAATCACAGGTAAATATGAAGGTTGTTCTACTCTAGTTCTTATGGCTTATCTGTTCCGTAGAAATCGTCGAAGGAGCAGGAGCAAGAATTCAGCGTCAAGATTACGGTGCTCGAGAGGCAACTCGAAGATCACAAGACGCGTGAAGTTCAGCTCAAGCAGAGCAACAAGGTGAAGGCATTTAATATGACCTTCACTGAGAAATGCTGATTGCTCATTAACTGCAGACCCTGCGCGACGAGCTCCGCAAAGTGCAATCTTCCGCCGCCCTGCTCGAGCGCCAGCGCAATCCGGGAGTTGGGTACTGGACCACCCGCGTTGCAGAGGGCAATGGGCATACCTCCGCCGCCATCGAGTCGCGGACATCAATCTCCTCTCCTTCAGACTCGACATCAAGAGCGTCTTCCCCTGCACCTAGCACAGCGGCCTCAACCAAGGCCGAGGAAGAGGTCAACTTGGAGTATCTTCGGAATGTCATCCTTCAGTTCTTGGAGCATAAGGAGATGCGGGTGAGTAACCTTTCGATGTAATTTTGTCACCTCTCTAATCTTGCCACTTTCGTAGCCCAACCTCGTGAGAGTGCTGTCCATCATCCTCCACTTCACTCCCCAGGAGACAAGGAGGCTGATCGCAAAGGTGTAGATGCCTGGTGCTCTACTTATCCTTTGCCAGCACATTCTCGCATGTACGTTGGGGTAGTAATGATACCCGTTGCTTCGGTCATCCAGCATTTATTTATTATCCATGTCCAATCGCATTGCTTTACCGTACAGAATACATCATACATTCGGGCTGACAATACTATCCTAGTCAATGTTCACAAAACACAAGTCAGAAGTAGATCACGCAGAAGGTAACAAGATGTCAATCGTGTCGAACTGAAGGCTATTTCAAGACCTTGGTTTCTTTACAACCCCGGTTCCTGGTATGGAGGGAGGTCTTCATCCTTGCTGTCCTTGTCCTTGGGCGGCGCGTTTCCGGCATGCAGGACCCTCTCCCTTTCCTCACGCTCGAGCCTCTTCTTCTCCTCTTCAGCAGTCTCATGGCGCGGTGCTTCAGTAGACGCTGGAGCTGCAGGAGCAGGAACGGGTTCCGAGGGCGGAGGGCCAGCGACCGCTCCAGGCGCTTGTTGGGAGTACAGAGCCGCAAGACGCCTCTTCTCTTCTTCCGCTGTTGGGTGGTGGGGAACAGGAGCAGGAGCGGCGAAGGCAGATGTTTGTCCGTACAGCAGAGAAGCACTTTCGCCTGCGGGGAGACCTCCCGTGCGAGGTCCAGCGTCAAGGGAGGCGCCCTTGATGTCATGCAAAGAACCACTCGCGGGACCAGGGCCTGTAGGACCAGCAGAAAGTGGGACGCCAGTCTCCGCGACTGTGGGGGTAATGATAGGAACTGTATTGGTGGGCTTCGCAGGATCAGAGACGACTGGAGAAACTGGTGCAGGAACCGGAATTGGGGCAGGCGACTGATTCAAAGCCTGAGGATTGATGGGAGGAGAATTAGATTGATTGGTGTGTACACCAGGGACAGGGCTGGCGGGAAGAGGCTTCGTCGACGACAAAGGAGTCGGTAATGCAACCGGTTTTGCTGACGATGGCGTAGTCGAAGACTGGATGCTAGAGAGTTCACTGGCGTGACTCTCGCCGAAGCTCTGGGTGTCAGATCTAGTAAGATCAGAAGCTGCAACTTGGGGAGGAAGATTGATGTGGCCAGTCTTGTAATTATCCAGGGCTCGCTGCAAAGAAGCACGAACTGCTCCTGTGGTATGGCCGCCAAGATAGGGGCTTGAAGGCAAAGGAGGAATAGCAGGCAGAGCAGCGATAATTGCAGGCGCCGCTTGCGACAAAAGAACGAGTTTTTCACCATACTGAGACCCAAGTTGTTAGGCAAGATATAGAGTATTCGGGTAAAGGACATTCACCTCTCGGATCGCATCCCATTTGATTTGCTCGCTTTCACGGATGGCTTTCCTCTTTAGGACTTCAATCTCGCGTTCTTGTGGAAGATCCTCAGCCTCAGCTTTGCGAAGCTGTTCACGCAGCTCGAAGATCCTCTTGTCATTGGTCTTTGCTTGCTCGTGCTCAAGACGCCCGATCTGTCCTTGAAGTCCTGCGCGAATATTCCTGCGGGGCTGGAGAGCGGTCTCAGCATCGCGGAGCGCCTTGAGAGGTGCACGGGCGCTGTCTAGTTTGTCCGATAGAGAAGTCGCAAGCGAGCCTTGAACGAAATTGAGATAGGCAAGTCTGTCGGTAACTATGACGCGATCGATGTTATTTTTGAGCAAATCGTCAGAGATCTTAGTACTCACCATCTTTGAGATCTTCTGCTTCGGACTGGCCCCATGTATAGAGCTCCTTGCTCTGAGATTTTGAATCGCGGGCGACGCTGTCAAAGTCGATTGCGATACCCTTCTCAGTGGTGATTATTTTCTGAACGGGGGTGGTAGACCTAGATTGCAAGAAAGGACATTGTCTCGATCTTGTACAACATCGAAGACGACTTACGAGTACTGCTGCTGGAAGGTGCGGAACTGGTACTGGAGTGCTTCCAGAGTGTGCGATTTGGCTCCACCCTGTGCTGCGGCTTCGTTTGCAGGGGGCTGGCTTGCAGGATCTGGGCTGGACGGGCGGGCATGGTGGCTGGAGGGCAGGTGTGCGGCGAGCGGCGATGCGTTGATGGCAGACTGGGCCTTGTCAGCGAACGATGTGAGGAAGCTTGGGACGGGCATTGTGAGGTGGGTCTCAGAGAAGTAAGGAAATTGCGGTTATATAGCCGTTGACGACGTCATAAGGTAGGTACAGCAACTCCAAATACAGACAAACAGCACAGCCCCTCTACGCGATGATCTTCCGCGCAGACTTGCCCTTCTTCTCAGAGTCCTTGTGCGACAAGAACTCCACCTCCGTCGCAAGAGGTCCTGCCAGTCGCTGGCTCTCGCTGTATCCAAGAACATTGATCTTAAAGTGCTTCCCCACTCCTTCTATTCGTGAGCGCAGCGCAGCGTCGTCGTCATTCGTGTTGGGTGCAAGCCTTGTCCATATCGAAAGCCGATAGAACTGCGGCCGCGTCGACACAATTACACCAGTAATCAACGACACCGCATTGCCGCCACCGCCCTGTGTCGGTGCTGGGTCGAATGTCTCCCCGATCGCTGCGAGCATCTGATTATTTTATCAATCTCATTATCCAAGAACTATATGGGCGCAGTGCGTACCGTATACAGCCACATCTTGTCGACATGCGCACGATTTTTGTCCTTCGGCAACTGAATGCTCCATTTCCCTCCGTTCTTATTAGCTTCATCCTCCCATGCTGGAATAATGCCCTCCTGCGTACACCTTTTCAGTCTGCGTATCAATGGCAACTAACTGATACTGACCTTGAACAGATAGTAATTCGCCTTCTGGGGCAGTTGAGAGGGCGGAATGATGTTATTGTACAAACTGCATGATGTCATCCCATTGAGTTCCGTCACATACTGATCGGGTAGCAGACTCACCCCCAGAACTCCTCCACACTGTCGAAGCTGATGACGCGCTTGATATCCTCCATCCATCCTTGAGCAGCAGCGACACCAGGTGTCTGCGGAATTGGTGTCTGAGGGAACGCTGACACAGGCGTCTGTGGCAGGTTGCGTCCTTTGGTTGCCGGTGAATCGAACCAAAGTGTCCATGGCGAATACAGGGGATGCTTAACGAAAGTTGGTCAACGATGACACACGGGTTGGTTCAAGGGACACAACACATACCTTGACGTTGAAGTTGGTGGGATCGCTGAAGACAGTCCTGATGCCTTCAGCCTGGGCTTGCATATCAACCTCTTGGATCTCTCCGTTCTCAAGCTCCTCGTCGGTAGGACTTTGGATGTCTTGATCAGCCAAAGCGGCAGAGAGCGCAGCTCTCGAAGCTTGCAAGGCAGGACCAGGCAGGGTAGATGTAGCGCTCATAGTGATATTTTACGGGTGGAAAGAGGAAAAGTGGACTGATGAGGCACGAGCGAGAGAAACCAAGACCTGGGAGCCGAACACGAGAGAAAACAAGAGTACTGGAACGCGATTTTGCGATGGCGCGGGATCTAACGGAGGAAAAAAGCGAGAGCGAAATACAGGTATTAAAAATACGGAGGTTTATAGAGGGGGGATGGAGGAGAGGGCGGGAGATGTCAGGTTATGGTTTTGTGAGAGTCGTATCGTCAAGTCTGGATTTTTGTTGAGAGACCGGCACGTGAGAAGCAATCCCGTGCCGCCGGTCGGCATTACGGAGATCATCTCGGCCGCTGACTTATCAGATAATCCATTTTTGGAACGGGCACCCCTCCAGTCTTTTCGGCCGACGCCTGTCTGCACTTTCCTCCTCCCCCATGGATGCCTTCTACGCAAAGCTTCTCGCTGCGGCGACTGGCTCGTCCCTGACGGCCTTGACGAGTATGTCTCTCTTCTGTTGTTTCCTGCAGTATACTCATCCATTTCGTGCTCCAGTGACGCCATTCGACGTCGTAAAAACCCGCCTGCAGACGCAGCCGCCAGAGACACGTCCGCTTTTTCCTCGCCCGCCACCTAACACATGTTGCCAACCGACAAATCCAGCTGGCTGTGTCCGCAACATGTCCTCTCTCGCTGTCAGGTCGCTGCCCACCGAGGTCGTGTGTGTATGGGAAGCGGGTCTCATGAAAACTGAGCGCGTGAACGGGTTCTTCGATGCCGTACGGCACGTCTGGAGAGCCGAAGGCGTGCGTGGACTCTGGAAGGGAGCCGCGACAACGCTGTGAGTCCGTTTCATCCATCTATTAAGAAGACTATCTTACACCTTCGTTTTATTTCAGAGTCATTGGCGTGCCTTCATCCACCGCTTACATACTCACATATGACCACCTCCTCAACGTCATACTTCCGCCATTTATATCTTCGCCGACCTTGGTCCCATTGGTGGCTGGCATTATTGCTCGATCGACCATTTCCACCGTCGCGTCACCACTAGAACTTGTTCGCACAAACCTCCAGTCAACGCCTGTGTCACCGGGGCAACCGCACACCCTTCGCTCAGTTCTCGACTCCGTTCGAACTGTGGTCCAGAAACGCGGGGTTCAGTTCCTATGGCGCGGATTGGGTCCCACACTATGGCGAGACGTGCCCTTCTCAGGTTTCTACTGGGCAAGCTATGAAACTTGGAAAAGGGCGTTCGCAAAACGCGGCCACGAGGGTGCTTGGGTCGCTTTCATCAGTGGAGCAGTCAGCGGAACTTCCGCTGCTCTGATAACTTCGCCTTTCGATGTCCTCAAAACTCGCCGCCAGGCTCTGATTATGTCGCCCACAACGCAACATATTACACGGACGTTCCCTCTCATACTGCAAATCATTCGGACAGAAGGTTCATCTGCGTTATTTGCTGGGTTGGTACCTCGGATAGTCAAAATAGCTCCTGCCTGTGGAATTATGATTTCTTGTTATGAGGTATGTCCCACATTCTCCAGTCCTTCATCTCTCTGACAATTTTCTCAATTCATTCAGGGCGTTGGCAAAATTTTGACGAAACCATCTAGATCATAGCATTGTTGCATAGAGCATGCTAATCCGAGCATTGTAATATTATCTATATACTATACACCTAATGTCACATACATCCCTCCAAAATGTCCTCGCTCCGCATGTCATGAGAGTTTATTGAGTTGCCGGTTAGCGTTGTGCAGCTTTCCTCCGACGCGGTCGACTTCATTCGATAGATCATCTAGCATCTCGATCTGCAACGCGACTTCGTGTCCGATCGCCTCTCCAAGCTGTCTCTGCCGCTGCAGGATCGTCGTCAGCTGTGAAAGCTGGTTATCCTGTTGTTGAATTTGTGTTTGCTGCAAACCGAGCAGGCCAACGTTATCCAGGGGACGAGTGACTTCATTCTCCTTTGCTGGGGCACCGAATACCCTCCTAGCCGGCTTCGCAGCAGCAGCTCCGAGTAGTGCCTCTCGATCGGAGTCCGGCGGGGGCACTGCAGCTCTTGCAGCTACCGCTGACGCAGCGGCCCGCGCACTGGACTGCCTCGCCACCGAGACGACCTTGCTCAGTTTCTCGCAGTCGTCCTGCAGTCGCGCGACCATATCCGTCCTCCTCTGCAGCTCACCCTCGCTCATCCCCGCTAGCGCCAGCTCCTGGAGACCCTTCCCAAGATTACCAATCCGCGATAGCACTCCGGCCAGTTTGGATTTGGCCCCGACGTTGCTCTTGTGCGCAGCGGCGACGTCACCGCGGTCGGAAAGGGCGTCGCGCTTGTTGATGTCTGCCCAGACGTCCCGTAGGCGCGACTGCAGCTCGGCGTGCTCGTCGAGCCATGTTGTCGATGTGAAGCTCGATGGTGGCGCCCCTCCGACGTCTGCTTGCCGCCCGATGGGGACCCCGAGGAAGTCTTTGAATGCGAAGGTCTCTCGCCACTTGTCCTCCTTCGCACTGAGGATGGCGCGTAGGTACGCCTCGAGACCTGTCCGTCTCTCGTCTAATAGTTTGGTATCTGTATGCGATCGTAGCAAGGAGAACTTGTGTTTAGGAGGAAGGGGGGCAGGAGGGGGTGATCCAGCGGCTTTCGTGAGCTCTGTGTGTAGGTCGTCGAACTCGGAGTAGCGCCGCCACATTTGCCATGATCGTACATGGGCCTGGATGTCGATGTGGTAGACGGTGTGTGGTTTGGGTGTCGTCCGCTCTTCATACCCACGTATGAAGATCGCCTGGATGGCAGTCATGGCGAGAAACAAGGACAGTCAGTCAGAATACTGTCATCAGTTCCAAATCAGGCCAATAGAGCCCCTGTGCAACTGATGTGTCAGTGCGAGTGCATTGAGCGTCGCGGAGACGCTGGGGTTAGTCTGGCTGCATAGTAGGTGTGGGGTTGGCGTGCCAGGTATCTGTACAAGGTGCTCAGCCGCCACCGATCACTTTCACACAACTTGTGACTATGGTTTACTTCCATTGACAATTACAAACTTTGCCCCTGCCCCTGTATAGCATTCCATAACCAAACCAAAAACCCACCACCCCCATCCCCTACCCTTCAGAAAAGCTATGAACCCAGGGAATACGTCTAGAGTGACATCTTCGAGGGTGACATCGACGAAACCGATCTCCTTCATTTGCACAACATATTCCTCGTCCGATATCAAATTACTCCGAGGCATCATGCGCAGTACCGAAGTGACAATCTTTGTCCAATTAGTTGCCAGAGCAGCAGAGGAGAAGCAGACATCCGCAAGGGCGATAGTGCCTTGAGGAGCTAGCTTGGCAAATGACTGTTCGAGAAAACGGCAACGGGTGTGGAAGTGGTATGCACAGTCGAGGGCCAGGATCGAATCAAACTCTCCTAGAGTAGAGGGGCATAACGGGTGATTCACGGTTGAGCTGTCGTAAACAGCATCACCATGATGAAGGTCCACTTTGGTTGGAGTCTGGCAGGTTGATTGGAGCTTTTGGACACGTTCGAGGGAGCGTTGGTGATGAAGTGCCAGGCTCGTAATGCCTGCGAGGCGTGATGGTCGTGGAAGAGAGGGTTCTGACAAGAGAAGTAACAAAGATTCTCCAGTTCCATGACCAACATCTACAGAACAGTCAGTGGTGCGAGCGGGAGGGAGCAGATGAAGAGTGTACCTAACACTGAACCACCTTCCTTCAGATGAGCAGCAGTGGTCAACTTCAGAGCTAGGGCTACGATAGAGAATTAGAATTGTTCTTCTCTTTGACTCGTAAGACATCACAGACCTTTACATGCCTCGGGTAAATTCTTCGCGTCCTGAATTGATTCGGAAGGTCGAAAAGCTTCCACAAACACAATCTGGCTACGCTTACCTTCCAGAAGCCCATATTCAGCCATTCAGTCGCAGGAGGTGCATCTCGGTCCTCTGAGGATGATTTGTTGAGAGCAAGATGGAATAAGCCGTATGGATCTTGAGAGCGAGTCCTAGACCACATTGTGAACCCGAGCAGGGTGGAGAGAGAAGTGATGGTGAGCGGGCCCAGGAGAGTTGTTAAGTTGTTCATTCTTCTTGGTCCGTGGAGTAGGACTCTATAACGATTGTCTCCGATGGTTTGACGCGACAATTTGTCCTCTATGACAGTGTTATCAGGTGTTATCAGCGAGAAAAGCGTGAAACAAAGTGCTTCAACACACACACATTTGGTTTAATTGACTGCCAATATGTCGATATACCCAACATGCGCCGGTGTCATAACGGTGAGTAGACGAAAGCAATCACAGCTTCCGCGGAATCTAAGTATTAGCTAATCGGCCCGTGACACAACCGTTTTCCCGCCTTTTCCGGAAGTCAAGGACAAAGACACGTTTTTAAGACGCTCTGCTCGAGTATTCTGAGGGTAGTCTTCAACAGGTTGTGAGTATTTCGCAGGTGTGTCTCCAATAACATTACAGACCCAACTTGAAGCACGGCGCCAAAAACAAGTTAGACTCAGCAAGGAAGTAGAGCTATCCAGTTCCATTGACAACCTACTACGCAGCCGCAGTACATACTTAGGAAACGTAGATAACTGAGAATATGGCACTTTCGAAGGCCAGAGAAGTATGTCATTCAATGTTACAAGTTTGACATCTATAAATGCGCATGTTGTCAACTATGCGCCCCACTGAGCAATTTCACTTTGCATTATCCTAGCCACCAGCGAATCTATCCACATTTTATGTATATCCACATCCATCATGGTGGATACGATGTAGGGCATGAGGAAGAACAAAGCCTGCAAGCAAAATGGATGTCAGGTGGCCTGAACAGACCGACATATCTTTGCTCTAACCTTGACCGCCACCCTCTCGTTCACCACAATGTACTTACCCTCCATGCGGACGTGCATTCGAATGTTCAGACGTGTCCCCAGCGACCCGTGCACATCACAATTATACCCCCCCTCCACTTTCGTATACTGGCATCGGTAGACATTCGTCGTGGAGCGACTCCCAAAGAGTGGCAGGCGTTCGGGTAATGTGTACCACGAGCCATCTTCACCAATCTTGTAGACGAGCGGGCTGAGCTGGAAGACCTGTTCGGGGTCGTGGAGGATACTGAGCGCTTTGGACTGGGTGCAGCCAAGATTAAGCCTCTGAACATGTAGAGACAGGTAGCGCGGGCGGAACGGCCAGAAGTCTTGGACTTTCATGGTGTTTTGAGGGCTCGTAGGGAGCTGGTGTAAGTGGTTGTAAGCAAATTTATAGGGCTGAGCTTCATGCATTCTTGAAAGGCATGTGCTATGTAGCACTTACGACATGCCAGAAGGGATGAAGGCCAAAAATTGCTGTCAGCACACTGCCTCTCAGCCGCCGCGAGGTTCACTTCTTTCAGTGTCCAGTAAGTAATCGATAATCGATGCGATGCATCACTCCAGGGGATACTTCAACACGTACTTTTGGTCAACTGGGCTGTTAGCGCGTCCATCCGGCGTCGATGTGCGCTGCGTCATGGTGGTTTGAATGAAAGGCATCAAAAGAAATAGTATTTCAAATAGGACCTGCCTTGAATTAGTCGAGCGGCCCGGTGCACACCATCGATCGATCCACGTTTCACATGGTATGTGACTTATAGCAGCAGTTGCTGTTCAACAATAAGTACAAGCCAGCGCTTCGATAGCTTAACGGATGTCAAAGGGTGTGCAGACGATATAGTAGAGTGATTCAGGAAGGCAACACTTATGTAAACGAGTCATCGTTGGTCTTCCGTCGGCGCCCATCAATGCATCGCGCCGAACTCACGCCTCATTGCCAGAGTATACGATGGAGTTGGAGAGCATAAATACTTGATGGAAATATCTTCCCATACTACGTTATATACTGGAGCTTCGGGTATTCCTTCCCGTGTGCCCTTCGAGTCAGTAGAACCTGGACAATTGTTCCTGAGATGAACCACCCAAAGGAGCGCGCTCTCGCCACCTACTCTGACAAGTACTCAACGAGCCACCTTGCATCAGGAAAAAAATACAAGTGTATTTGTTCCTGAAGGTTTACGACCAAATGCTTATATTTTTGGAGGAATCTGTGGGGAGAACACACTACAAGTGCATATTTGAAGCACAGATTTCAGGTTGCTCGCTACAGCCAACGGCAGGGTAAACCGTTCAATCATCTAAGGAGCATAGGCATTGCCCATCTGATTAGTCTACCTGTTGGAAGGCATAGACAAAAGCCTTACTTTGCAGCAGCTTGGCCTCCACGACATCCATGACAACAGTATACGTGGAGACAGGCAGAGGTAGGAGAATATGTGATTGCGGGATCGTATGTATCGACGTTGTCGAGAATACAAATCTTCTTCTTGAAGCAGGGCATAAAACATAAAACAAGTCGAGGCCAATTAACCCGAAGTTGAGCAACTCAATTCCATAAGTTGGCAGCAGCAATACTTAGAAAGAGAATATCATAAGATCGCTCGATAAGTCAATGGTCATGGCATCACCGATAGCTGGGAGTAAGGTCCTTTCAAACATCAGAGAAAGGACAATGTTCAATCCTTCACGTCTGACACTAGGTCAACCTGTGAGCAGGTACATCGTCAATGATGTGAGTTAATCCACCGAATTAGAACTTCTCACTTTGGATTAACCTGGCCGCTAGCGAGTTCGACGACTCTACATGCGCCTTGGTCATGGTGAATATTATGTAGGGCATGAGGAAGAACAAAGCCTGAAAGAAAATGAACTTCAGCCAAAGCAGCCCGGGATATCTTTGCTTCTCTAACCTTGACTACCACTTTCTCTTTCACCACAACATCCTTTCCCTCCCCGCAGACCCGCATTTGAACGTCCAGACGTGTCCCAAGCGACGCGCGTACGTCACAGTCATATCCTTCCTCCACCTTTGTGTACTGGCACTGGTAGACGTTCGTCGTGGAGTAACTGCCGAAGAGTGGCAGGCGCTCGGTCAAGGTGTACCACGAGCCATCATGGTCAATCTTGTAGACGAGCGGGCTGAGATGGAAGACCTGTTCAGGGTCGTGGAGGATGCTGAGCGCGTTGGATTGGGTGCAGCCTTGGATACACTTCTCGAGGATCACGGTGCGCGTAAGGAAGAGCGGCCAGAAGTCTTGGATCATGGGGTGTTTTGAGGGCTTGTAGGGTACTGGTGTAAGTGGTAGCGGACAAGTTAGAGGGCTGAACCTGATTCATTCCTAAAAGGGGTCTTCTAGAGACCAGTACAACATTGCCAGAAGGGATAAAGATGAAGATGATCGCTGCCGGTACACTGCCTCACATCCAGTCATCACGATGCCGGGGAACTTCCCTGCCTAAGTGTCCTCGGAGATTACCTGCCACCTCGAGAGGTGATAAAACTCCATCGCTTTGAAATTTCCAACGAGGCTTTCTTGGCATTCACCACTGTGAAGTATACTTTTTTTCGGTATTATGGTATCAATTGTCTGAAGGTTTCTCATCAGCGATGCATCACTCAAGAGGATACTTCAACACATACTTTTCGTCAGCTTGGCTGCTAGCGCGTCCATGGCGTCGACATGTGCCTGCGTCATGGTTTCCTGGATGAAAGGCATCAAGAAAAACAGGGCCTGCCAATGCGAAAGAGCGTCAGTCGAGCGGTTCTGATCAAGGTGCATGCCATCTATAAATAACCCACCCTTATCACAACCTTCTCCTTGACCATAACCTCCTTCCCATCTGCCTCTCTCTGCGCGCGCATCTGGGCATCCAACCGCGTCCACAGCAGAGCGCGCACCTCAGAGTCGTACCCCTCCTCCGTCTGCATATATCGACACCGGAAGATGTTCAATGTGGAGATGAGGCCCCCGAAGAGCGGCAAGAGCTCGATCATGGTGAACCAGGAGCGGTCCTTGCAGTCCTGAATGACCTTGAGTACGAGCGGGCTGAGGTGGAGGACTTGATTGGGGTCATGTAGGACGGAGAGCGTATTGTCTTCACTTGCGCCAGGGATGCGCTTCTCGAGCGTCACGGTGTGGGAGATGAAAAGCGGCCAGACGTCTTGGATCATGGCGTAATTCGTGAGTGGGTGAGGTTGGTGCAAGTACTAACTGAGATATGAGTTGTAACTTAGTTTTCCTCTCTCTCATAGAAGGACCATTAAATACCCACCGACAGATGCGCCATATCTTTTGCGTAGCGCAACACCGCCAGAAGTTGAGCATCGAGGGAACAGCTCTCTTCCTGACGCGTTTCACCTTGGATGGTTCGTCTCCATGTGGAAAAGCAAGTTCTGTATTTCTTTTATGACCGACAAGTCTGAGAGTCTGACACAGGACGTACAGGAATGGGCCAAGAGCGCCCGGCGCACCAACTTCCTCGAAGGCGATGCAAAACAGTTGAAAGGTTTCTCAAGTTCTCTTTTGTATTTCTTCATTCTTCAGACAGATTCGACGGAAGAAATGTTGATGGAAAGCTGGCACTCTTGTATGGATGTGTCAATGGATATCTCTCCGTCAGGCTTTCGTGAAGCATGGAAGCTCTCTAGAGATACTAATTGGCCGTTGAATAATACTTGAATAATACGAGCCAGCGCTTCGATAACGAGACGGATGTCAAAGGCTGTGAAGACGGTACAGTAAGTATAGGAGTTCAGGAAGGCAAAAAATGAGGGTAAACCGTTCAATCCTCTAGGAAAAAATTCCATCGCCCATCTGATCAGCAAACCCTTTGGAAAGCCTTACTTTTCAGCAACTTGGCCTCAACGCCGTCCATGATACCGGTATGCGTGCTCATGATTGTTCTCTTGATGAACGGCATGAGGAAGAATAGCCCCTATTCAAAGATTCGTTAAACAACAACTCAACATCCAACGATGGAAACTGAAATTGCGTCCGGGGGTGGACGATCGACGCGGGGCGGGCGCAATGATCGGCGCTAAAAATAGACGCCCTGCCTCCGCCTTCGCTTCCTCGAGACTTCACGCGCACGAGCTGTTCCGATACCAGGGCAGTACACTCACCTTAACGACCAAGCGCTCCGTGAACACCACACCGCCCTCCACGCTCGCAAGAGCTTCCTCAGTAGGAAATGTGGTTTATACTCGAGTATATACTCCATGGTCCAGATAGATGTATGAATTCTTACTACTTGGCTGATATTTGGAGAGCAGATAGCACTAATAATTGTCAACCGTAGATGGTGGCAGATACAAGAAGGGGGATGGGAGTGGATAGGAATAGGTATGGGCAGTAGATGGGACGAGATAGACAGTATTACGGTGACTACTAGCGATACAATCCGGAAGGAGGGTGCGGGGGGCCACTACGAGTGCGATAAATAGCCGTAGGCATTCAAGATCGTGGTGGACTCTTCATGCGCGGCTCGGATTGTGAGGACCTGAGCTTTTGATGCCTAAGATGAATGTAAATACACGACTCTAGGAACGAAACCAGTGCCCCCCATCTGATTAGCAAAAGCGTTGGAGGGTTTAGACTAAAATCTTGCGGGTTCGTCATCGTTGTCTTGAACGGCATGGCTCCTGTTCAAATATTTGACGTTCGGTGTTCTACACCTATTGAAATTGCTTCCGCCCGGGTTTGACACTGAGAACGCGGGAGAGGGGGCAGAACGATCGGCGCTAAAAATAGACGCCCGCCCTGCCTCTGCTTCCTCTTCCACTCTCCCCTCTCGATGTTCCGATACCAGGGCAGTGTGCTCACCTTGACGACCCACCGCTCCATAGAAACTATGCCCCTTCGCCCTCCGCTGTGTGCCCCAACATCGAGCTCGTCAAACCCACCCTGAACCTCCAAGCACCTCACTCATACCCGTCCTCCGTCTGTATAAAACTTACGCTACCGGCTGGGTAACGTGAGCAGCCGACCGTTGAGTTGTTCTCTCGTGAGGGATTCCTCAGTGGTGTCCAGATACACGGTCCAGATAGATGTATAGATTCCGACTATTTTACTGACATGGAGAGCAGATAGCACTAAGGACTGGGGGTGGTGGATGGTGGTAGATACAAGAAGGGGGAGAAAAGCGGATACAGGTAGGCACGGGAGAGCGGATAGGGTGAGGTAGACAGCATTACGGTGAGTAGCGATACAATCCGGAAGTAGCATGGAGGGAGACTATTACGAGTGTGATAAATAAGCGTGAAGCGTTCAAGGTCGTGGTGGTTTCTTCATGCTCGGCTCGGATTGTGAGGACTTGAGCTCTTGGTTGTCGTCATCGTCGACTTTCCCGATGATGTAGCGGAGGACGTCGCTGAGGGTGATGATGCCCAGCAGGCGGCCTTTCTTGCCACCGCGTCGTTCTTCCTCCTGATTCAAAAGTTGAGAACGAAGATGGAAAACGTACACAAGAAAAAGCTTGCCTCGCTCTCGACGACCACAAACCGGTGGGCCCGTCGGAGCTTTATCAGCTGCAGCAAAGTCCCGAGCGAGTCTGAAGCAGTACAAACGACGACACCCGGGAAATCTGGTGATCTCTGATTAAGGGCCTCTGATATCTTGAGATCAAGGGATTGGTATGCGCCGAGTCGGACGAGAGTCTTGCCGTGGCGTTAGACAACAATAATGTGAAGGCAGACAGACGTACGATAACATCAACGGTCTCGTAGAGATTGACGACGACGCCTTGGTCGTCGATAATAGGGACGGCGGAGATGGACCGCTCGGAGAACATGTGGACGACGTCGAATACGGGTGTTGAAAGATATGCGGTTGCGATGGGGTGGTATGGGCTTTGGCCTTCCGTGAGTTCACTGGCGGGAGAGACGTACGTGCCGATCTTGAGTCGCCGCAGGGGCATATGAAGCTGCTGGACCTCTTTATGACACTAGAAAAGGGAATTAGAACGGCAGAGAAAGATAGGCAGATATACGCACGTTTATGGAGATGAACTTGAGGAGACGATACTGAGTGAGGACAGAGACAATGACTTCATGACCAGTTTCGGTATCGTAGTCGAGAAGAGGTAATCGTCGAGCATGGGTCTTCATCAATGTCCTGGAGGCGTCGTAGAGAGAGCTAGAGGGGTGCTCCTTCATGAGGGGTGGCTGGTCAACGCCGAGGCTGAGCTCGATGTCTGGTGTGGAGCATGAGATCAAGGAGGAAGGGGTATGCGAGAGTGAAAGCACCTCGTAGTGATTCCAGACGGAAAGTTTCGACGTCAGTGGCGGCATAGTCGTAGGAGGCAGTGCGGTAATAGTACTGGATCAGATGGATGATGTCGAGGACGGTGAGCATGCCTGCGAACTTTGACGTCTCGCTGTTCCATAGCGGCGCAGATACGACACCTGGAGAAGGATCAGGACGGGGACGAGGATCGGCGGCGGATAAGCGCACCATTTAATAGCAGGCACTGAAGAGCTTTCTTGACGTTTAGTTTTGTGTCGAGAACAATGAGCCTGAAGGAGACGGGGAAGGCATCGTATGCGGTATGGCACCTGAGGAAGGAGCGGATTGCGGCGAGGGCGTTGTCGTGGGACTCCTGGGTTGGGTAGTTGGGATAGGGGGGGACGTGTGAGCCTGCGCGGCGGCGGGTGGAGGGTTTCCTGCGGGCCTTTGGGGACTGGGCTGGGGAGAGCGTCGACATGGTTGGTGGTGGCGATGGAGAGACTTGATTTGGCAGGCTGTGACAAACCGAGTGTCACAGCTGCGAACTGACGACTGTTTCCCTTCTCCCCCAACCACCCCCTCTGCTCCTTCCCCAGCCTCATGGCCGCAGAATCCCCGCCCCCATCATCCTCCTATCGCTGGCAGCCATCCCGCCAGCCATCCCGCGACCAGCCCGATGTCCTCCTCGTCCTCCTCCCCCTCCTCATCGTCCTCTCAACCTTCCTCTTCCTTCTCCTCACCTTCCTCATATGCGCCCTCATAATCCGTCGCAGGCGAGGGATCATCCTCAGAGACAACGATGGCCCCGTTGATATGTCCCGGGAGGAGCTCATCGAGGGTGACGGCGGTTTCGAGAACGTAGAGTCCCGCTGGCTCGAAGAAGTAGATGACAACGTAAGACGAGCTTATATGCGCGCCAAAGGTTCGTGCTCTGCCCCCTTCGTCGAGTTCAAGCCAGCTCATGGCCTTGTCGCTACCCAGAGTACCAGCTGCAGTATCCACCAAACTCTCTTCCCACCGATATCACCCTCTCCCAGTTCCTCTCCATACAGGAGAAGGGCGTCTCGGCCTGGTCTTTTGAACCAGACTACGAGACTGTAAACTCCCTTCTCGTTCATGCTCGCACAGAAATCACTTTCCTTCCCGACCCCGCATCGTCGTCATGTGTTCAGTCAAACCTTCCCTTGCCAAAACTAAACGAGGTATATTACTGGGAAGTCAAGATGTTTGATCTGCCAGAAACTACCAATGTTGCCGTTGGCCTCGCCACAAAACCTTATCCACCATTTCGTCTGCCCGGTCTGAATCGTTATTCCGTTGCCTATCATTCCACAGGCGACAAGTCACACAACTACCCGTTTACATCAGCCCCCTTCGGCCCACTGCTCAAGGAAGGTGATGTACTCGGTGTTGGTTACCGCCCTAGGACGGGCACCGTTTTCTTCACTCGCAATGGTCGCAAGACGGAGGACGCATTCATCGGCTTGAGTCGTTGGAACTTGTTTCCCACAATAGGTGCCGACGGGCCTTGCAGCGTGCATGTCAATCTTGGCCAAGCTGGCTTTGTCTTCATCGAAGCCAACGTCAAGAAATGGGGTCTGGCTCCCAGCGTGGGTACACTCGCACCGCCTCCAGCCTATGGCAGCGAACGTGGAAGCATCCTGCTTGATGTCGGAGGGCGTATCAGAGCAAATCCTGATGCTGCGTCTTCGGGCTCATCATCACCTGGCTCTCCACACCGCCATCGCTCTCGTAGAACCAGACAGGGACCAGCAGCTATTTCGTCGCCTCTCCGGACATCTATCTTGGCCTCGGACCAACATCCGCCGGAGACGCCACCTCCGCCTATTACCCCAATCGATGAGGAGCATGGCAGAGAGGAGGAAGAGGATTCCGCTTCGGACGACCCTTCAGCACCCTTGCTAAATAGTGCAGCCCGGAATCGAGGTGCATCACGTTCTCCTTCGCCTCCGACGACGTCCTCGAGAGCCCACGACGCAGGTGCGCGTAACCCATTTACCAATCATCGGCATCAACTGTCTTCGTCCCTCACTCATTTCGCCAATACCCTGTCAGTTCCGCGTCAGGAATTGACGGTACAGCTCCATCCTCCTCCTGATTCCCCGATGAGCCCTAACGCGAACCCGCCGACGCCTGGTCAACGGGACATTCATTTGCAGGCTATCACTCCTGGGAGACGTCGTTCGGACAGTGCTAGCAGTGACACGAGCGCCAGTACCACGCCTACTGCTACCCCAACGGTGACTGATCGGTTGTTACCGCCCAGTCCATTGACGAGGCGTGATCCCCCAGCGTATTCGCCACTGGATGCGTTCACCTATGCCGACGGAGTGAGGATTGATCTCCCGGCCGAAGTTATCGCGGCTGCCTTGGAAGGAGGGTCCGTCCCACCGAGTGCTGTTGGCCAGTCCAACACGTCAAGATCCTCGGATCGACGGAGGTCTAGAAGAAGATAAGAATGTATATTATTGGTTTTTGGCATTGCCCGACGCACACTTGGTCAGTTTTTCTTCGCTTCTACGTGGCGGTGTTTCTGACGGTACAAATTCTGTTCAACAGTATTACAAACTTGAAGGCTTTCTGATCGTCGATGCTGTTGTAATGTTTTCTTCCTTCTTATCACCTACTCTAGAGATGCTGCAGGATTATGCTGCAAGTCTATGGACCCCCCTACACTACCCCACATTGTTCTTTTCACGTTATTTTCGGAAGCAACATGACTCTTTGACGCATTCAATATTCATTATCTATTTCTCCGGTTGTCCGTGCTTTGTGAATGCTCTCTTCACTCCTTCGATTGATCTGCGCTCCGATTTTCTAGCATCAGGTATCTCAAGAATGTCAACGGTGAACGAATGGCTATGGTACATGGTACAATGGTAATAAGGTGCGCCTACGATACGCAATGACTGCGCCAACGCCCATGGTATATACTCTACAGGTGTCTCCCTCTCCGCTGCTCAGCGACTCGCGAGCACAACCAAACAGAGACTAATGACGAACCCACCCAGCTCCGAACTGGCTAGCTTCTCTGTCGAGATGGTTGTTCACCAGTTCTCGAGTGGCGTCGCGGTGACTGTAAGAAAACAAGACACATCAGCCACCGATGCCCACAAGCTCCTCCGACAGGAGTGTAAGAAGAGAAGAGAAAAAATAGAACCGTTCAAACTCGGCTCACCTCGTAACGGACGCCATGGACGTGTTGTTCGTGCTGCGTCCATTCTGCATCTGAGAGCACGACGACGCCGGGTGGTGTTGCTGGGGACCGCGAAGATGGGGACGTCGTTCGCGTTCTCCAAGTTCTGGTTGGCGTTCGGGTGGTGGTGGTGGTGGGTGGCGACGTTGGTGGGTGTGGGGACGGATGGCCGTGACTGCGGTGCGACCGGGGGCTGTAGTGGTGGTGGCTTTCTCGATCGCGTGCGCCGCGCCATGCCGCCTTGGGCGCCTGTGTGAACATGACGACGCCACCCGACACCTCCTTGATCACTCCTCGCGCATCGACGTGGCCGTCCTTCTCTGAGACCCCACCGCCCTGCCTCGACACCCGTTGCTCCCCGCCGTGCCCCTCCTTCACACCCGATAGCGTCTCCGTCGACGACGCGGCCGTTGACGCCCCCTCCTCCTCACGCTCAAACGGCCCCGGTTTGGCAGGCTTCCGCTTGCCGGTGCAGCACCAGAAGTCCCGCGGGGTCGCGCTCTTGCGATACCGCGCGACATACACCCAGAGGAGGATGGCGAGGACGGCAAGGACGGAGACCATGATGATGCCGATGTAGCGGTGGACGCCTGGCCGCAGCATGTAGTTCGGGTCGTAGGAGCCCGTGTCGTCGTCGTCTGTGCCGCGGGCCGACGCGGTGTCTGTCGTCCCGAGGATGGCGCTAGAAGGCACGCATAAGATGCGGTCGCTTGGGCACCCGTCTAGTTCAGCGTCCGTTCTTGGAACGAACATGTTGAGGACAGAAAGGAGAGGATGTGCTAGCCGGCGAGCACTGGTGTGAGGAGTGGAGGGGGATGGTTCGAAGGCGTTCCCGGGTCGCTCGCTGGAGTATTATAGTAACCCGCAGCCTTCTGGACTAACCGCTTCTGTGTGATGATGATTCCATAGCGGCTGACGATTGTTATCCATCACCAGCTAAATTTATTATAACCTAGCGAGCAGCATGCATGGGGCTTCTTCGCTGCTTCTCTTCGGAGGGCTGACGTTGGCCGGATGTCGTGGTCTTCGCACACCAAAACAGTCGGAGGTGGGCTGAGGTGGGGCCATCTTTTGTTCGAAAAGAAGCATATATTTGTCCTTTGCTACGTAAATGAGTCCACGCCGCGACGATGATAACCTTGTATCTACAGGAGCCCACAGACGCCAATTCACTCAAGGCTCCAACCTCTTCGGATCTCTAGGGAACAAGGAAGCTCTGCGGATGTTGTTGAGCTTCAGGAATAACATCAACACGCGCTCCAACCCTATTCCTCCTCCGCCGTGAGGTGGGCAAGCCATGCGGAAGGCGTCGACGTAGGGTTTCATGGACTCAGGATCGACACCTTTGCTCTTCATCTTTTCACATAGGAGCTGGGGGTCGTGGATACGCTGTGCTCCAGAAAGGATCTCCTCGCCTCGCATGAAGAAATCGTAGGAGTTGGACAGGGTCTACGGACGGGATGAATAGTCGTCAGGACCAAAAAAGTGGAAACCTACCGGGTCCTCAGGATCGGGCATGGTGTAGAACGGGCGAAGCGCCATGGGGAATTTGTCAATGATGTAATAATCGGTATCGTACTTCGCCTTGATAAGTCGGCCGAGGCGTTTTTCATTCTCGGTGCTAGAAATAAATATGACGGTCAGTCCTCAGGTAGTCGAATGTTACGAATCCTTTTACCTGAAGTCGTCCAAGTCCTCTCTGGGCACTCCGTCCTCCACCAGGATTTCGACGGCTTCCTTAAAGGTAAGCCTCAAAGTGCCCTCAGGGCCTTCTCGCCATTTGAAGTCTTCTGCAGGGAACTGCTTCTGGACGACTTGGATCTCCTTCTTGTATTTATCACGAAGACCGGCGAAGATGGCCTTTAGCATGCCGTCAAGGGTTTCCATGACCTCGTGGTAGTGCTCCTCGATCGCCATTTCAAGATCGAGTCCAATGAATTCGGTCAGATGGCGATGAGTGTTGGAGTCTTCGGCACGGAAGACAGGTCCAATCTCGTAGACGCGCTCAAAGTCAGCCGCGATGGCCATTTGTTTTGCAAGCTGAGGCGATTGGGCGAGGAAGGCAGCACCTGAATCTCTGTCAGTAATTTCGTCTAGCGAGTCTGATCGTAACAAATACCTTTGAAATAGCTGACTTTGAAGACGGATGCACCAGATTCTGTTGCTGCGCCTTGTAATTTTGGACTGTGGATCTCCAGGAAGCCATGTGAGCTGAGGTATTCGCGGAACAGGTCGCCGATCGCGCCCTGCAGCTTGAATACAGCCTGATTGGTTTGGGTCTAAGGGATGGCAATTAGTGCGTGAACTGTCTCATTTCCTATGTGAAATTACCCTGAGATCGACAACCCTGTTGTTCAGACGAGTTTCGAGGAGGACACGGTTATATTGGACTTCTGAGGTGTCCACCTCCGTGTCGGGACGATTGGCGTCCTCAACTGAGAAAGGCAGGCGAGTATCTAAACCGGAAATCAAATGAATCTATGAAATGCATTGGTCAGAGTAGATGAAATAATATGTCCTCGCGGTTCGCACCTTGGAGATATGAACTTCTACATCGGAAATGCTTGCACTCTTGATAGGCTCCGAGGTTTTCTCAGCAGTACCTTCGACAAGGACGATGCTCTCATCAGCCAAACCGGCAGTCCACTTGATCATTTGTTTCGAGACCTTTCCGGCGCTAGCGATAAGAACAGCCTGTACCGTGTCGGTCTTCTGACGTAGGTTGAGGAAAACCATCTTTGCCTGTGCACGCGAAGTCTGAACTCTGACGCGTAGAAGGACCGTTTCGCCGATGCGAGAGGACAGAGTCGTGAGATCATCCCTGGGTCGGCGAGGCCGTGACTGAGATTGATTGAGAGGAAGAGGTCCATAGAAATCAGCAGAAAAGTCCTGACAGGCATTGATTAGACGAGCATTGGCGAATGGTGAGAGACTTACGACTTCGGCTTCAGCTTTGGCCTGAGCAGCTTGTTCAGCTTTTGCTGCTTTTTCTGCTGCCTTGGCGGCCTTCTCTGCAGCTTTGGCGGCCTTCTTCAAGGCACTCTTGGAAGGACCCTCCTCTGGCTGTCTGTTGTGATGAGATTAGAACAGCATGGTAAAGGGTAGGGCTGAGACTTACACGTCGGTGGGGGGTTGGTTGGGAGGTTGGGTATCAGCCATCGGATTTGTGGTTTGAGGGTTGACTCGAGGAATTTGAAGGATATTTGTACTGACTCCATCTGATCTAGATGCCCAAGTCTAGTCAACGTGATAAGATTAGATTGCACGGAACGAACCGCCGAGATGCAAATCCGAAGGACGCCCACTCGACCGCCGAAAGCCGGGCCTCGACACTCTACTTTCCTCTCCCTTTCTCCCTCTTGTATATATCCCCGCCACTCTCGTTACCCTTCATCTTTTTGGATAATGCTTGCCACCTCCCTTGCTCGTCGCTCAGCCCTGGGTGTCACCAAGAACGCCTTCCGTTCCGTGTCGGCTTGGGCTGCTGTTCCCGCTGGGCCTCCAGATCCCATTCTCGGTATGTGCTTCCGTCTGGAACGAAGATTGTCCGGGCACTTCTACTCGTTCCCTATCTTCGTCCCTGTTGTTCCGTCTGACATCACCTTGTCTTCCAGGTGTTACCGAGGCCTTCAAGGCTGACAAGGACCCGCGCAAGATCAACCTCGGCGTCGGTGCCTACAGAGACAAGCAGGGAAAGCCCTACATTTTGCCGAGCGTGAAAAAAGTTTGTTGCCCAGCAAATACCCGTCTAGTGCCTCCGTGACCTCGTTCATAGGCTGAGGAGCTCGTTCGTACTTCCCTCCCCGACAAGGAATACCTTCCCATTACTGGTCTTGCCGACTTCACCAAAAACGCCGCTCTTTTGGCTTATGGCGCGGACAGCGAGCCTCTTAAGCAGGGTGCTGTACGTTCATTCCGCTTTCATTCTTTTCTTTCATTCAACAGTCGTGCTAGATCTCCGTCACTCAATCCATCTCTGGGACTGGTGCTCTTCGCATTGGAGGTGCTTTCCTGGCTCGCCATTACCCTCACTCAAAGGCCATTTACCTCCCCGTTCCAACATGGGGAAACCATATCCCACTCTTCCAGGACTCTGGACTTGAGGTTCGCGGCTACAGGTACTATGATAAGGATACAGTAGGGCTGGACTTCGAGGGCCTCAAGGCTGATTTGAAGGTTCGGCGCCTTGTCAATTTCCGTGTCCTCTACCTGATTACGTTTCAATAGGCTGCTCCAGAACAATCCATCGTGCTCCTCCACGCCTGCGCACACAACCCGACCGGTGTCGACCCTACTCCTGCTCAATGGGCCGAAATCTCCGACATCGTTAAAGAGAAGAAACTCCTCCCCTTCTTCGATATGGCCTACCAGGGATTTGCTTCTGGCAACACCGCTAAGGATGCCTTCGCTGTTCGCCACTTTGTTTCTCAAGGCCACCAGATTGCTCTCGCCCAATCCTTCGCAAAGAACATGGGTCTCTACGGCGAGCGCATTGGTGCCTTCTCTCTGACTACTGCCAGCCCTGAGGAGAAGGCGCGTGTTGACAGTCAACTGAAGATTGTCATTCGTCCCATGTATTCCAACCCACCTCTGCATGGCGCAAGGATTGCCAACACAATCCTCAGCACACCTGAGCTTTACGCTCAATGGGAGGGTGAAGTCAAGGGCATGGCCGACCGCATCATAAGCATGCGCGAGAAGCTCTACAATGCTCTGACCCACGACCTCAAAACGCCTGGCGAATGGGGTCACATCAAGAGCCAAATTGGAATGTTCAGGTACCTACTCTTTGCCGAAGTCGCCTTGGCTTTTAACTCACTGTTTCCCATAGTTTCACTGGCCTGACAGCTCCCCAGACCAAAGTCCTCGCAGAGAAAGCGCACGTGTACATGACTTCGAACGGACGTATTTCGATGGCTGGTCTCAATAGCGGAAACATCGAATATTTCGCGGAGAGCGTCGACAAGGCCGTTAGAGGCAATCTTTAAAAAGACGTCCTTTCCTCGTTTGTCGGGCATTCCATAATGGCGGGGCGTTAGACTATTGCTCACCAGTACCTTACCTAAAGGATGTCAGCTTTGCTTTAGAAACTTAGAGAGCTTTCTATTCTCCTGCCATGATTTCCTCTTGGAGGTATCGTTCCGCCGTTCACACGTGACCGGCTACGCGATCACTCAGGAGGCACTTTTAATGATTTAATTGCCTCCTTTCAATCCGCCTGTCCCTGTTCCCCTCCTTTCTTCCACCACCTCTTCGCCCGCATAGGCGGCGAAATTTTCTTCGCTATGTTCCCTTTCCACTCCTCCGCAGCTCCCAGCGCTTTCCGCTCGATGTCGTCGCTTCCGGGCGCTTGGTCTTCGAACTGGTCTTTATCTCTTCAGGATGAACAGGCAGTGGATGCGCAAAACACCGTAAAGGTGCCGGAATGCACGATATTCGCCGACACCTTTCAGCCGAGTCGAAACGCTCATCCCGCCCTGAGGGAATTGGCCAGGAGTGAAGGGGGACGGTCTCCTACTCCCACAAAGTCCCCTGTGTGCGACTACCGAGTCTCCGTCGCTCTCTCTGAGGAGTCAACGGCGTCGGATGACTTTTACAGCTTCACATCTCATGAGGTGAGCCTCCTCATGTCCGCTGTAACCGCATATTTCTGACGGAGGGGATGATAGGATCCCGACACGACTTTGCATGCGAATATGACTGTGGTGCGTCTCGAATGTGATGCGTTTGTTTGTCGCTAATCCCAACCCATGCCAGATCTTGCCTAGCAAGGGGATGGAAAATTCGGACTCTACCAAGGGCTCACTCCACCACGCCGAATCAAGCTTTGGCTCGACTGAGTTAGCCTTAAGCTTACATGGAAGTTCCACTGGAGACGCCACTTTATCAGATATCGCTTCGTCCGAGGCCTCATTACGGCGATCCGGCAGTTCGTCTACGAAGGCATCACGCATCGTTCTGGACAAAGATTCACCAGCCAGTGTTTCTCGATTGCAGGCAGAGGTCCCACCAGAAATTTCTATTTCTTGTGGGTCGCCCAGAAGTATTGCGTCTGCGAGGTTATCTGCTTCGTCCTATATGCATGATGCAGACGACGACGGTTCCCGCTTTTCGGCCTATTCAAATTATTCGGCACCCGATTATGCAGGACTTCATAACTTTCTTCGCCACCGAGCCGCCGAGAGTTCCGAAGAAAGCATAGGCTTACGGCCTCCTGGATTTTGGGAATTTGAGCCTCACGCCCGTCGCCAACGAATTATCGAAACCAGTAATTATGAACCGCCGAGCGGTAGTCTGCTCTTATCCCAGCCGGATGGAAATAACCCCTGGACACTTTCCTTGGATCCATCCCTCACGTCAGAGTCGGTATCGCAGTCCTCGGCCTCCTGTCGGTCAGTCACGACGTCGCTCGCCTCGCAGAATGAAGGACCTTTCAACAGGCATACCCCTAGTCCTTCTTTTGTCTCTTCCTCCCCCCAACTCAATACCGCCTTTATTCGGCCTTCATTCCGTCACCCATATGGAGGCGATTTTCCCGACGTGGAGGTCAGCACAACCCGACAGGGCTCCCATATGTCTATTCGCGGTGAACGCCGAGAGTACAGCGCCATGGAATTCTCTCAGAAAGCGCCAGCCGCACCGAAGAAAGCATTGAAAAAGACGAAGCAGTTCTACCTCAAGATCAAGAAGCTGTTCACAACAAAGGCATCAACTTCGTCAAGATCAATTACGCGCCGGGCATTAAATGACTCTTCATTAGGACGGAGTCAGGGCCTGTACGTGTTCCCAGGTATAGACGTTCAGCAAGCAGTGCCTTCGCTCAGCTACCACTCGGATACACCGTCGACTCAAGGATTCCCGCAGCCGCAGACTCCGTCTCAAAGCTCTATCTACCGGCGCCCATTCACCCGTTCGCTCAAACTATCTTCACCATCCGTCGCTCTTTCTTACACTCCCGACCGCACGTCCAACTACCCCGCCTCCTCAGTGGGGGAACGCTTCACTTACGAATACCACGCCAGACCGAGGACGCTCTCGGAGATCAAGTCCAAGAGACGTTTCTCGCTCCCCACCATCTTTACGAAACCCACCGTCTCTCGTCCGAACAGTTCCTCGGGGCGTACCATCAATGCCTCGAGAACCCATATCCCTGAAGATGTTCCTCTCGAACAGGGCGATTCTCAACACCTTAGACCTACCTACGCTTGATGCGACACTTTATCCTCGCTCTGGAAACCCACTCACCCACACATGACTCGAACACAGACTTTTGGACTTTGGAACGGAATTCGTAGGAATAAAACGCCTTGACGTCTTGATGACATACCTCTCGGGATGGATTGGCCTCTTGAAAGGTTGGTTGTATTGTATTGATTCTCCTTTCTTTACATTATTGTAAGTTATATATCCAAGTCTTCGTCTGGGTCATCGTCGTCGATGTCGTCCGCAGAATCAGGATCATAGAATATTGCACCAGGTGTGTTGATCGTTATCGGTTTTCCTACGCTCAGGTAAGTACGAGGAAGAGAAAGCGACGAAAGCTCGCCTCACCCTCGTGAGCGTAAGGCAAAGGAACCTGAGACCTGGACTCCTGCTGAGAGCTAGTTAGGTTGAGGTTGAAAGACAGGTTCTGCGTTGGATCTGGACCAGAAACCTGCTGCAGCACCGCTGAGTAAAGGTTGCGAAACTGGGATGAACTTCAAGTAAGTATTACCTCTTGCTGTGGCTTCTTCACGAACTGCTTCAACCCTTCCAAAGCAGACAGTTCACAAGGCCCATCTAGAGCACTTGACCACCCTTCCAGAACGCGCTCGACACCCCGCTTCCTCCCAGCGCCTTCTCGTACAATCAGCTCGACGACAAACTCGGCAGGGTTCCCGCTCCCCTCGCCACTTGAGCCAAAAATTAGGCGCTCGGTGTCGTGCACTCGTTCGCTCATAGGCAGGAAGAGTCCCCAGAATTTTGGAAGAGGTGAGAGTGGAGGTGGAGGCATGAGGAACTCGGTCGTGAGGTGCGTTAGGAGGGCCGTTGGATGGGTAATGATGTGCGCGAGGGAGGAGCAGAAGGACGTTTGGGAGATGAGGGGCAAAAGCGTAGATGGGGACTGAGAATGCAGGATGAATCGTGCGTCTAGAGGGACTATAGTTAACTGGGCGATCTTCCTGGGAGATTCGAGGGGTACGCACTAGAATGCCTTTTAACAAGCGCGTAGACTTTGGAGAGGCATTTGTACGTCTCAGACAAAGATCCTTTATCGGCGAGCAAGGTGTCCATCGAGTCCACGATGACATTCGTAGGACGAGAGGGATCCTGTAGAGCTGAATATACAACGCGTATGAAGACGATATCTTGGGCCCTAAAAATATGCGGAGACGCACCGTTCTCGACGAGCTCAAGCAGCTCACTTTGGGAATCTGCGTCATCGTATCCTGGAACGCGTTCCATCCAATCATGTACCTCGACAGAACTCTGGGAAGACGTTGGCAATAAACTGGATGGAGGGTACAGCAAGCAAAAGAGAATTGTCTGGCCGGCGGATGATGTAAACTTGCTCTTCGGGTCTGGTTCTAGAAAGCGACGGAGAATAGGCAAGCTGCTTTGTGCCAGAGAAGATTGGACTATCACGAGGGGGATCCGCTGGGAGTCATCATTCAGGATGGATGGAAGAAGGACCATCTTGGGAGATAAAGATTTCGGGATATGGTCACGGTCATGGTCAGATCTACACGAAATCCATTTTTGGCATACGCCTGTAATTACATCATTTCAAGCGCCGACGCCGTGTTCTATCTTCGAGGTACACTGGAGATCGTATGAGCAAGCGTAGGGGGAACTAGGTACTATGTCGTCATATGCTCACTCAGTGGGACTGGCTCTTCTTCGTCCAACTATCTCGAGAAAGGTATCGTACGCCCAAATTCCACTGCAAAATGCCGACCTTCTTCGTGTGATGGTCGAGTTCGAAGCCTGCTGCACGGAGACACGTACGAAGATAAAGAATGAGGGGAGAGTCTGTCGCTTCGATCCTTTCGAGCTTGGGGTCGGTGTTGAAAGCGTGTTTGACAGCGTAGTCCAGCAGGTCATCTTGGATGTTGGACTTCCGAAAGCTCTCTTCGACATGGAAGTGTCGTATAAGGGCGGTTTGCGGTGCCTTCTGCTCGTCTTTGACCTTTTTCGCTGGTGGGGCATCCATGGCGATGAGGCCAACAAAGGTATTCCCAAACTCGAGCAGCCAGAGACCCGACGCAGGTGAACGCGAGTAATAACCAGATATGTCTGACATGTCTGTATAGCGAAGGACGTCCTGTGTGAGGGACTCGAAGTACGGACGATTAATCCTGTTAATTTATTTAATGGATTAGGTGCTGTCGAAAGCAGAGGGTGGAAATCACGCACCAGTCGACGAAGAACATGACCGGGACAGCAGTAGAGGCGAAAGCAGGAATGGGCTTGAGGTACCCCATAAAGCCGTGCACGGATGCAGGCCACCAGTTCATGAGATGGATGAACACTGAGGACAGCGCAACCCATATCGCAATCGTGATAGGATGGGTGTAGACTAGACATCCGTGTAAGCGCTCTTGGTTTGTGGGTGGTGGACGGTTCATCTCACCTTTGTTGTTCGCGACGGCCAACCCCTGGAGATTTGCCTTGCTGACCATGAACTGGACGAGGTTCTTGTCTGCTGGCTCATATGGGCGGATGCGGGCAACGGAGTCGGCCATGTAGGGGTAAGGGGATGAGCGCCATTGTCAAGTTTTTGAGCAGGCTTGTCCAGCGGCCCGTCAGGAACGACGCACGTTTGCGTATGTAAGCAGTCTATTTTTGGAACAGATCGCACTATAATTGGCCCTGATCCCAGCTGATCGATCCGATCCCCACTCTTCACCCAAGCCTCCACCACCGCCATGCTCATCAACAAGACTTTCCACGACATCCCAACTCAGCTTGACAATGGAAAGCCTATCCGCATCTTCATTATCGCCCCCGAGGTCCCGGACTATCCGGAGGCCAAGTTTCCAGGTAAGTCATTGCGATCGCTTTTTCTGATCGCTGTGTTTGACATCGCACAAACAGGCGTCGTAGTATTCAGGTATGAGCGATCAATAAATCGATAGGTATACAATAATTAAATCCATCATTGGTAGTGAAATCTACCAAGTGACTGGCCCTGTTGAGCGCTTCGCCGGCCAGATCGCGAGCCAAGGATATGTCGTCGGTATGTGTTTTCTTCCACATACAGAATATTCCTCCAGAAAGCATATGCCTTGTCCAGCGTGCCCTTCTGTCTATCACGAATTCGAAGGTCCTGAAGCTCTCCCGTACGATGTCGAAGGTATGTGTTTGACCTATCCATATCTCATATCGCGATCGGATTCATATTCTTACGGGCATACTTGCGCTTAGGAACGGACCGAGGAAATAAATATAAGGTCGATCAACATAATCGCTGAAGTCGCGAATAACACTGACGTTCTTCTCATAGATCGAGAAGAAAGTCGAGGCGTACGACGAGGTCGGTTTCTTGGCCCGCCCTTTATAACCAAATATGGAAACTCATAATTCCTTCCAGGACGCGAAGCTCACCATCGACCTCCTCGTCTCCTTGAAGAACTGCAACGGAAGGATCGCTGGTGAGCTTCTATCTTTCCCGAACGGTACCCACTTCATTCGGCTGACTCTCCCTAAAGCTACTGGCATGTGTCTGGGTGGCCACTTGGTACGCCACACTTTCCTTAAACTCACTACCCTCGGTCCCGAAGAAACGTGGATCACCTACAACTCAAATTAGGCTTTCCGGGTGCGTCACAATGCAATATCTCACAAAATCGATAGCTGAATGGTCCGTTTAGGCCGCTTTTGACCCTCGCGTTCTCGCGTCCGTCTGCTTCTTCGGCACGGATATTCACAGTGCCACGCTTGGCAAAGGAAAGAGTGATGATTCCCTTATCAGGGTGCGAAATGGCGATTTGAGCGGAAAAGGAGAACTCGTTGTATGTCAATACTAAAAAGCATTATCTCGCCAGTTACTGACTAACAAAATAGATGATATTCGGGAAGCAGGTTTGTCATCCGTAAGCCTAGATTACGATTGGTCAGTGAGCATGTTGTCCCTAGGACACGCACGTCCCGCGCGAAGGTAGAGACCTCATCAGGAAGACGCTAGAGGATGCAAACATACCAGTCTCTGTAAGCTTTCACTCCCCAATGCTTAACTCATCTTGACGTCCTTGCTTTCTCGTAGTTCCTCGAGGTACAAGCGCAACACGCTTTCGTCCGTGACGAGCAATCTAAGGGGAGGTGGGACGCAGCTTTGACCAGGTCCCTCTTTACTTTCGTGATGGAAGTGTTCGAGAGGACTGCTGGTCGCGATCTCGGACCGAAGGTCGCTCAGGGGAAAGCACCCGAACACGTTTGCTGAATGACTGAAGAGGCTATCTGATTCTATCTGATTCCGCCACTACAAACAAAATGTGTTGGACATTTGAAATTCAAATTCAATATTCAGATTCATTGTCGTACACACGGACGTATTCATTTTGAGAAGCTCTTAGCCTCATGCCCTTACTCGGAAAGCAGGCAACAATAATCAGAAGCGATTCTCTTAGATCTTTCGCGGAGTGTGGCGAACGTGAACGCCAGGCTTCGTCATTGTGAATACAGATGTGTAGAGAGAGCAAAGGAAACACGTTGCAGATGAGTACCAGGATGTTGAGGAAAGGCGAAGAAAAAGAAACCAGATAAGACGAGAAAACAATACAATGAATCTACATCTAGTTTACTTCTTCTTGGCAGCCTTCTCAGCCGACTTCGTCACTAAAGGGCACTTTCAGTGTGAATTCGGGACGAAAATGGAGGATACGCTTACCCTTGCCTCCAGTCTTGTCGGTCTTCTCGACAGACTTGATGATACCGACGGCGACGGTCTGTCTCATATCACGGACGGCGAAACGACCGAGAGGAGGATATTCGTTGTAAGACTCAACGCACTGACGGAGGTTTCAAATAATGTACTTTATCGTCGAGGATGTGACGTACCATGGGCTTGCTGGGAATGAGCTTGACGATGGCGGCGTCACCAGACTTGACGAACTTGGGCGAGGCTTCGATCGATTTACCTGTCCGGCGATCGATCTTCTCGATGAGCTCAGCGAACTTGCAAGCGATGTGGGCAGTGTGGCAATCCAAGACGGGGGCGTAGCCAGCACCAATCTGACCAGGGTGGTTGAGGACGATGACCTGTGCGTTGAAGGAAGCAGCCTCCTTGGCGGGGTCGTTCTTGGAATCGGAGGCAACGTTTCCACGACGGATATCCTTAACGGAGACGTTCCTAAAAAGATAATCGTTCAGACCCTGGGGAACAGATGCCGCGGAAAAGTTGAGACGCACTTGACGTTGAAGCCAACGTTGTCACCAGGGTTGCCCTGCTCGAGCTGCTCGTGATGCATTTCGACGGACTTGACTTCAGTGGTAACGTTAGAGGGGGCAAAGGTGACGACCATTCCGGCCTTGATGATACCGGTCTCAACACGACCGACGGGCACAGTACCGATACCACCGATCTTGTAGACATCCTGGAGGGGGAGACGGAGGGGCTTGTCGGAGGGACGGACGGGGGGCTCGATAGCATCAATAGCGTCGAGAAGGGTCTTACCCTTGACAACACCAGCCTTGGTCTCCTTGGTCCAGCCCTTGTACCAGGGCATGCTGCAGGAAGGTATCAGTACTACTCTGACCGACAGCACATTACGGACGTACTTGGCGGACTCCTCCAGCATGTTGTCACCGTGCCAGCCGGAGATGGGCACAAATGCGACAGCCTTGGGGTTGTAACCGACCTTCTTAATGAAGGTGGAGGTTTCCTTAACGATTTCGTTGAAGCGGTCCTCACTCCACTAGATAACGCAAAATATGTTAACATCGAGCGAAAAACACGGGCAAGGAGAGCAAACCTTGGTGGTGTCCATCTTGTTGACAGCGACAATGAGTTGACGGACACCGAGAGTGAAGGCGAGGAGAGCGTGCTCGCGAGTCTGACCGTCCTTGGAGATACCAGCCTCGAATTCACCAGTTCCTCCAGCGATGATGAGGATAGCGCAATCGGCCTGAGAGGTGCCAGTGATCATGTTCTTGATGAAATCACGGTGTCCGGGGGCATCGATGACCTGTAAACTCAAAATCAGCCACTGATTAGATAGATCAACAAGGGGCGATACACACGGTAACCATGTACTTGGGCGTTTCGAACTTCCAGAGGGCGATATCAATCGTGATACCACGTTCACGCTCAGCCTTTAGCTTGTCGAGCACCCAGGCTGCAGACAGACAGTGCGATTAGAAACTAGTTCGAATGGCATTTTGGAGACGTAGCTTACCGTATTTGAAGGAACCTTTGCCGAGCTCAGCAGCTTCCTTCTCAAATTTCTCGATGGTTCGCTTGTCAATGCCACCACACTTGTAGATCAAGTGGCCAGTGGTGGTCGACTTGCCGGAGTCGACGTGACCGATGACTAGAAGGGTCAATGAGATGCGATCAATGGGGATCGGTAAGATAAGGTCTACTCACCGACGACATTGACGTGAGTCTTTTCCTTTCCCATTTTTATGAGTTCTGGAAGAGAAAATGTGAGCACGAATGCACTATAGGATCGCAGACGATACGAAGAGAGAAAAAATTGCATCGCGACGACGACAATCGGATCCATCGATGGG
>CACVBS010000055.1:22988-48131 GCA_902728275.1 Cyclocybe aegerita | reverse complement strand
TAAAGTGGTGGTTGAGGAAAAAGGAGGGTTGACGAAGGACCAGTCTGGATGTTTGTGCTAGTTATACTATCTCAGACCAAAAAATTTTATCGATAGATCTGATCTGATCATGTAATCGATGACTCGGGGGCGCCTCTGGCGGACACGTGCTCGGATCCGTCTAATCGATACTTGTACAGTCAATAGATAACAGAATCGATAATGTACACTATTACATCTAATGACTATGTCCAACCTCCATCCCCGGCCAGGAATCGACATTGCATGATACGCTCAAACGTCGGCCGTGCAGCTACATCCAGCCGAAGACACGCCCGCACTAGTGATGCTGCATCCCCAAGCGCTCCGCCACCATCTGCTTCCTCCCCGTCCCTTTCTTTGCCTTCCGCACATCGCTCATCCAATGATATCGATGCATTTGCAAACGGCGACTCGAATCCTTCCTGTGCCTCCGCCGCGGTCATGAACGGGCATTCTCCGACAAGGAGCACGTAGGCAACCACCCCGAACGCCCACACATCTTGCTCCTTCCCAGTATCGTTCCCCGCGAAGAATTTCAGGCCCGGCATAGTCGAGTCTAAGGGAAGGCTTGAGTGTAAGTAAAGGTCGTGCGAGGAGAGCGTGGTCACCTACGTTCCACTAAATGTATCCCATCCGCTCTTCTTCACGAGGCCAGAGCTTCCAAAATCTATCAATATACACCGGCCGCCCCGTCCAAGTACAACATTCTCATCCTTGATGTCTCGGTGGACTATCCAAAGTTATCAGAAATTTCAAACGAACGATTGACGAAGGTCGACAACTCACCGATTCCATGTGAATGCAAGAAACAGGATGCATCTGCGATCTGTCCCAAGTATGTGCGAATCATGGATGGAGGTAACCCTTGTGGATACGTCTCGACCAAGTCGAACAAGTCTGAAGGCGGTGCAGGTTCATTAGGTAGCTGTTCTGGTGTCGTCGAGGGAAGCACCAGATAATAATAATGGTTGTCTTCAAAAAAGTCGAGAAGGGGGCAAATGTTGGGGTGTCCTTTAACGACCTTGCCCTCTATCCAGTCGTCTCCTGTCGAGTCTAAGGGCGAGGCGCCGTCTTGATTGGCGGACGATCTAGAGAAACGAGAGGGGTCCCAAGGCCGGCGAGGGGGAAGCACATAAGAGGTATTAGAAATGGCAGACATGACGTAGATTTCGATGGGGATAGTGCCATGCTTGGGGTGCTTTTTCCAGCAATCCGCGAGAATGCGGGACTTTATAACCTGCTTGATCACCAAAGGAGGCTAATAGTACGACCTGTAAACCATCTTCTACAATGAACAGATAGGGCTTGACTTACGCCTAGTCCACCGCCTGGAAGTTTCTCGCGCGCTCGTTTGACGAGGCCATAGGCTCCTCGCCCGATTTCGCCTTCGATCACGAATTCTGATATGTTCCGACCTCCGAGGAAGGACTGTGGGTCTGTCGATGGCGTGGGTGCCCTGGTGCTTTCAGCGGAACTGAGGATGCTGACGGAACTCGGAGTGCGTTTGAGGCTATCCGAGAGCATAGGGGGCGGGGACGGGGGATCGATGGGTGTGATCAAGACACGGCCGGCAACTAGAGAGACCCGTTGTTGGGACGACCTCCTGCGAGGCCGCGGCGATGATGGTGACCGGGCAAGAGGTTGGATTAAGGGCGTAGTGGGGCGACATGCGAGTTGGGGTGGATCATGGGGTGGTGGAGAAGGCATGTAAAGCTTCGGTGAGATAACGGGGGATTTGTCTAGGAATGAGTGCGGGTGTTTGCGTCCATGTGTGGCAGGTGGGTCGGCTGTCTCTGGCCTTTTCTCCTCCTCCCTCTCTTCCTGCGCCGGCGGGGTTGGTGATTCCTGCACCTTTGCTAGATCTGGCTCCTGGTCCCAGTCGAATCCACGCCCAATCGAAGTTACGCCCCAACTGCCGACGCTCGCGGTCCTGTAGAGGCGGGGAACATGTGGCGGGGTGATCCAGTCGTCATCGTCAAAGGCAAGGGCGACAGGAGGAGCAGAAAGCATATATTGCGTAATAAGAGATGTGGCAGCCTCAGCGTTGCGGATAGCTGAGTGACGAGTGCGGCGTTAATAAAAATGCTGGCGTCTTAGTTGGCGTCCAGCTGAACGTCATTATCTCCAGCCTGGGACATGTTTTCCAAGTTACACAGGACCCCGTGCTCATTCTCGAGGCTCTGCCCTGGGCCTCCTCCATGCCCGGATTCACATCTGTAGCTTAAACTACCCCTCGTGGACCGCGCTTAATTTCAGGATGCCACCCAGTCGTCATCGCAGTTCGCAAGGCGGCTGAGAATACATACATCAAATTGATTTTCTGACGAATATGCGGTGTTAGGGGGGTTAGCATTGATTACGTGATCAACTCTTGTGCTAACTTTCCAAGGTTGGCCATCGTCAACGCAGTCCACCTCAAGCCCCCCAAGTCGTGAGTATGCCCTCCCTGCCGTCTATTTTCGCCGCAATGTCCACGAACGAATGATCTACGAAGCCCTGGCGTCGATGAGGACCGTTGGAATTGGTGTTTAAGGCTGGATGGACCTTTGCTGAACGGGATAACGTCGTGGACTCGGTGACTCTCCCAGTTTGTAAACCTCCCTGACAACACCTCTCCTCTCAGGACATGGCCATCAAGATCGTCAAAAAGCGCACTACCAAATTTAAGTGCGTCACTACTTCACAACCCGCCCGGCCTTCTGTTCTAATGATTCTACAGGCGCCATCAGTCTGACCGCTACCACGGCGTGAAGGAGGCATGGAGGAAGCCCAAGGGTATCGATAACAGGGTCAGGCGTCGCTTCAAGGGCCAAACACCTATGCCCAAGGTGCGTTCCTTACCTCTATCTCCGACCATATAATGTTCAAGACTTCGGCTGCATAGATTGGTTATGGAAGCAACAAAAAGGTTAGCATAATTTAGCAGCTCTGCCCCCTTCGTCTTACTGACATCTGGACCTCCAGACACGTCATCTCCTTCCCAACGGCCTCAAGAAGTTCCTCGTGAGCAACGTTCGGGACGTTGATCTCCTCCTTATGCACAACAAAACCTTCGCTGCCGAGATCGCTCACAACATCAGCAGCCGGAACCGCACCGTAATCCTGGAGCGGTATGTCCCTAGGCCCTTTCTTCGCTTAAACTTGCCTAATACTTTACAGTGCGAAGGCTTTGGGCATCAAAGTCACAAACCCCCAGGGCCGTCTGCGGTCAGAGGAGTAGACTCTTTCATTCTTACTTCAGCATCCTCCACACATGTAGTATCACGTATGCTGTTTATGCACATGCAATCCATGACCGCTGCGAACGCTTCCTCCGTGCATTTTGTTTTATGCTCAGATTGAAGATCTAGATAAAAAAGTGTTTGCTAATATTATCTCCCAGAGCTATCGGCTCTTGCCCGAATACATCCTGATCAGTATTGACCAGTCGTTTGCTCTTGAACTCCGTCCACTACCCTTCCATCCGCCCTGCAGTCGCACATCCGCCCTCCAGAATGCGAGTTATGTGATGCTTTCACTCAAAATGCTGATCTGATTTCAAGTTCATCTAGGAGCACTCGATCTGCCTCGCATGCTGGTTCTTGGTACACTGACGATGGTGATAACAGGACAGTCCTCGCGACAAATCGTCTATTGACATCACTGAAGGAAAGACGTTGGGTAAAGAGCTTGGCCAGTGGCTGCAGAAAGCCGGCAACGAAGCGGAGGAGCCATATCCTATCAAAGGATGCAAGGCCGTTATAGCACCGTCAGTTCCGCCAGCCTTACCACCATTCTCCTGAAGTGCTCACGGATGGGTGTAGGCATGCAGGATACTCTTATTCCGGTCCTGCTGCCGCCTGGGCCTATCAGAGCATCGATACCACAGGAATGTTCGTATCGTCCATCATGACGTCTTCGAGCTTGATCTGATAAGTAGCCCCTATTTAGCAAACGCGTCTTCATCCTCGGCCCTTCACACCACTTCTACCTGGAAGGATGCGCGTTATCGAAATGCAAGATGTATGAGACGCCCATTGGCGAACTTCCACTGGATCTGGACAGTTAGTATGGAAACCTGGATCGTCGTGCTGTGTTGACGGCCCTTGCAGCTATTAAGGAACTCAAGGCGACCGGGAAATTCGAATCCATGGGTTTGCAAGCTGACGAAGACGAGCATAGCATAGAGATGCACATACCCTACGTTCGTAAGGTTTTTGAAGGGTGAGTACTTCAGGACACGAGTTGTATTCAGTGAATTCATGGGTGCCTGTAGGCAGGATATCCGCATAGTCCCTATCGTAGTCGGGTCACTTTCAAAGGAAAGAGAGGCATTCTTTGGGGAAATACTCTCGACATATCTTGCTAGAGAGGACACTTTCTTCGTCATTTCGAGTGACTTTTGTCATTGGTGAGCACGCCGTTTGTAGACTCCCTCTTGAGTGTCCTAATTGATGTATCCCAGGGGTACAAGGTTTTCGTATACATTTTACTATCCAGAACCGGCTCCTAGCGGGGCAGCTGGGATACGTCTTTCTCGAACCGTCGAACCGTCGCCGTCATACTACCCAATTTATCAGTCCATCACTCGACTAGATCATGAAGCGATGGACATCCTCACCGTACCACCCGCAACTGCTGCTGATGCGCACTCTCGTTTCGCCGACTATCTCGCAAGGACCAAGAACACTATTTGTGGTAGACATCCCATCGGCGTCCTGTTTGGCGCGTTATCCAAGCTGGAGCAGGAGAAGAACATTAAGCCAACTCTCAAATGGGTTCGCTATGAGCAGAGTAGCCAATGCCACAGCATTAGAGACTCGAGCGTTAGCTACGCCAGTGCGTACATTCGATTCTAAGATCTAGAACTAAATTAGTCTACAATCAGAAACAATGTACCATAAGTCTAGAGATATCCATCGTGTGCATGTGAATCATGTAGGCATAAGTAGGAGGCGGAATCTAGGATGTACCGGTCGTGAATATCGCCTAGACTGTACAAGAGTCAAAGGTTGCTTGTGAGATGATTGTCTAGTTGGAGGCCGACGGGCTCATCCTTTTCTCCCTCTGAACCCGGTACTCCTGGGTCTTCTACAACCTGTAGTATCGACAGTTAGTCCTGCTCAGACGGCAATAAAACACGGCGAGCCTACCCTTCCTTTCTCTACCTCTATATCCTCGAAACCCCACTCTCTGGAGGAACCGCCTTTAAGATGCTCCCCACTAGCCAGCGCGATCGCCTTGAACGCACCGAGGACTTGTCCCTCTCTAACGCCATCCGTATGTCTATCCAGCTCCGAGATCGAGCAGCATCCCACCTTCATATGCAGCTCCCGATCGCCCACGAAGCTGCGCACGAGCGCGATGGTCGTCGCCGCGTGCGTGACGAACAGGAGCCGGCGGCGGCGCTCTAACGGGAGGCGCTGGGCGATCGCCGCGAAGAACGACACGAGGAATTCATCGACGCGGTCGTGCACCTCCTTCACGGTCTCGCCCTTGCGCGAGGGGTAGTAGAGGGTGCTCCAGCTCGGGTCGATCTCGGAGAAGAATGTCTTCAGGGACTCGGTGGAACCGGGACGCGGGTGCAGGCCGGTACCCGGTGCGACAGGAGAGTACCATTCGACAACACCTGGGGTGGGTTAGGGTGGGGTAAGCAAAAGAGCGTAGGTGGGAGTAAGAGGGAAGGAAGACGCACCGTGCTCGACATAGATGGGGACTCCTAGTGCTTTGGCCAACGGACGTGAAGTCTGCAGACACCTGTCTGTACGGTTTTCGGGACGGAAGGTTCGGATGAGGAAGTCAGCCCCATCGCGATATCTGCCTCGTAGGAGCACACGACTGACAATACGGGGACGAGAATATGGCTGTTGGTCGCTCGTCTTCAGGGAACGAGAGGAAGTACTGGTTGAGCTCCTCCGCCTGGGTCTGGAATCCGCATGGTTGTAGTTCAAGAAGGAAGAATCACAACGGCGCCTAAGCCATGGGAGAAAAGCCCAAGTTTGGATATGGATTCACCTCGCCGTAGGCAGTCAAAGGGGGGTCTCGAGGAAGACCAGTCGCACTTTGCCTAGAACGAGGGGAATGAAGAGCGGCACACGAGGGAGAGGCGTGTCGCTCACCATGTCGTACTGATCCAATTCAGTCTGAAGCCTACGCAGTGAATGAGTTCATGCTATGCAGTGTTCTTGAGAATGAAAAAAAAATGGACAAACCATGCCGAGCAATATAGATCTTTTCGGTCATCGTCACGTCAGTTGCCAGCCTAGGATATAGCGGAGAGGAAAGAAGGAGTGCGGAAGGAGAAATCCAGAGAAGTTATTTGAATTGGGCACACGTGGGGTAGGCGTTGATTTCATTTCGCGAAACGGGGCGTGCGGAGCAGACGGGGATGATAAAGTGTATGTGTATTTCTGCACTGTCGTGGGTTTCATTCATGACGATCATAGCAGCGAGAACGATATCGATGAGAAAAAGCAAGACAGAAATACAGAGAATGGAGTAAGAGAGGGAGAGAGAGAAGGGAGAGATGAGATTATATGCGCCAGAGAGCGAGATGGGACAGTAGGGCTGTGACCACAGGAATGAAATGAGATAGTACAGAGCTCTCAAGGATGATCTCATAAAAAAACTACCAAAAAAAAGGATCTTTTCTTTTTCACACATTGCAGTCCATCCGTCGCCGATGGCTTGGCGTTGTCAATTAGGAGAGCGAGGGGAAGGCGGACTGGTCGTCAACGTTGACAACAGCAGCAGCACCGTTCTGGCGTCCACCACGGGGTCCACCGCGTCCACCGCGTCCAGCACCACGAGCGCGATCTCCTCCACGGCCGCGTCCGCGACCACCGCGGTCTGGGCGCTCAAAGCGGGCGTCGATCTCGAGGAAGACCTTCTCCTCCTTCTTTGCACGAGCCTTGGGGGCAGCCTTCGTCTAGAAAAGTTAAGAATAAACGGGTGTCCAAGTAGAGAAGAGTAAAAGTGGAAGTTACCTTGCCGACGAAGTAGGCATCCTCTTCCTCGTTCTTAGTGAGAGGAACGGCGTCTTTCCAGATCTCTTCAGCGCCATCGTTGGCCTTGCGGGGACCTTCGAGCTTGGGAATAACGGATTCCTTTTCCTTCTGTTGGGCGAGGTATTGATCGAAGGTTAGGGTGTTGTCCTCCTCCTCCGGCTCCCTCTCCCTACGAGGGCGGCTCTCGGGCTTGTCGGCTTCAGCAGGAGCGGCGTCAGCAGCTGGGGGAGCACCCCAGGCGTCAGCGGAAGCATCAGCAGCAGGAGCACCCCAGTCAGCTGCGGCAGATGTGTCGGCGCCCCACTCGTTGCCGGTGACCTCAGCTGCGGCATCAACAGTGGCAGCCTGTTCAGCCTTGAACTCAGTATTGCCGTCGTCGCCACCCCAAGATTGGTGGATCTTCTTGTCAGAGTCGCTAAAAAGGAGTATTAGGGCGTATGGAGAGGATAAAGAAAAGGTGTGTACGTTTTTCCGGTCTGACTATGCCTGTCGAAAGGACGACCCCTGCCGCCGCGACCTGCACCTCCACGACCGCGACCTCTGCCGCGACCACCCTCACGGGCGCCTTCAACTGCAATAGGGTGGGTTAGGAAGATGAATGAATTGAGGAAAAGGGGGAGACGGACCCTTCCTCTGACTCTCAGCAGCAGGATCCTCAGCAGGGGAAGAGTCCTTTGTCTGAGGCTTGCCACCACGAGCGTAGTACTTTCCGCCGCGAGACGCTGGGCCGCCGCGGGTCTTCTGTGCGCCACGGGTGGCAGCAGGTGCGGGCGCGGGAGCTACCTCGGTGGGCACAGCGGGCGGGGAGAAAGACTCCTCTGTGCTGGGATGAGATCGCGATATCTGGGGATCGGGGACGGGGACGTACCATCGAGGAGGGCGAAGGGGTTTTTTGTGGCCACCGACATTGTTGACGGGGCCGGTTGATGTGCGGTCAGTAGTGCTCTTTTGTGGCTTTGAGGATGGCGCGGGCAAGGGCGACAAGGGCTCGAGGAACTTTTTTCGCACGGGGGACCCCGGAACCGGTTGCCGGGGGGCTTTTGGTACTGTACAGTTGCAAAACGGTATATAAGCCGCGGCCGGGACCCGTCTCTCTAACGCAAATTCACAGGTGAGTTCCCCGTGCGTCTTCCGGTGGATCGCGATGCTGACGGTGTGCAGCCGGTTCAAAAGCATCTTTCTGAGGACCCGCCCGCCGCAAGGACTGGTGTGGGTCGAGGACCGAGGGACCGTACACTGGCTGGAGAGCGAGAGATGGGACTTGGGTGCGGTGCGCTCGCTGCTCGCCCTTCGTGGCTGGCGCATGGGTTTTGCCGCAATGTCTCGTTGTACATATGTCACATAGCTTAGTCAGCCGTACCGTACCACAACATGTGATGCTTGTCTGCTGAGTGCTCTCTCCACCGTCCAACTCGATGGCCTCCCGTCGCCTCGACATCTCCTCCCTCCTGTGCGACGACCCACAGCCCCCCGCCTTCTCCCCCCTCGAGGCCCTTGTCCACGCCGCAACAGAGGAGCGCCGCCGCCTCGATGAGCCCCACCCCCCATTCCCCCACCACTCCCCGTATCCCCACCGCTCACCTCCGGAGCGCCCCTTTGTTGACGGCCAGCACATCGCCCGCAGCCCCGTCCTAGCGCGCCCCCCGTATCCAGACCAGCTCACCAGCACCTACCTCCAGCGCCAACACCCCGTCCTCCCCCACCAGGACCTCCACCAGCAGCGCATACAACATCACCGCGCACAGGAGCTCGAGCACCGCGCCTACGAGGCAGACCGTCGCCGCCGCGCAGAGGATGCAGATCTCCACCGGAGACTCGAGGAGCAGCACGAGTTTCAACGCCAGCAGGAACTCGAACGCCTCCGCATACAGGAGGAACGCCGTCTCCGCGAAGAGGAGCGCCAGCGGGCACTTGAGCAGTTCGAGCTCCAGCAGCGCAGAGAGGCCGAGCGTGTCCAAGCAGAACGCCAGCAGCAGCAGCAGCGCGAGTACCAACAGCGGCTTCGCGAAGAACAACAACGTCAGCGGGAACGTGAGGAGCTCCGCCGCGAAGCCGAACGCCAACGTCTCCTTGAACTCCAACGCGAGGAGCAGCGCCAAATCGAGCGTGCAAAGGAGACTGAGCGTCAGAGGGAGCTGGATCGCCAGCGGGAGCTGTTCGAACGCCAGCAGCGGGAGCTTCATGACCGCCAACAACGGGAGGCTACGGAACGCCAGCAGCGGGAATTTGAACGCCAACAGGAACTCCGGCGTCGTCAGCAGCTCCTCCAGCAGGAGGTCCTTGGTCATCGTCCCAACAATCCCCATGGTTCGCCGTCCACCGCCCCCAGCTCACACCCTGTCTCCATTTCCCAGCTCATATCACACCCACCCCACCGCAGCCCCGATCTCCCTCAGATAACGCATTCCACCAGTCCGATCTCCCCAGATCCTCCTCCTATTTCAATTCCACCTCCGCCCCATGATGATTCCCGCCCTATCAAGAAGCGTCGCTACTCCGAATCCCCAACTCGGCCTATTCCGGATGATAAGGAGCACATTGCACGCGAAAGGGAAAAGATGTTTGTCGGCGAGTTAGGTTATGGCAGGGTTGATTCTCCCGTCGTCGCTGGCCCTTCTTCAGCCCCACGGCGCCCAGGGTCCGGGCATGGCCAGGGAAGGAAAGCCGTCGCTGTTTCCGACCTTCTTGCGGACAAGGAGCGCGCTCCTGTACCAACACGTCCCGACTCGCGCGGCCGCGATGTTCATCATTTGGTCAGTCCTTTGGGACGCCGTTCACCCCCCGGTAGCCAGATCGGTCGAGCTAAAGCTGCCCGCAAGTCCGATGAACACATGTCACGAGAGCCACCTCCACCACCAAAGGAGCCTATCCACCCTGCCATCGAATTGGATGCAAAGAAACCTAAGGTCATGCAGGAGCCGAAACCGTCACGCTCACGAACCACTTCAGACGATACCCAACCACCAAACGAAGAACCGTGGCCACCAAAGAAACCTGTCAAAGAACCCGCTTCGCCACCGCCCAAGGTCCAACCTCCTCCTGCCAAAGTCCAACCAGACGATGCCCACGAATGGTTTTTGCACCAATATGATGAAGAACCTTCACCGACTACATCATCCCGTCCGGAGCCGCCCCATACCCCTTCTCCGTCTGTCAGTCCCGTCGCACCCGCGGCTCCGGCCTATGCACTCAAGAGCCCCGTTACCACACACAAAGTACTTACTCCTATCACTGCCGCAGTGGCCCTGGAGCAAGAGCTGGAGGATCTTGTTTCAGACACCATCCCGACATCCGTTCCCAGCGCAACATCAGCGACCTCGAATATCATGGTCAAAAAGCAGGAGCCGGACGATATGGACCTCGATTTGGTTGTAGAGGAGCTGGTAGGGACGTTGGAGAACGACGATGAGAAACATGTGGGCATGGAAGTGGATGTCGAGGATGAGCTCCTGAGCCTCGTTGATGATCGCCCGCCACCATCATCGAGTTCGGCGCGCAGGCTGTCGGGCCCTGCGTCTGGTTCGCACGGGTCTGGCTTGGGTTTAGGTTCGGCCCCACATGGCGTTGCCAACACCAACATGAAGCAACCAGCGCCGCCTCCGCTCCGATCCGTCGGTGACGCCTCTCATTCTTCTTCCCCTACAATGTCCGCGTCATTGGGCGCGACGCTACCTTCCACCGTGGTCGTGCGCCAGTCATCGGCGCGTCCCACCCCAGACAGGGGCTCAATGCCACCTCCAGCCACCACCGTCGGGGCATCCAAGAAGGCTACTGAGAGGGCAGGCAGCGTCGTTCCGTCCGCCTCTGGGACGAAGAAGAAAAAGGAGACAGCGGCAAAGGTGCGTGTCTCTATATCTCAACTGAGAGGACCAAACTGACCCGTCTGAAGGCTTCAAAAGCAAAAGCCGCCTCTACCACTCCTGCCTCTACATCTACTACACCTGCACCTCCCGCTGGAGCCTCCACCGCCATCAAATCGAAGGCGAAGCCAGCCGCGAAAAATAAGAAAACTGCTGGTACAGACACCACATCGGTCGCCGGTGTAGCCACACCACCTCCCAGGGCCACAAAAGCTCCAGGCGGTAGGAAAAATGCCCAGTCCACTTCGCGATCGCGGTCGACGTCCGTCATGCCTGGAGGAAGTACGTCGGTTGGCCCGGAGAATGAAGCCGTCAAGGCGGAGAAGCAGGAGGAAGAGGAGGATTCCGACGCGGCGGACGACGACGACAAGTTGTACTGCGTCTGCAAAACCAAGTATGACGAGGATCGGTTCATGATCGCCTGCGACCGGTAAGCCGGTTTGTTTCGATGTTCATTGACCTATTGTTCTGATTCTTGATATTCTTTTCGAAGTTGCGATGACTGGTATCATACTCAGTGCGTCAATATGCCAGATTTAGAGGTCGATCTGGTTGATCAGTTTATTTGTCCACCGTGTATTGAGAGTACGCCTATGCTTCCCTGTTTGATACTGCGGTTGCTGACTTGTTGACAGAAAATTCGCATCTCAACCTTCGGACAACGTACAAGCAACGATGCTTGTACGGTCTCCGACACCCAGACCCTTCGTCTCCCAAAGCATGCCACAAAGCTGCTCGAGGCGCCTTTTCGAAGTATTGCTCAGATGAATGCGGGATAAAATATATGCAGTCTCGCATAGACTCCTGGGCAAAGAAAGGCGGCAAGACAGAGAAGCTATGGGAGAGCGTCAAGCATGCAGAGAAACGCGAGGGCGTGGTCGTTTGCGCCGCCGAGCCAGAGACAAACGGATGCACGAAGATGGAGGCCGATGTCAAGCAGGAGACGGATGTCAAGCCCGCCAAGCATCGGATCGTGCCGCCTTCAAAATCCAAAGCCGAGCGCGAGAGGGAAAGGCTTAATGGCCTTCTCGAGTCTGTCGTCCGGCTTAGAGAGGAGGTCAAGCGCGGCATGGAAGTCATCGTGTGGCGCGAGCGTCTCCTGCAGCTTGCAACGGAACGAGCGGTCAACGTCGGTCAGTGCGGCTGGGACCAACGGCTTTGCTTCGACGACGACGAATGGGTGGATGTAGGTGCTGCTGTGTTTGAGAGTTACGAAGAGATGAAGAACGAGCGCACGAAGGAGGAGAATGGCGAGGGAGACATGGAGGTGGATGGCACGGAGGAGCAGTGGTGGTGTCCTGGGCAGAAGGTCTGCGAGCGTCATGCCGGGTACGTTCAATTTTCTCGTTGCAACAGGATGTCATCATTGACTGGTCTTCTCTAGCTGGCAGACAGTTCGCCACAAGGACGTTTGTAAGGAGAAGGAGAAGAAGGAAGAGGCGCTTGCCAAACTCACGACACGCGAGCGCGAAATCCGGAAACGCATCGAAGACATGCTCGACCCGCAGGGCAAGAGTACTTCCACCTCAACGACGACCAAGGAGACAACCTCCAACCCTCTTAAAACTGCCAACACCAAAGTCGTTAATGGACACACCAAGTCCAAGTCTACGGCGGTGGTAGCAGAAAAGAAGGGCAAGAAACGAAAGGCACCTAGTGCATGACTGGTCCATCATGTTTCTCGACGGACTCCATGATTCCATGATGATATGATTATGATCATGACAGACATGTATTTCTACATGTACAATACGTGGTCTCCTGCATCTTGTTATTCTTCCAGTTCATTCTTGTGGGTTTTGCGACGCATTATGACTTTTCGTCGAACACAATTGCATGGGTTTTTTTATCTTTGTCTTGATACTTCTTGCATCTAGTAGCTACCATCCTCTTCGTCTCGCACCGCGTTATCCAACGACACTTATAAAATCCTACGTGTACTTAATGGCTGGTATATCTTACAGAAATCGTAGCATCGACGTAGGCAGGATTTGGGAATCTAATCTAAGATAACCCTCAAGTAATGGCCAATATCGGCGAGACGACCACGGAGTCCCGTTATTATCATGAGGAAAGACGGGAGCGAAAGGGCACACCAGCTTCAGTACCCATCGCCCTCTCCGCCTTCCTTGCAGAAACCTTTCTGCTCATACAGAATCTGGGATTTGGCCTCTTCATGCTCCTTTTTCACAGCTGCCTCGATCCTATGTCTCTCTTCAATGCTCTCGTATTCAACCTGCACAAGAGGAACATCATCTTCCCGGTCAAGATCCTGATAAACGAGGTCGAATCAGCCAAGGGAAGGGTGACGAGTGAAGGGGTGAGGACGGACAATTTCGCCGAGCAGCACCACGTTCTCTCCGCGGATGAGAAAGATGCCATGCCACGCCTCTGCGAATTCGTTCCCGTGGTATATTCGTTCGACCGTGTCCTCAAGCACGAGGTTGGCTGCGTGGACACCAGATACCCATGAGTTGGGGAGTAAGCACTGGGAAGCAATGACGAGACCTCACCAAACTGATCATATGAGCGAAGGACGCCATGCAGCTTCCTCCCATCTCGCAGGATCACAAGCATCTTTCCTAGGCGAGCAGAGCATACCCAAGCGAGAAAGTGGCGAGGATTTGAGTGTGGGCAGGCAGGAAGACGGTATGCTCAGGACGGAACTGGAGAAGCGCGATGACTTTGGGCAGACGTACTGTCCACACAATCCACCAGGGAGCCTGACGTTGTGAAAGGAATTAAAGAGTCCATGGCTGAGAATCGGAAGCTGCTCTAGGCAGCGAGCAGGAGAATGATGGTGCAGAGAGAAGACAATTGATAATTAATCAGTCCCTCGCTTCGGCAAGAGAACTTTCTAAACTCCTATGAATCTGGCTGCTCAAATTTGTTCTCTTACAGTGGCTGGAATGGCCGAGTCGTTAAGGCGAGTGATTTGAACTTTCAAACTTATCACTTGGTGTTTCACCGCGTAGGTTCAAATCCTGCTTCCAGCGAATTTTTGAACCGCAATCACATCTTTTTCAATCATAAACATTCAGTCATTCTGCCTCAATTGCATTTGTTATCACCGTCCAAGTTGATGGTCTACAGCGTGTTGACAGAATGCAAAGAATAGATTACAGTTGGCAAAGTCATGATGAAGCGGAGGTGGTCTGTCCTGTATACTCCCATTGACCTGGCTCCGGTTTCTCTTCCAAAGGTTCCCAACTGAAGGATAGATGTAAGCCACACGTTGAAAACTAGATAACGGACCTGACTTACGCCTTCCATTCTACAATCTTCGCAGCTAGAGACAGCTCGTCTGCAGCAATGTCCAGTGATTCCTCGATTTGGCCCTCGTTTAGCTGTTTTTCCGCTGCGGCAATGTCTCCATTCGCTCCTTTCACGATGTTGATTTTGTGCCGAACGAGAGCCTCGACGCCTTGTCGGTAAACGGATGTTTGCGGGATGGATGACAGTGCAGAGAGTGTTGACTCGTATGTTTTGAGGAGCTCTGGGAGAGGATTGGGATGAACTGGGAGACCATGGATACCGGTGGTGGTCTTGAGGAGGTGGCGCAGAGGGCGGGTGAAGCGCAACATGGTGGTTGGGGGAGCGTTGGAATTGTGGGACAGTCCGACGCGTCCAATCGGAGTGTCAATTTCTGATTTCTCGTCTCTCTCACTTGCACCGTCATGGTCTCCGCGCTCACCCTCCGACATACGCACTCCTTGCTACCTGTCGCCCGTTTCTCGCTATTCAAGAGCTGGGTGTCACCTGTGCTCGCTGCGGCTGCTCTCAGTCTGCCGAGGACATCATGGTCGCTCCCTTCGTTGCAATCCTTGCTCGACCTCTTTCCACCATTCCTTCTTGCGGTTCCCAAATCAAAAACATCACATTCCCGCAAGGCTATGAGAAGCGCAAACAAGGGATTGAAAGATAAACGAAGTCTGTAATTGAGCTTACACCTTGCAACTGCATAGCTCACTTCTCTCATTTACAGACATCACGAATTGTGCGGGTTGTGGAGGTGTCAAGCTCGCGCACCATATCTGTCCCAATTGCTACAGCTCAGTGAACCGTCAGTGGAAAGCGAAGGCTAGAGAAGCTGCCGGAGGAATACCCGATCTATCATGATAACATAGGCTTCCTGGAGTATCCTTGGTATGTTTTCGACGAATTTGTGAAGCCCCATTGATCCTATATTCCTCATCTTAAGGTACCTGCTAGAGAAGCCTCAAAGCCGTTCGATGTCGCCATCCGGGCTGTTCAGAGGTGTTACTCATCACCCCTCAACTTCGACATTCTCCTTCAATCCCATCTCCCCTGCCGCCTTCCTCAATGCTAGAAGGGTTGTTAGCGCAGCAGCGAGGCACCACGAGAGAGTAGACGAGAGAAACTGTAGTTTATCGCGTAAAAACTAATGGGTTGCTTTTCCAATGCTCGCGCCGGAACCAAAGTGATGGTGCCGGTACCGCGTCCGCGACCCTCGCTCCTACTGGTCACCTTCCTTTTCTCATGTGAACAACCATGGGCACGCTAGGAAAATATATTACTCCTGCCGTGTCTTTCTTTTGCCTCTTCTAGCTTTCTCTCTTCCCCCTCATCTCCTTTCCCAATGCTGCTTACTTCGCGATTATCTCTCAAGCGTGTTGTGTACCCGTCGCTGGCGCGTGCAGCGAGCACGTCGAAGCGGCCGCAGGGCCTTGCTTCTGTTCTGGAGAAGAGACCTGACGATGTGGTTATAACCTTTGCTAAACGTACCGCGGTAGGGAGGGCGAAGAAAGGTCAGTTCAAGGATGTCCCTGTCGACGAGATCATGCATGCTCTGTTCAAGGTGGGAGTGGCGCTCTCGGATCTTACACCAGTGCTCATGTGTGCTTGCAGGCTACCCTCGAGAAGACAAAGCTGGACCCAACTAAGGTCGATGACATTTGTGTCGGTCAGTCTCTTGCGTCGGTCCAGCGAGCCCGAGTGTTGAAGATCTAGTGGTTATACAGGAACCTGCCATCCACCGTCCCCGCTGTACCTCTCGAGAGCAGCCGCAATTGCTGCGGGTATCCCGTATGACGTGCCAATCTCCGTCGTCAACAGGTTGTGTTCTTCTGGATTGATGGCCGTTCGAAACATTGCACATGCCATACAATCTGGAGAGGCCTCCCTTGGGTTGGCGGTCGGCGCTGAGAGTATGAGCTTGAAGTGAGTTCGGTGTGGACTCAAATAATAGAGCTACAGGAGAATTAACTGTTTTGCGCAGCCCACGACCAACGCCTGAGGTCGTTGACATCATCGCCGAATCCCCCCATGCCCATGATTGCATGCAGGTCGGTGCTACTAAAGTTCGATTTGCAACACTGTATCTCATTTCAGGATAGCCAATGGGCTGGACCTCTGAGATGGTCGCTCAAACGTACAAAGTGTCACGCCAAAAACAAGACCAGTACGCGTTCATCTCACACAGTCGAGCTGCGAAGGTGAATACAGTCCGTAAATCCTGGACATGAAGCGTTTGATGGCGCTTCTTTCATCAGGCTGTCTCCGAAGGAATATTCGCCGACGAAATTATCCCTGTTGAGATTCGAGGTCAAATAATCTCTGTTGATGACACCATCCGGCCAGGGGTTACTCTGGATGGCCTTGAGAAACTCAAGCCCGTCTTCCCGAACTGGGGAGAGGCCAGCACCACTGCTGGGAACGCGAGCGGCGTAGGAGACGGTGCAGGAATTTGTATTATGACCACCCGAGCACGAGCAGAGCGAGATGGGATGGAAATCCTTGGGAAATATGTCACTTCGACGGTCGTTGGTACGTGAACGACCTCGATCGTGAACTTCACCGATAAGTTTCAATTTGTGTTCCAGGCGTTGAACCTCGCTACATGGGTATTTCGCCGATTTATGCTATTCCCAAGGTACTCGAACAGCTTGGATTGACTAAAGAGGAGGTCGACGTCTATGAGGTAAGCAAAAACCGTTGACGAAGGCATTCTTCATTACCTTGGCCCAAAGATGAACGAAGCATTTGCATCGCAATTCGCTTACTGCGTTGAACAACTCGGCGTCCCCATGGAGAAGATCAACCCAAAGTGAGTAGATGTCCCGCTTTGCGATCCAACAGACTCATGAATTCCTTTCCGTTCAGCGGCGGAGCCATCGCCATCTCGCATCCTCTTGCTATGAGTAAGTTGCCCTCCAATCGTAATCCTCCCATGTTGAATGCTTTCAATAGCTGGCGTACGACAGGTCGTCACCGGTCTTGCGCAACTTAAGCGGCAGAATCAACAGATTCTATGCACCAGCATGTGCATTGGCAGCGGAATGGGTGCTGCAGGCATCTTCGTGAACGAGCAAATCCGCTGACCCAGTAACGTTGCATTGTCTACTATGCCCCTTGCTTGATTTGAAGTGGAGAGTGTAGAATCAATTGGATAGACGCATTACATATACAGGAAAGAGAACCAAGTAAAGTATGCAGCACCTGCAGGAAGAGACTAGTCAGCGATTGTTTGACGTGACGAACGGACGCAAGAGAAAATCTCAGCAAGTCATTGATGTCATTGAGGCAGCCGTACAGAGACGGTGACACAAATCGACTAAGAGGTGCCAATGGGTTGAACATTTACAACACTCGTCATCGAAGCGAAGAAAAAAGAGAAACACGAACCTTACTCACCAACTGGGGTGATGAGTCTGATGACGCGACAGAGGACGCGGTTTATATATTCGAACTGCGATCACGTGCCCGGCAACGGGCGAAGTCAACTGTGCAGCTCATCAAGCCACCCGATCAGATTTGGCGCGCCTGCTATCGGCATCGTCCTTGACACTCGCCAGCAAGCTCAAGGTACGCCTCTTGCCGATTTCTTTAGTACTCGACATATTCACGTCCTCCATCGCCACCAACAGAGAACACCGCCAAAAATGTCTGCCCAAATCAGTAAAAAGAGAAAGTTTGTGGCCGATGGCGTTTTCCGCGCCGAACTCAATGAATTCTTCACCCGCGAGCTGGCTGAGGAGGGCTACTCTGGTTGCGATGTCCGTGTGACACACGCTCGCACTGAGGTGCGTTCTTTGCTATAATATCAGAATTTGTGAGGTTCTTATCGAGTCCAAAATAGATCATCATCCGTGCTACGCATACCCAAGAGGTCCTTGGAGAAAAGGGCCGTCGCATCCGTGAACTCACTTCTCTCGTCCAAAAGCGCTTCAAGTTCCCCGAGAACTCTCTGGAGCTCTACGCAGAGAAGGTTCAATACCGTGGTCTCTCTGCCATCGCTCAATGTGAGAGCTTGAGGTACAAGCTCCTTGGTGGTCTTGCCGTTCGTCGGTGTGTCAATCATCCGTTTTGAAAGTGCTACGATACCTAATGTTCAATCATAGCGCATGCTACGGTGTCCTTCGTTTCGTCATGGAGTCCGGTGCTAAGGGTTGCGAGGTTATCGTTTCTGGCAAACTCCGTGCGGCTCGTGCCAAATCCATGAAGTTCACCGACGGCTTTATGATCCACTCCGGTCAACCCGCTCGCGACTTCGTCGACTATGCCGTGCGCCATGTCCTCCTTCGCCAGGGTGTACTTGGCATCAAGGTTAAAATGTAACAATTGTCCTTTTTATGGGGACCGTGAGCTGACCCATTTCTTACTACCAGCATGAAGGGATGGGATCCTGAAGGTCAGCTCGGACCTCGCAAGCCTCTGCCTGACTCCGTCCAAATCCTCGAACCTCCCGTCGACAAAATCGTATCGGAGCCATCATCGGAGCAACGTGAACCAGCGGCCGTCCCTGTCGCCGCTCCCGCTGAGGAGCCGTACGTTGCGCAGGAGACATACCAGGCGGAGACATACGTCGAGCAGCCCGTATTCTGATTTCTTTTCTCGTGTATTCCATCCAATGCTCTTGGCCACTACGATGATAACTTCCTGACCTCCATGAGCGTTCAAGAACTGTACTGTCCAAACTCCAGCTACACTAATCAATTCTCTGAGTAACGCTACTCCCTGCTAGACCGCCTGACGGGAACTGAAATACCAACGTCTTGCTCCGTCCAGCTCCCCAATGTGGAGGTTTTCGTCCTACTCCAAGGTCTAGAGACAGCTGAACAGAGATCAATGATTGTGAGGGGTCTGCAACTGTGACCTGTCCTGACGCAACCCTGTATATGACACCAACATTGCCATTTGATGTCACCCTGATAGGTGCTGAAGTTATATCGGGTATGACTGTTGCTGAGCCTCCCTGCGTGTTCCAGAAAACCACCATGATGGTTCTATGCACTTGGTCGTAGATGGCAGAGACATTTGTGTCGTTTCGTATGTTCTGGATGCTGGGTCGACTGGCCTTCTGGACAAACGCGCTGTGCGTTGCTCCAGGAAATACCGTGTACGCTATCGGCGATAAAGCCGAGTCGTGTTCTATCCAGGCGGCAAATAGATCGACGGTGGCGGGAGGTTGTGTGGAAGTCCCAATGGCCGACCATGCGCCTGTCTTCTCGCCCACTTCAAAGGAAATGCTGAGCGACTGATCAAAGAGATAGCCAACATCTCCGTGCCAAAGTGTCTGGATCGAAGCTTTTCTCATCGTGGGGTCATGCTTGGCTACACCGTTCACAATCAAGGAACCCGCGTAACGTCGCTGATCAAGCACGGAAAAGACGGAGGCATTGGTGGTTGAGGCGAGTGCTGAAACCATAACATGCTGGACATCGTCCTCGAGGAAGAACCAGGCCTTCTGCCAATGAAGCGTCTTTGTGAGCGGAGTGGTGTATCTCATTGCGCCGATGCCAATCTCGCCGTCAGAAACACCGCCCACGAAGCTTTCCAATCCGGTTTGCTGCGTGGTTGCGCAAACCAGCGGCGTCGAGTTATAGTCGACTGTAATTCCTGGGATAAGATTCCAATCCCACGCAGCTGCGATGTCTTCATACTCGTTGCCTCGGAGGTATGTGTGGAGAACGCCGTCCGAAAGATGGAATCCTTTGGGCTAGTCTCTTCGTCAGTCCCCTGCCTGAAGACTATGGGCAGATTTAAGAGACCAACATTCTGAGAATTGACGCATTCTGTACTCTGAGTTCTCGTTGAATACATCTTCAAAGTTGAGACGTAATTTCTTCCTCGATGAACCTGTCATTGGCAACGAGACGCCGTAAATCAAGAAGAAAGTGAAGCCGCCATGAACCGGCGAACTTACCATATAATCATTGGTATAGAACATGCGATTACCCTCCAACTGCCCAGCATTTGCGCTGGTGGTGTCGATGGAAAGATCGTTGGCAAAGTCGATTAAGGTGCCGGAAGACCATTGCTCGCCCAACACCAAAACCTGTGTGAGATTTATCTTTATACTTCCTGATGCTCTATGGGCGGTAATAGATATGAGCAGTAATAGACAATAGGAAAGTGAATGCTCACTGAGCATCGATCACAGGAAAACTGATGAATCGTCCAAGAGCTGACTGGGAATTGAATGAGATGCTTTAGTTGGAATACAAGCTTGCAAATCAACTGACGAAATCCCAATGAAGAAGGCCCGTAAGGATATTGTGGTAGATCATCCACCTATGGCCGTCGAATAAGGTAGCTAAAGCGTTTCTTGACTCTGCTCTCGCTGCAAATCTCGTTCCGCCTGCCTCTCCTTCAAGGTCCAGGACTTCATTGGTGCTATTCCTCGCGTAAGTACGGCAAGGTTTCGGACGGTGTAAATACATACTAGTCCTTTCCTAGATAGCATCATTAGCGACGGAAAACGGACGGATGAATCGTGAAGGCTAACCATAATTCCCATTATATAGGATTCCGGCATGTTGGCCTGAATTTGTCAGCAAAGATAATGCATGCCTCGTAGTCGTTGCTCATACCAAATGACCCGTCAGCTCTGACACCATCGACCTTGATGCCATTCTTGATCTGCACCTCAAGGTGCACTCGGCGATAGGCGTCGGTGAGGAGTGATACGTTGTAACTTAAGAGAGCCTGGTCGATTCCGATTCGTGCGACATCGAGCGTATTGGCTCCGGTCAAAGTACCTAGGCCGTTCACGAAACGATCAAAGGCACCGTAAGAGCGTAGCGTCATGCGAGTGCAGTTACTGAGTTGCCCTTGGGCAAGTGTCTCATTCAGAAGCAGGCATGCTTGACCCAAGAGCGACGGAATGAGGATGATCTGCTCGGGGGTCGATGACTTGGCCTGTGCAGCAAGATATAAAATGCTCACGTTGGAGTACCAATTCGTATTCCTACAACGAGAACATTAAAAGCAACGAGCGTTTAACCCCAGATGCAGGGCATACCATAAACTGTTGTCAGGATTGTCGCAAGGGCAAGCGGTGGTGCCACCTGAATCCAAGCATGATGGATTATTCGCGAAGTCACGACCGAACCAATAATCCATGGCGCGTGATATGGCGGCTCGCAAGTTGGGGTCTTTGACAAACTGATCTCCTCCTAGGACTCCGCCGTGCCAGGCACCCGCCATTCTGACTGAAGGTAGGAACTCAGACGGATTGAAAGACACAACTTGCAGGGGGAAATACTCACGAATGCGTTGCCAGTGTTCTTGCGCAGGCCAGTTCGCACGACGTGCCTCACATCCTGTGGTGTAATCTACTTCGTTGTCTGGCCATTTTCCTCGTGAATCAAGAGAAGAGAGCCTAACAGCACATCAGCCATAAACCTCTGAAAAAGAGACCAGAGGAAGGTAGTTCACCATGCGGGAATACTATTTGGCGAACCAATGGCACCTACGATAGAGCTCAGTCGGCGCGATTGAAGAACCCATATTTCTTCAAGGAGGGTCAGATCGATTGTTTTAGTAGGTTGGGGATCAGGAGCGGTCGTGGTGTCGGAGGACGTTGGACTGTTCGTGGCTGTGGCAACGGAACTGACTGCAGACAGGCCACTCGTTGTCAAGTTTGCTGTCGCAGTAGGTTCCGCTGTTAAGAGTGAACTGCCAGTGGATGACGCAGTTAACACATGGCTAGACACCAAGTCCGATGTTATCAGAGGAACGGCGAGGGAACCATTAACAGAGGAGTTCATTCCAGAGCAAGAGAGTGGGCCCAAAAGAGCACCAGTTTCGAAAAGAGCAAGGACAGAAAAGAGGAAGCGCGTCGTCATCATGGGCAGTTGGGGAGGGAAACAGGCCGCGCAAACCTCTGGGCCATGTCCATCGGGGAGGTACATATAGCGTTTGGTGCGGGGAATTGGAAGCTTGAGCCGATAACTAACCGTGAAGAATTCATGCCGTCAAATTACCTGAGAAGGTTGGTTCGTCGTGCTACACTGTCGCATCTGACCATTTTTGTGAGGCGGGTGAGAGCGAAGGCGCTAGAGAATCGGCTGCACCCTTACTAGGACGTCGTTCTTGAAGGACCCTTTGGTGACATCGAAGCTCTAGCGAAGGAGGATTTCCACCCATGTGACTCTGAGCATCGTGCTCGGGTGAACAGCTAGTATTATTTATGGAACAAGAGCTCTACAAGAAAAGAGTGCTAGATCAACGAGACGAAATCATGTAGTAAGGAAAGACTCATACACTCAGCTAATCTAGGGTCTGTGTTACGCTTTTCCCTGCAATTCCGCCTGTAGGAAGTTCGAAGACCAATTTTTTTGTGCGCCCGACGCCCCAATGCGGTGGCTTTCTTCCTATTCCTAGATCAAAGGAGAGCTGCACTTTGGTCAAGGATTGTGTAGGATCTGCCACAGTGGTCTGGCCCGAATCAAGCCTGTATATCACTGCGGCGTTGCCATCAGAAGTCACTTTGACGGGTGCCGACTTCAAATCAGCTTTTATCACCACGGATCCCCCCTCTGCGCTCCAGAAAACGACCATAGCGGTTCTGTGGGTCCCGTCGTAAACGGCTGAAATATTTATGTCGTTTCGTATCTCCTGCAGGCGTAATCGATCGGATTTCTGGATGAAAGCATCGTGAGTTGTCCAAGGGAATGCGGTGTACGACGTGGGAGACAGCGAAGCGCCGTGCTCTATCCGTGCAGAGAACAGATCGACGGTTGCAGGTGGTTGTGCGGAAATCCCGATGGCAGACCAATTCCCCGTTTTCTCGCCAACTTCGAATGACACCCTCGCTAACTCGTCGAAGGTATACCCGACGTTGCCGTGCCAAAGCGTTTTCACTGCGGTCGCTGAGGGTGTTGATTTGATAGTCGACGCCCCGTCGACCATGAGCGAACCCGCGAAGCGCTTTTGGTCGAGCACAGAAAAGACAGGTGCGCTCGTGGTGGAGGACAATTGTGATACGGCGATATGTTGGACGTCGTCCTCGAGGAAGAACCAGGCCTTCTGGAAATGAAGGGTTTGTGACGACGGTGTTGTATATCGCATGGCGCCAATGCCCACGGTGCCGTCAGAAACTCCTCCCACGAAGCTCTCCATCCCGGTCTTTAGGGTGGTCGCACAATCCAGGGGGGTGGCCTGGTAGTCGACAGTGATTCCTGGGATAAGATCCCAATCCCAAGCCGCGGCGATGTCTTCGTATTCGTTTCCTTGGAGGTATGTATACAAGGCGCCATCTGATAGGTGGAACCCCTTTGGCTGCGGTTTTCCGTCAGATTGAAAAAGTGTATGAAAGAAGGAAGCAGTATACACACATTCTGCGCATTTACGCACTCTGAATTCAGAGTTCGATTAGAGTACATCTTCAATGTTGTGACGTAGTTCTGACCACGATGGACCTGGAAAGCGTGTAAGCCAATATGTCGACTGCATCGCCAGATATTCTGCACCATGTAATCATTGGCATAAAACATGCGATTTCCCGTCAGGCTGCCCGCATTAGCGTTGGTTGAATTCACAGAAAGGTCGTTTGCGAAATCGATCAATGTCTTGGAAGACCATTCCTCGCCTAACGTCAGAACTTCTCCGAGGTCAATTTTAATCCTGCCAGTTGCTCTGTGGCAAATGATGAAAAAGTTGCTTCGCGGATACGATGGATAATGCTCTTACTGGTCATCGATGACAGGGAAGGTCAGGAATCGGCCTAGAGCGGACTGCGGAAATGAGACTCGAGCACGTTCTGAGAAAGTATTCATGCAACTCACAAAATCCCAATGAAGGACACTCGTAACTGCATTGCGAAAGATCATCCATTTGTTACCTTCAAACAGGGTGGAGAAGGCATCTTGAGAATCACTTTCTGCCTCGAAACGTGTGCCAGCAGCGACAATCTCGATGTCAAGGAAAGCATTGACACTGCTATTATCTGAGCATGTGCTGAAGGTCACAAACTACGGAACGTACTAGTCTTTGCCTAAAAACGCGTGTAAGTAATGGAGGAACTAGCTTCAGGACATGGAGCTCACCGTAATTGCCATTATAGAGCATTCCGCTGTGTTGGCCTACATAGATCATTGCATTTCGGACACAAGCCTTTGGAGGATATTAGAGCGCACATACCGAAAGATCCATCCGCTCTGATGCCATCGGACTTGATTTCGTTCTTAATCTGTAGCTCCAAATGCGCTCGTCGATAGGCATCGTCAAGTAACGAAACGTTCTGGGTCAAAAGACCTTGGTCGATCCCTATTCTTCCAACGTCCAGAATGTTTGCACCTGACAGCTGGAATAGACCGCTAACTCCGTGTTCAAACGTGTCGTACGCTCGCAAGCTGATACGCGTGCAATTATCGAGGTGTTCAACGCTGAGAGTGTCGTTGAGAAGGAGGCAAGTCTGGATTGAAAGTTCTGGGATGAGAATGGTCTGCCGAACACAGTACAGTGGTTAGCCATAGAAAACAACCAGAACCGATTGGCATACGTTGGAGAACCAGTTTGTATTCCTTCAGAGAACACATAAAAAATCTGGAAGAGAAAGCAACCCCGAGTGACCCACCAAAGAGTATTGTCCGGATTGTCGCAAGGACATTCGGCCCTTCCGCCTCTTCCCAAACATGCGGGATTGGTGAAATCGCGACTGAACCAGTAATCCATGGCCCGTGATATGGCAGCTCGCAAGTTCACGTCGTGGAAGTACTCATCGTTGCCGTCGATGCCACCATACCACGCATTTGCCATGTTAACTGCAGCGAAAATTAAGACAAATCCTACCAAGTTAATAGATTTTCAAAAACATACGAATACGCAGCCAGTGAATTTGGGCTGGCCAGTTGGCACGACGGGCCTCACAACCAGTCGTGTAGTCCACTTCATTGACCGGCCATTTCCCGTTGGAATCGAGAGAAGACAACCTGCGCAACATTGGCAACAATCATTCTGGACAAAGGAGAGAACGCTACCATGCAGGGATATCCAGCGAAAAGGCAGTATCTTTGATGTCGAGGAGAATG
>CACVBS010000055.1:488-22823 GCA_902728275.1 Cyclocybe aegerita | reverse complement strand
ATGTTAGCCCGGGTAGACAAGGAGCTGGCAGGCCCTGTGCGAGAAGCTGAAAGAGCGGCATCACTCGAAAGAGTTTCAGCCGCAGAACAAAAGAGCGAGTTCAAAAGAGCGGATGGGTTGAGCAGAGCGAGTAGGAAAACAAGGAGACAGGCAGACATTGTGAAGATGAGGAATACTGCAGCTGGTCGCCCAACGTTATATGGATTTGCTAGTGCATTGATATTAGTCTATTCGGCGGGCGATCATATTTCATCGGGGGCCAAGCCAAGTAAGAGAAGAGAATCATGGGTTGTTACCAAAGAGTGAGAAATGGCGGCAGTTACACGGTAGAACCCACTTGGAATTCGTACGGCTTGTGGATGTGTTCGGCGATCATTGAACAAAGCACCCGCTTGGCGCTGCTGGATATCCCGGAACCACAGTGCGAACCGAGTTGAATATTCATGCCCGCAATGGTTGTTATTGAGATAAGCAGGGGAATAAATACGTTACGTATCTGAAGTCCCTCTTTGAGTAAAGAAAACAAATGAAGGTCATGTATAAGGAAAATCCAAAAACCATGTTGTCTATTAGTCGAAAAGGTTCTGCTGGATACTGCTTCCAACGACACTACCAGCTGGCAGAGTGACGGCAAGAGCCTGTGATCTAGCAGGTGATCCCCACCCAGAAGGAATGCCCCCGGACCCGAGAGTGAAATTAACCGCCAGGGCGGATAGAGTCTGAGTTGGATCGGACAGAGTGACCGTCCAGGTGTTCAGGTTGACAATGATGGCGCTACTTCCGTTCGATCTTACGGTGAGGGGTGCAACGCCTGTCGTCTTGGAAGGTATGGTGACCGATCCGCCAGCGTCCACCCAAAATACAATCATGGCAACGTTGTTCGCTGCATCGAGTAATGCCGAAATACTGCCATCGTTGCGGACGGAAACGAGTTGAGTAGATGATAATTTCTGCGGGAAGGAAACTTGGGTAGTTGCAGGGAAGACGGTGTAGGAGATAGGGACGGTAGGGTCAATGTGGTTGAGCCAGGCTGCGAACAGGTTGACTGGACCAGCTTGTTGAGATGACGAGCCGATTGACTGCCACGACCCAGTTCGGGAAGTGAGGGACACGGAGAGGGAAGTGCTTGGGTTGGAAGTGTTGAATGCATAACCGACGCCTCCATACCACAGAGTGGAGGGCGTTGAGAAGTTTCCGCTGCTGACTTGCGCACCGTTCACAAATACAGCCCCATCTTGTTTTCTCTGATCGAGAACTGAAAAAACGGGGGCGGTGGTGGTAGACGTAAGGCGAGCCAACATCACGAATTGGACATCGTTGTTGAGGAAAAACCAGGTCTTCCTCCATGCGAGTGTTCTGGTGGTCGGTGTTTCGTAGCGCATAGCGGCGATACCAATGGTTCCGTCGGATGCACCGCCCACGAAACCTTGAGTTCCAGTTTTGCGGGTACTGGAGCAGTCGAGCGGCGTGGCGGCATAGTCCGTCGTAGTTCCTGGTATCAAGTTCCAGTCCCATGCGGCAAAAATATCTTCGTATTCATTGCCTGAGAGGTATGTATAAACTGCGCCGTCTGAGAGGTGGAAACCGAAAGGGTTTTGTGTGTTGACGCATTCAGTGTTCTGGGTTCGTCTGGAATACATCCTCAATGTGGTGACATAGCCATTGCCGCGTTGAACCTGGGAAGTCCGAAATGAGAAACAGATAAATGGCTTCAAAATGTGTTAATTCACCATGTAATCATTAGCGTAGAACATCTTGTTTCCGTTCAACGAGCCAACATTGGCGGACGAACTTGCAGAAGCCGAGGATAGGCTGTTGAATATTTGGGTGATTTCGCCGGAGTTCCATAATTGACCTAAGGTTTGTAGTTGGGTGAGGTTCGTTTTGATGTTCGCAGTGGCTCTTTAGAGATAGGTGAGCGGGTTACTGAGAAGGACAACTGATACCCACTGGTTGTCTGCAACTGGCAAGCTAACAAATCGCCCAAGGACAGACTAATGTGGCATCATGAGTAACACGAAAGAGGAACAACCGGGCGATCGTCTCACATAATCCCAGTGCAAGACGTTGGTGACCTTGTTGACGAAGATCATCCACTGATTTGCAAGGAGTAACGTGATGAATGCAGCACGCGAGGCGCCAGTAGCCTGGAAGGCAGTACCGCCTGCGGTGATTTCCAAGTTCAGCACGTTGTTAGTGCTGACATGCTTTTCAGAATGATACAAGTGCACTAATACAACGAGATACGCACTAGTCCTTTCCTGCAGAGCAACTGTTAGGAAATTTCGAGAGGCTGATACAAGGACAACCTACCATAATTGCCGTTGTAAATGATACCACTGTGCTGTCCTGGAAGATCAGGCGGCCACCACTTCAATTATACTTGCTTCGACAAAGGGGCTCCAGCTGCTTACCGAACGATCCATCGGCTCGAATACCATCGACCTTCACACCATCCTTAATGGTAAATTCTTGGTGCACCCTGTTGTATGCATCTAGAAGCAAGGTAGCGTTGGCAGTAGAAAGTCCTAGGTCGATACCGATGCTCGCGATATCGAGAGTATTTGCACCGGTAATGGCACTAACACCGTTTATACCGGTCTGAAATGTTCCATAGGCCCGTCCGGTTATACGTTGACATGCAGCCGATTCACTGGTCGTCAAGGAATTGCCGAGGAGCAAGCAAACTTGGCCAACCCATCCTGGGATGAGGAGGACCTGCACGACATTAACCTAGACAACAACTGCGGAGAAAATCACGCACATTAGAGGCCCAATTAATGTTCCAGAAACCGGGAGTCGTGCACGGGCACGAAGTGGTGCCTCCAGAATCCAAGCAGGCAGGGACGGAAAAGTCATTCGAGAACCAGTAATTCATTGCACTACTGATTGCAGCACGCACAGATGCGTCACCAGCATACTGAAGAGCATTCCTCAGACCACCGTGCCAAGCAGCCGCGAGCGTATCTTTGAGAAGCAAGGCCAGTCAGTGAGAGTGACATCATGGAACATAGAAGTACGGACTAATACGGCTCCAATGGGACTGGGCAGGCCAGCTGGCAGTCTGAGCGTTGCACCCCGTGGTATAATTGATTTCTGAGTCTGGCCATTTGCCATTTGACCCCAGACTCGATAACCTGCATTAGGCATCATCAGTACTCAACATTGATTGTCCAAATTAACCAGAAGGCGGCTCACCAAGCTGGAATGGACGTGGCTCCGGTCGTGCTACCGACGACAACAGAAAGCCTTTGCTGACGAGCGATATCTATGTCGTCGGCCACGGCGACCGTTATCAAGGTGGCAAACACCGAAGAAAGCAGGAGAGCTGTGGTAGTAAGCTTCATCGCAAACTGGGGTCTGTACGCATTTTCGTTGGGCCCTTTATAGGAGGGAACAACCGCTTCTAAAATAGCACGAGTAAGCCGCGAACCACGGAAAAATTAGCTATCTCTATAGGTTGACTCGGACTTGGCCCTTGGAAAAACGACAAGCCAGAAAGTGACACACTGTTCTTCGTTCCTCACGGACAGGACGAGTCAAGAGCGCTGATCGTCCGACCACAGTGAGAGTCTACGGTGATATGGATGCACCATGGGATAACATTACTTCAAGTCCACTTCAGCGGTGGGATGACACGAGCTCCCCAGGTCCGGAATGTGACTTGAGCACTGAAGCAGCCTTAGGCTGCCATATGATCCAGGATCATGATGGTGATTCAGTCAACGTCCAAGTCCTTCGAGCACGGAGAAATTACGGATTGACAGTAATCAAGGACAGGAAGACGGTGCTGGGAGCCAGAACTGTCGATGAAATGTTTGCTTGAGATGATGGCAATGGCTTGAGTTCAGTCAAAGCTCCCGTTCCAAGTCACAAATTACGAATGTGTGGTTGAGTCATGTGGTCGTGACTGTTCGCGTCCTCGGGAACGACTCCAATTTAAGAGAAATTGCGCGCGCGCTTCCCATGGATATAGTATGATACACTGGGTAATTACGGTACAGTATACTCGGCACAGATCTAGGATAAGAGAAAAAAGTTCCATTCATTTATTGCTTCGTCGAGATCACGTTAAGTTTCGTAAGAGAAGTGATGATTGGAACCGCGTAGAACGCGTACGCGACCCAAACCACTGTAACAAATGAGTCAAGAGAAGGAGAGGAACGCGCAATTTTACTCACTGGTAAACGCATTTCCCGTAGATGCGACCAGTTTCGGTCCCTGTTGGCCCTGCAGCGCGATACTGGCGTTGAAATCCTGAACAGCTTTGCCAAACCACATCCTGATAATCAGGAAAGAAGTAAGCCCTGTTGCATGGATAGATTAATGCGCGGATCATTGCGTAAGCGTCCCTAAAACTGACCAACTATGAAGCCAAAGAACCCTACCCAAGCGGACAGCCGCTGGAGAACAGGTTTATCGAGTATCGCAGTCATCTTGCCACCCAATTTATGACGGAACGAAATCAATGTGAAGGTGAGGAAGAACACGATGGAGAATGCAATCGCAAGGGCAATGAATACGGGACTCGTAGCAGTCGGAGCGGACAGCAGGAGACTCGGAGAGCTGCCTGGAAGGACGGAGAGATCTATGGATTATTGCCCTTTAGTTGCAGGACTCGACATGCCCTGGTAGGCGCCCACCGTATATAGGTGAAATTGCTGGTGTAGTGCAATTAATTTGGGCGGCGTTGCTTGGTTTGGAACATGAACCTAAGTATTCGACAGGTCAGAGTAACTGACAAAGGCAGAATTTGCGAGACTTCTTACCCAATACACCCATGAAAACACTTGGTCCATCTACAGCTTGGGATGGACCGGGTTGAACCAACGTCGTGGAGGGTAATACGGTTAGGAGGGCAACTTGGTCGTGGAGCAACATGGTTGGTGCGAGAAGGGCAAAGAGGGACAAAAGGATGGCAGTGAGGGATAGAAGGGGAGCGAGGTAGAGGATGACGGCCTTGGAAAGTCCTGCGATCATGATTAAAGAACGTCACTTATAAAGACCAATGAAAAAGGGTCGACTAGCGACAAAAATGAACGTGGGGCAAGAAGAGAAAAGACCGAGGGAAAGAGGAAAAGACGGGAAGGACGCTAGGGTATGGCGAACGAAAGGGATGCGCACGCCGCCCATTTTATAACAGTACGTGGTCGCTAATCGTACAGCCGATGCCGCTTCCGGGGAGTAGGGGTAGGGTTGGGAGAACAAAGGCCAGTAACGAGGCTCAAGTGTTACATAAGACGACCATTGTCCTAGTCGCGAGGGCAGCAGGGCACGAATGGAGGGCTGGAAGCGCATCAATCAAGTACGACAGCTGTATTGTACCAAGTACAAGCAGCAAGAAATGGAAGATGCGGAGCTCCATTTATTGTTTTTGTCAAAAAAGCTCCAGACGCGGTACTTTGTAAGCGACATAGCGTACGGAATCCTCAACCAAGAAACTTTGCGACAAAGAACGGGTCCCTGAAGGTATTGGTATTGGTTTGGCCGGGAGACAGATAGTAGAGATGAGAGTAGGTTCGAGCAAATCGACATGCCATTTTGTGGGCTGGGGCGGTCCGGGCGGACACTTCTGATTTCCAAACAGGGTCGAAAAACTTTGACCTCATCGCTCTTCGTCTACGGTCCAGCAACGAGGTTTTCTGCATGGCAGCTATACTACCGAGTGACGCCATAGCTGGAGACGAACAAACCCTTCCTCCGGATTTCCAAAGGCTCTCCATTTTACTCGACGACAGTCCCGAGACCCTTGCGTCTGGAAATCCTGATATACAGGTCGCGGCCTTAGCGGTAGCGAAACATATCTTCGATCTCTGTGAGTCTCTGTTCGTACCCAAAGAATTTGATTTATAATTCTACGTAGCTGTACAATCTGAATCCTCTTCACGACATCATGTTGTGGACCTCATCTCGTCTCTTGCACCTTCCCAGGCGCCCCAGACAAGGTCGAAGATGAAAGCTCAAGCTGAGCATTCGACCTCTCAAACTTCTCAAACTCAGAAAGCGATATTTGATTTCTCTCCTATAGCATCCTTATTCGTGGACGGAATGGATGTCGAGCAAATATGGGTACAACTTGATCTTCGAACCCAGACAATCTGTCGAATGCTTGACTTCGTTTTGGAGGGCGTATCGAGCGAACCTGGACAGCATGAAGATGAGGATAAGGAGGAAAGTAGCGAGGACGGTGAAGAGCTGCTGCAAAAGGCCCTAGCAGCTCTTGAGCAGGACGAGGACGTCGACATGGACAAATTCATGGCGAAATATGGGCTCGACGACGTTGACGAGCTCCTTGACTCTGCAGATGAAGAAACTTCCGATGACTTTGATTTCGACGACGGGGACGAGCAAGCAGAAAACGCCGAAGGCGAAGAAGAGGGAGAAGAGGACATTTCCCCGCTTCGTGACCCGTCGGACGAGGATAGTGATAGCGACAGTCCGGCCTCTCAATTGATCAACTCCATCTTGAAAAAACCGCAGAAGAGGAAGAAAAACGGCCCAAACGGTCCTGCCTCCGAGCTGGATGATGGTTTCTTCAGCCTGGCGGAATTCAATGCCGATACTGAACGGGCAGAAGCTAAATCGACCTCACGGGGGAAGCTTGCGGGAGATGATTCGGATGACGATGAAATGGAGGTCGACTTATTTACATCAGTTGATGCTATTGGGGATGAGGGTGGTCTTGAAGAGCGTGGTATGTCCATTTCATTCGGTTACCGCTCTCGAATGGTTCTTATATCCCACTACGTTTACAGAACTGTTCTATCGCGACTTTTTCGAGCCACCCACGCGCTATTCGTCGACATCACCTGCCAAGTCAAAAAAGCAAACTAACGGTCTAGTTCGGTTCCATGAAGAAGTTCGCGTCAAAAGGATCAAGCCCACAGGAAAGAACAGACCCATGCATGAGGATAGTGACGAAGATGACGAGGAGGAAGACGAAGACGAGGGTGAGGAAGATGATGACTACGGCGAAGACGATTCGGACGAGGACGAGGACGAGGAGGCTTCCGCCGAGGAGCAAGACCTGCGAGCTGAAGAGAAAATTAGTGGGGAAATTTCGGATGAAAGCTCAGAGCTCGAAGAGAACACTATTCAGCGCCTGAAGCACGATCTATCTGCCCACGAGGAAGATGATAACGAGGATGGTGTGTTGCTATTGTCCTCGTTTGCCTTCATATTTTACGAACCTACCCCCTTTTCTTTCCAGATCGCACAACACACGAAAAACGAATGGCGGCTCTAAGGGAGCAAATCGCCCAGCTCGAGTCAGAGAATGTTGCGCCTAAGGAATGGACGCTCATGGGAGAAGCTAGCTCGCGACAACGGACACAAAATTCACTCCTGGAGGAAGACCTAGATTTTGACCGTGTCATGAAAGCCGTCCCTGTCATTACCGAAGAAGTTGTACAATCATTGGAAGAGACCATCAAGGCACGCATATTGGAAGGTCGCTTCGATGATGTTGTTCGCATTCGACCGCGCGAGGATAAACCCTTCTTACCCTCAAAATTCCTCGAATTACAGGACACCAAGTCGACTCAGTCTCTTGCCCAGATTTATGAAAACGAATTTGTTGCAAGTCAGGCAGGAGGGGCTCTTCCCGATGACCGTGACGGAAAACTTCAGAGGGAACATCAAGGAATCACAGCGCTTTGGGAAAAAATATGTGGCAAACTTGATGCTCTCTGCAACGTGCATTATGTTCCTAAACAGGTGCGTCAATTTCTTTCTCCGCCACCCACTTATTGACTTTGATCGTTCTTAGCCCAAAGCAGCGATAACCACCGTCTCAAATGTAGCGACGGCTTCGTTGGAATCGGCCCTGCCGACCTCAAAAGCAACCACGACAATGCTTGCCCCAGAGGAGGTTTTCTCGGCATCGTCTTCGGCGCTGCAAGCTCGGAGCGAACTTACACCTGCTGAGAAGCGTACGCTGAGGACTAAGGAGCGTAAGCAGAAAAAACGCCAGCGCGACACTCTGGACAGGAGTGTCGATAAGTTCGCCAAGGCAAGGAGTATCGGTGGAGTCAAGAAGCAAAAGCAGGCTGCTCTTGATAGCATCGTGAAACATGGGAAGGGTGTAACGGTCGTTGGAAAGAAGGGCACATCGTCAGGATCGGACTCTAAGCGAAAGCGGCAAGGGCGTGGTTCATAATAACGATTTTTTGTTTGGGTGCTTTCCCTCGCGGTCTTACAAGGCTGAACTCCAAAGCAACTCCAAAGCACCCCAACTGTAAGTATAGGGACTAGTATGGATGCGTTCGGATAAAAAAACGGACAACGCATTTGTGAGCGCATTTCTTCACCGGACCCTCTACAACTTTGCAGAAAACAGGGAGTAATATATTTCTATCTAATCCTTGGGTAATTAGCTTATAGCCTTAAAATTGCATGCTTGAAATTGAAATGGATAGGTGGATAGCCAATTTATCCGAATTTTCCTTATCCAGATACCCATTTGCTTTTTCTGGGGTAACTCTTCATCCAGTCTTTGTGTTTTTGGAACCTATAGGTGCTCTAACATCTGAAGAATATAACCACAAATTATCTCATTGGGAGAGCCTCGTTCAGGGATTTAGCAAGGTTTGTGCCGGGGAGTGTCTCGTTATCCGAACTAATCCGTGCTAGTCCCTACCCCAACAACTCTAGAGTCGGGAATTTTATCTGCTTGGAACATTTCCAGGTTTTATTCGAACTATGCTGGGGTTATGCCGTCTGAATCCCTTAGAGCCACTAACAGCGGTTTAAGAAGTACTTACACTAGAGTCTAGCGCGCAGTGGGAATCCGAAGTGGCTATGTGTGTCACGTGCTCGCATTCGCTTAAATAGGAGTGACTCTCGGTTGTCGACGACTCGACCTTGTATCTAACATCCACCATTATCTCCGCCGGACTCCTTCGACACAATGGCTTTCTGGAAGAAGAAGAATGAATCTGTTATTCCACCTGTGGCACCCCCGGCGTCCTTAGCATCCTCTACGTATAACCCTTCCACTCGGTCTAGTTCTGCCACCTACGTTGCCAGCAGAGACGGTGACCCTTACAACGCCACGAACGGCAGTGCATCGCTTGTCAACAAGTACAGCAGAGGACGTGGTGTCGGCGATGTCTACTCTCGCGGAGAGGGTAATGCAGACCAAGATCGAAATGAACTCTTCTCGGGCTACAACCCCGCCAAGTCAGGTTCTGGTCGTTTCTTCGATGGGCCGAACTTGGGAAGGGAGCCTGCCCCTGGCGAGGAGAATGAAGAAGACGTAGAAGGGATCAAGCAACAGACTCGCTTTGTGAAACAGGAGAGTGTGAACTCTACCCGTAATGCCCTTAGGTTGGCTCGTGAAGCTGAAGAGACAGCTCGAAACACATTGACCCGATTGGGCGATCAGTCAGGTGGTTAACCGTCCTTTCCTCTGAATATTCGGTTAATTTTTCCTCCAATGTAGAGAAATTGGCGAACACCGAACGCCATCTCGATGTCGCGAAAGGCCACTCTCAGCGTGCTGATGATAGAACTGATGAACTTAAGCAATTGAACCGGTCGATCTTCCGGCCCGTCATCACGTTTAACAAGGATGCCAAGCGTGCCGCCCACGATGCAAAAATACAATCCCGTTACGATGAAGAACGAGACGAAAGGGAAAAGGCGATGCTGGATATACGCGAGACCCAGAGCCGCCTCGGACGGGCTGCGACATATGGCCGCGGGGGCGACGATGAGGAACTCATTGGTAGTGGAGGTTCTTCCCGTATGCGAACTGCCGATCAGCTCGCCATGCGGAAAGAACAACGCAAACGCTATCAGTTCGAGAGCACTGCTTCTGATGACGAACTGGAAGACGAAGTGGACGACAATCTCGAGGAAATTGACGCTATGACAAAGCGTCTTAAGGCACTCGGCACGGCTATGGGACAAGAGCTCGACAACCAGAATTCCCGCATTGAACGTATTGAAGGGAAAACGGTCGGCCTTGATAATAGGATCTTCAGGAACACTGAACGTGTGCGTAGCGAATTTCACCTGACCTTCCTTGTCACTAATTTTCGCCACCTACAGCTCAAGAAGATCAAGTAGAGTATCTATCCCAAGGATCCCCCGATGGTTACTATCAAGAACGCTCTTTTATCGATTTGAGTTTTGGTCGGGATGCTGATTTCCTGTAATATATATACATTCCAGACTATATCGTGGACATAATGATTTCGTTAGCCTTTTTCCAGAGGGACAGCGAAGTCAGTTGGCAATTGAACGTTGGATGCTTCAAGCTTGAGCTTGAGCGTTTGGGCCCCTAACTTCTGACGCGATCACATGATTTCATGTGACACGCCAAACGAAGCTCACGCACTGCACACTGCAGGGTCGCACCATCCACCTCTTGGAATTGGTCCAACAACGACTTGTTCTGTTCACTCACTCTGCGACTATACCACAAACCCACGAGCAGGAATGGTTTCACAATATGAAATTGACAAGGAAAACAACATCAAGAAGGTACGAGATTCCCGTCCCCGAATTGTAACTGGCCAGAAGGTAAAAACTCTCCCCAGAACAGGGAACTCTTGATGGCACTTGGACTTGATAAACCGCTTTTTGAACCGAAAGAAAAACCCGTCAAGAGAGGCAAAACCAGCAAGAAGCGGAAGGAGCCCGAGCCTTCCCCAGAGGATAACGAATCCGAGGTCGTGACGAAATCTCAACGCGTCGAAGCCGAAGCCGAACCAAATTCGACTCCAGAGTCTGGGCGGCGGAGGAGCTCGCGAAATGTCGGAAAGGCTGTCGAATATAAGAAAGAAATCCTCGAAGGCTCACCTGTGCCCATTGCCTACTCAAGCGGCGTCAAGACCTCAGAGAATTTGGGTCGTTTGGGCCGCAGCTCTGGAACTCGGAAGCACGACCCGTACGAACCCTCCTGGTCGTTGTCATTTCTCTTCCGAGTCAAATACTTACTTACGTTTTCAGAAAAACTTATGGGTCTATTCCTGGAATTGAAGTTGGGACTTGGTGGGAAACCAGACAGGGGTGCAGTGCGGATGCAATTCATGCGTAGGATCCAATTCGTCTGGCTCTGCAGAACACCACTGATTTTAGTCTAGTCCTTGGGTTGGTGGCATTTCTGGCGGTCGTCAGGGAGCCTATAGCGTAGCTCTCAGTGGAGGCTACGACGGCGATGTAGATCTGGGATACGCTTTGTGAGTATCCATTCCAGATGCTTCGTGGTGGCTTTCGTTGACGAGTTCACTAGTACATACACAGGCTCCGGTGAGATACTCTTCTTCGCTTTAACGAGACCATCTCTACGACGTGTGAATTTTTAAAAAAACAGGCGGTCGGGATCTCAAGGGCACGAAGACCGCTCCGAAGAACGTATGAACTGTGCCGATTCATCTCATTTTCGTGGCTTATGGGTCTCCTGTAGCTTCGTACCGCGCCGCAAAGCTCTGATCAAAGTTTCGAACACAATGTACGTCGTTGTGATCTCGTCGTGAATGGATGCGTCTCATCTTGTCAACCCCAGTTCAACAAAATGTTACTGGTTCGCAATCTTCTTATGGATCTGCTTGTTGGCCTCCTCACACTCCCTTAGAGATCATGCGAAACGAAGAAGCCCGTTCGTGTTATTCGGGGTTTCAAGTCGCACTCAAAATATGCGCCGAGCGAAGGGTAAGAAATGGCTTGTTTCTTTCTAGTATTGCTGCTCATCTCTTACTCTGCCGTAGTTATCGTTACGATGGTCTCTATCGTGTCGAGAAGGTGTGCATTGTTTTTATGCCAACTTAGCTATTTCTTATGAGTTACCCTTAAGGCCTGGATGGAAAAGGGCCTGAATTCCAAATACTTGATTTGCAGGTATGCATTCAAGGTACGGTGGCTCACCCTTATAGCGGCGCAGTACGTTATCTAAGGCTCGCATTCTAGCGCCTTCCCGGTCAACCTCCCTTGCCCCTTCGTGGAGAGGATGACGACCAGGATGAAAATGACAATGAGACCGGCGACGAAGAAAATAGGGCAACACCTGAAGAGGACAACGAAGCACAATCCAAAGCGGACGCACCTGTCGAAGATGTCAAAGCAGCGCCGGCTGTCGGAGAGCCTGAGGAACGCGAGCCTGAGACCCTTCAAGGAAAACGTGAAGGAGGCGACATCCAGATGGTGTCGGCATAAACAAATTATAAGCACCACCCATCTGCAAAATGCCTAAAGTATCGTCCGCCTATACCCCCCGAAATTGGCTTGATCTACTCAGAATCTACTTGCTATCTATATGCTTTCCTGTTGCTCTTTACTGTATCATATGTTCGGCTGATTTTGAACATCATGTATATGTAAGTTGCATCTCTGCTCTCAACCGTTGCTCGCTGATCCCTTGTGATAGATCTGCCTAAATACCAACTCATCTACCCCTTCCGTGGCTAGTGATATTCACTCTAACTGAATTCATGTTAGAACTCCCTGTATAGTTGACAAGTTCGTTGGTCCGAGTCGTATTTTGACAGTGCTTGTATGTCATTAGATAAGAAAACCAACTGCCCTCTGCTCTAACTAAACATGAACCTGCTGACTCTTATTGACACTAAAAACCGTTGTTTGGTGCGTTTCCACCGTCCCAGACTCCCAGGTGCTAACACCGTCTATTTTTAGAGGAAAAGGTCCGGTGCTCGGCAAGATCTGCCGAATCCAACACGTCTGTTGCGGTTGACGCGTGTCTTTGACCATTTGCTCTTCTTCTCTTGTGCACTCCCCTCCTCCCCGACCCATCGTACGGTTGAGTACAGTTTCCCGCGCACAGTGGGCGTCCTTCCAACCGGAAAAATGAAATATTAGTGCTCCAGTTGTATCTGATCATGAAGACCATCAAGTGTCACGGCACGCATCATCTCCTTCCTCTTCCTGGGTCAAGGGATGCTGGAGATTCGCACAGTCCAATTCCCAGGGCTCCGAGGTGTGGCCATCCTTCCTCTTAACCGCCTCCATGTTCTAAACTTGCTCTTCATCCCGTCCGACTTCAGCCCCAAGAAAACACTATGCACTCATTTGCACCTTCCCTGTCATTTCTGCTTTCGTTCCTTCTCCTCCCCCGCCTCCTAGTTGCCGCGGACCTGCGTGGCCTCACCGCTCGCGAAGCACCTGTAGCAGACTCAGCGAGTCTAACCCAAGTTGAGAGCGCCGGCGGTGCACCCGAGCCTCGCGCACTCGAGCTAGAACTTGCTGCCAGGCAGCCTAGCGGCCATGTTGGTTCTGGTGCCTCTTCGAATTCTCTCCGCCGAAGGCACGCGGATTTACTGCGCGGACGATCTATTACCAACACCACCGCGCAAGATCTCGACGCCTACGCGCCAAATTTGCTCTACCCCGGAAGAAGGGCAGCCAATGCACGCTTTTCGTGGTTCGTTACTGGCCTGTGAGTCCGCTGTCTTCGAGGGTTAGAGTGTGGCCCCTGACAAGGTGTTTGTGATTCTTCAGAGGCGCGTGTGGGCGAACAAATGCGCCCTCGGATTTTGTGCGTATGCTTAATCCACCAACGAGGCCCGCACTAATCGTCGGTCCATTTATGTGATCTATAGGTTGTCGCCCTCAATAAAGAGGTAAAGACTCTGAAATTTGTTCATCGCCGTTCTTAATCTGACGTTCGTGGCTGCAGCAATTCGATGCGGGAGATCATTGCTTCGAGACTGTAACCATTACTGTCCGCGGCAAGACAACGCGTGCTCAGATTGTCGACCGAGTACGCCTTGATTCCTTGCTTTACATTTATTAAGCCTTACCTGAAGTCCCTTAATAGTGCGAATTATGCGGTTACAACGGGCTTGACTTCACACAAGGTCTCTTCAATTTCTTCGGTGGGGATGGAATCATATACGGCGACTGGGAGTACGGCAGCGGTGCTCCTTCGCCGAGCCCCACACCTAAGGCCACGACGACAACCTCGAAGGCGACACCTAAACCGACTACAACGAGCATGAGCACCACTTCGTCCGTCTCAACCACCACCCGCGCGTCGACTTCTTCCCAAAGCGACTCTACCTCTTCGACTGTCAGCACGTCTACCGCTTCGGCACCTACACCAACTCTTGACCAGTCGTCGAATCTCCAGCAGCTGTACCTGGCATCCCTTGGTATGGGTGGTGTAATTATGAGGTCCCTTGATACCCAGATTTGAACACTGTTCAATTACCAGTACGCATATTCCTCATTGCTTTCTTGCGTATATACTATATTCACTTCGTGTGTTGCACATTGCTCTGTTGCTATGAGTAAAAATACACTGGGTAATCGAGCTCCTGAAAGAAAACATGCGTGACGCAAGTACATACTATGCTGTACTATGAAGACAACGGGATGGATGACTTGAGGGTATGTATGTATGCGTCATAACTCTTCGACTGCTTGTTTTGCAATTGTAAGGAACAAATCCTTATCTTCCTCCACCGAATTATCGTGCCTTCCTAACTTCCAAAGCCGGTAGAGGTTTTTGAGGTTTTCACGGAGGACGTCCTGGCTGGGATCAACAGTGGTGTCAACCGGATCTTGCACATCGACAACAACGAAGCTCTCCGCAGGCTGTTGTTGTGGGCTGAAGGATGGTGATCGCTCTTCGTTAGCAGGAACGGCTTCAGTGAGCTGAGGAGATGCGGTGTTGGAGTCTGTGGTGGTAGAGTCGTCGAAGAGCGGTGGGGAACTAGCGCCTGGTTCGTTTGCGAGTTCGGCGAGACGGCGAGCAAGAGACGACGGAGCGGGAGGCTCGAGGGGATTGTAGGGTTCGACGTGATTTATCCGGAAATCATCAGAGGGAACTATGATTCGTCCTGTTTGAACGGCGTCTGCGTCCTGTCCAAACTTTTTCTTCGTTGGCAGCGGTGACGGCATTGTGGAGTCCCCGGATCCTGGATAGATGGATGGTTAGAAGGGCGGCGCGTAGAGAGTTGAAAGAACGTACCTTGAACCGAAGAGTACTGTGCCCAATATGCGTCCTCTGAGTTGAGGCTGCTATCTTGGCTCTTCCCAGAGGCAGGGAGATGGTCATCATCATCGCCGCCTCCATATGCGTTCCAGTAGCTATCATCATCCTCCACCGCCACCTTTAAATTAAAACCCTGTTCCGGGAGGAAGTCATCGGCGGAGTAGGCAGCGAAGGCGTCGCTGAGGGTGGTGTAGGAGTTGCTGGGGAAGGGCATGAGTGCAGCGTTGTGGTATTGCCAGGTGTTTCTGGGATCCCAGAGAAATAGGAGACGGAGGTTGGGGGTAATGCGGACGTGGGCAGTTATATGCTCCGCGTCTGCTGTATATTGAACCGAAAACGGCTGGTCATGGGAAGGCAGCTGGAGGGATTGGAGGAGATGGACTGCGCGTGACCTGTCTGGGGAAGGCCATGCGAGATATTCCTCGGCACTGTCTGGGGAAAGCGCTAGAAAGTGGTGCCGCTGGAGCAGCGGCCTCGATACAAGATGCGGGGGAAGGGGTCCAATCAGCGGACACAGATGCGCAAGCACGACCTGGACACTCGCCGCCGTTATCTCCCTTGGTTGCGCTGACATCACTGTGGTTGAAGACAAACCCCTGGCCGCTTACCTAATACACATCTCTCTGCCTTTCCACCATGTTCTCCGCCCGTCTCCTGATCCTCCTCCTCCTGCCCTTCTTGGCCCTGGCCCAGGTCAGTGAATAGCGCCCGCAGCCTCATCCGAGCTCACTTTATTCCAGGACACAACCTCGGGCCCCAGCAGCGCTGCAAGTGCACCCCCAACAAATTCAAATGCCAGTGGAAGCCAGACACCTGCAGCCTCAGCCTCGCCCTCTCTCACCACCGTCCTCAGCACCTTCCTCGTCACCTCCGTCACCATTGGGCCCGGAAGAGTAGAGAGCACTTTTACCATCTCCCGAGTCTTCACCAGCGTGATGCCAATATCCACGGAGAGCGGCGGCAGCAACAACAACGCCGGCTCATCCTCGTCCACGACGGTTACCCCAGCCAATCTTCCCACAGCCCCCGCCAACGTAGACGGTGGAGGACAAAACGGTGCCCCAGTCCCAGGTGCCTCAAGTCCCAACGGCGCATTTGGGCCAGACGACGACTACATTGCCGCAGCCACTGCCCTCGCCAAAAATCTTCTCGCCGGTTCAGCAATTGCTTCGCTGGTCGCAGGAGCTGTCCTCCTACTCTAAGGATTTTTTTTCGGAATTATACCATGGCCTCTTTATCGAGTGGACTTCATCTTCGTCGTTATAGCATTCATTCTTTACGCCCCATCATGCACCTACGGACTGTACATCGAGAACTCATTTAACGTACCGCATCTTAATCTCAAAAGCATTTGCGTTCCTGCCAATCATCATCGTGGGCTCGGAATCCGCCGAGGATGCTTGCCCTGCTTCGATCGCGCCCGCGTTCTCTGCCTCGCAGGTCTTATCATAACTCTATCACCTCCATCTCCTTAGGACGCGTTTTCTTTACAAAAAACATGTCGACCACTGACGCTGTCCTTCCAGAAGCCAAAAGACAGAAAATGATCAAGGCGCGTTCGGTCTCGTCATTCAGAAACATGTCTTACATATCCCTTGCAGACGATTGGTACGCACAACGGTACCTTCCATTGTGATGAAGCGCTCGCGGTCTTTTTACTGCGCCAGACCAACATCTATCGCAACGCAGGTGGGTCCGTGTCGTGACACGCCTCAGAACATCGAGTTGACGGCTTGCCTCCAGCCCTGAAACGGACTCGCGATCCTGCTGTGCTTGCCACATGCGACATCGTTGTCGATGTCGGTGCAGTATATGATGAATCTAAGCTGCTTTTCGATCACCATCAACGTGGTTTCACTGAAGTCTTTGGCCATGGCTTCGAAACCAAGCTTTCCTCAGCCGGATTGGTGTACAAGTGCGTGAATGCATGACACCTCGAAATATCCTTGAAACAACTAATGCTAACGACTATGAAGGCACTTCGGGAAGGAAGTCATCGCCAATAGGATACAACTTCCTCTCGACAACCCAAAAGTGAACATTCTCTGGCTCAAGATGTACAAAGTTTGTTATCATTCATTGTATGCCTTGAACCATCCTGAACATGTTTATGTCTGAAGGAGTTCATCGAAGCCATCGATGGTATAGATAATGGTGTTTCGCAATACCCCAATGACATCAAGCCAAAGTACCGCAGCCGTACCGATTTATCCAGCCGCGTTGGGGGCCTCAATCCGTGGTGGAACCAGCCCACTGACGCGCAGTCAGTTGACGTATGTCTTCAAGCGAACTATTTTTGTCCTCTGTTAACCCGGCATGCGTTTTTGAAGGTTCGTTTCGAGAAAGCTTCTCAGCTCGCTGGAACCGAATTCCTTGAAAAATTCGACTACTATGCCAATGCCTGGCTTCCAGCTCGGGATTTGCTCATCTCTTCGGTCGCAACTAGCAAGGCACAATTTGACCCAACCGGAAAGATTATCCTGTTCGAGCAATTCCTCCCGTGGAAGGTAAATTCAGCCCCTCGCACCCTTTTCGTAGTGCTGAATATTTTGTAGGAACACTTGTTCGAGTTGGAGGCAGATGACCGCATCCCTGTTGTGGAACCCAACCAAGCTATCTATGTTGTATACCCTGATGAAACTGCCAACAACTGGCGCGTTCAGGCTGTTCCAGTCTCGTCCGAGAGCTTCGAGAGCCGCAAGGCTTTGCCCGAGGCCTGGAGGGGTTTGAGGGACGATGAGCTTTCCAAGGCTTCCGGGATTGAAGGCGGTATTTTCATTCATGCGTCTGGATTCATTGGAGGCGGGTTTTTCTTGTTTGATGGCATGGCATCTTGTACTCAACGTTGTGCTACAGGCAACAAGACCAAGCAAGGTGCACTCAAGATTGCTCAGGCTTCCCTCGCAATGTAATCGGGACCCAAATGAAACCCACGAACACGCAAATGCTCAGTTTTTTCTTGTCTTACAGCCCCGACGGCTGTTACACCACGTTACGCGGTTGTCAGTGCAGCAAATGCACTATGTGCATACTCCGTGCACAGAAAGTGAGCCCGCCTCATACAGGCTGGAAACATGGACGTCGTCATTTGTCCATGGCTCAAAAAGTCATGGATTTTCGAGATGCATTCCCATTGCCCTAGTGGAACGCGCCCTTCTGTAATATTACTGTCAAATTCAAGTTGTGTTCGTTGACCATCCCTTTCAGTGAGTTCTATCTCCTAGTATTGCGCTCTCCACCCCACAGGAATGCCCATCCTTTACTGGGTAGACCCGCGCTCTTCTGCGGCAGATTTGATAGGCGTTAGGAGATGCATTCTTGAACGGATCCCATGCCTCATGGAACCAGCGTGCCTTCATTTTCACTTCAATGTCTCCAATCCAGTACAGGTGTAGGTCCGATCAGCGTCGCTCCTCATTGACGGGCAACCAGTCTAGGCATCAACTCGAAACAAGACAAGGCAGAGAAATACGGCATCCCCAGAAAGGGATATTTCCGACAGGTTTTGGCCGGCCGGCAGACGGATGGGCAGGAGGCAGGGGATGGTACTCCGCTGCGCCAACGGACTTCCGTCCATGCAGAGTCCGCGTGTTTGGGTGATTCACCATTCGCTTGCGACCATCCTTCCAGTGCTGGTGGTGCACACCAATGAACGTTATTAACGTACATATCTGCAATCAAGGGTGGGCTGGTCGACGCCTGTTAGCCTACACCCTTGATCATGATGCGAACAGGCATGGGCCACTCTTCTAGGAGTACTTCTGCCCAGTATGATGGGCACTGCAATGACCACCACCTCTTCCACAGTTCCACGTTTGCGCCAGCGGTCCTATTCAGCTTCTTTTCTTGACTCTTCCCGTTCTTCGTCTTCTTCAGTTATCCCTCTTCAGCCGCTCCGAAAGCGGCGAGCATCTAACGTTGATCGTGCTCCTACCCCAAGGAGCACCACCTCTCCGCCGAGGAACGCTACTCGACCCCGAGTATATCCGCGCCACATTCGTCGAAGAGGAAGAAAAATGCCGTTCCTGGAGGCGCATTACCACCCGTTCTTGTTCTTGTTGATGACACTATGCGGCATGGCGGAGCTGGGCCTTACCTCGTTTCTGATTAGTGCGGGGAACGAGAATGGGACCTGGCCGACCCCGAGGTACCATTCGCTGTAAGCGCATCTTTTTCTGAATAGGGCGCTCGAGGAGCGGTGCTGACGCAAGCCGCATGGGAAAGTCTAATCATGCTCTGCTTCAACGCGGCGTGGACAACGTTGTTTTCGACAATGTACATCTTGTGGTACGTCGACCGAGCGGGCCATTTCCTGGCGAACGTCGCAAGTTCGGTCATTTGGTTGGTCCTCACGTCGGTTCTCTGGGTAAGCAGCGATATGACAAAGCAGCATAGAATTATCGCCTCTGAGACTCTGCATATTCCTTCAGGGAACGGGAGCAGGCATTATGCACAACACGCGAACAGGAGGAAGCTGTGCTAGGCGCCCAACGATTTCAAGGTGTCGGCAGTCGCTGACAGTGGAAGCGATTGGCTGGACAGAGTTTGGGCTATGTGCACTGACGTTGATCTGCACATGTGTGTGGGTGTACTCGGGTAGTTGGGTGAGGAGGCATGCGAACGATGCTGCGAGTGACTCTCAGCGACTTGTATAGAAGACTCGGGCTCAGTAGCGTTGTGTATTTATAGCGCGGCTTCCCGGGCCGACAATGAGAACACATGTTTATCAGATTACTTGGCAACGAGGTTTCCGGCAGCGGGACGAGACCAACGCCAATACTCTACTTCATGGTACACCCCTCTCCTTCTCTTTCTCCCAATCTTCATCTTTCTCGAAGCATTTTCTCTCTCCACGACATCCATCACGCCCCGCGATACGACTATGGAGGACTATCGCCGCTCGACATGCGACCACCTCCTCGAAACGGCCACCAGCGATGCAGAATCGGAGATCGACCAGCCTGCGGTATCCGACGGGCTGCTTGGGAAAGGGCAAGACGAAGCTGATGAAGAGGAAGATGTGTACCAGGCGGCCTTGCAGAGAGACAAGCAGATGAGACGGAGGGCGTTCTTCGTTCGAACTGTAGCCTTACTCTGTGCATGCTGCCTGAGTGTTGGTGGTCACTAGTACGCAACGATTTTATCTCCGAGAACTGCTCTTTATCTGAAGACTCTCAAGTGCATCCAACATCCTCGGTCCTCTGAAAAGCCGGATTCAAAGGGAATTGGGAGCAACCCACACCGAGTACGGGCTGCTCCTGTCGGCCTACAGTCTGAACAGCACCTGGACCCCTTTGGTAGGAGGTGTGCTTGCAAGTCGACTCGGAACGACGATTACGAGTATCCTGGCTACTGGCGTTATCCTGCTAGGTGCGAGCACAGGATCGTACGTCTTGATCTTTCCCTGACCTCCCCCAAGGACAGATCTTTCTGCTCCTGGGAGATATCTGGGGAAATATTCGCCTCATGGCATTGGGTCTGTTCACATTTGGCCTCGGTATTAGTCCATTGGCTGTGGTACAAGAAACCATTATTGTTCGGTTCTTCAAGTCCCATGGTTTGGGTGTCTCCATGGCTTTCGGCCTGATAGCAGGCAAAGGTGCCTCCTTCGTCGCAGCCCGGACGACATACCCCCTCACGGAACACTTCGGCACTCGCGCTCCTTTTTTTGTGGCAACATCCCTTGCGGCCCTCTCTGTTCTTATCAACCTGTTGTACATCTCTCTCTCTCGGTGGTTGATCGACGGTGCTGGTGCAGAGCTGGAGGTCCCTGACATCAGTGACGAAGCTCGACGACGACAGTCTGTCAGCATCTCGGAGGCCCAAGCCTTGGAAAAAGTAGCTGAAAAGCGCAAGGTTCATCTTCGTCAGGTAACCAAGCTCGGAGACGTCTTCTGGGCGTGAGTGACACAACACCTCTGTTATTGACCTATTTTGATCTCAAGCACCATTCAGTTATGTTGCCTTGAATTTATTCTGCGGAACGATTTGGGCACCCTTCATACATCTTGCTGCGTGGGTCGTCTGATGACAGCTGTTTTTCCCTGAGGACTTACGGTGGTGCATAGGAACCTCATTCAAAAACGATACAACATGTCAGAGGAGGTTGCGGCCTATAATGCTTCATATCTTCTCGCCGGCCCTCTTCTTCTGTATCCCCTGGTATGCAGTCTCATGTTTACTTCTCTAGGATTTTGCCCTCATTTATTCCTCGAAGTGCGGCTACTTGGTCGACAAGAAAAAGCAACAACCTATTGTGATCCAGCTTCTCCTGCTTTCATCGACGCTAACCCTCCTTGGATACATCTGGTTCGCACTCCCTGCCAGCTGGACGTCGACGCCTCTACCAGGTATATTTTCTTACGCCTTTGGACACGGCTTCGCTCCTTGTGAGTAGGCATTCTTTTCACTAGATACAGCTCTGATGACCATGTAGTGCTCCTTGTTGTCATTGTCCCAAAGATCGTTCCTTTGAAATACATCTCCACGGCACTCGGTGTTCATAAGAGTGTACTTATCTCCTCCTTGTCCTCTCTGTAATGTTTACTCAGACTTTTCAGATTGAACAAACTGGATCCACACTATTTCAAACTCTCGCCGGCGTTGTACTGGATTCAAAAAAGAAGGAGGGACACCAAGCAACACGAACTGCGTTCCAGTATCTGCTTAATGCTCTCGTAGTCCTCAACGTATTGCAGTTCGCCACCATTTTAATTTTGGCATATCTGCAGCGCCAAAAGGATCTTGCTTACCTGAAAACACACTCACTACTTGCGACGTCCGTCTCAGCCTTAGATGACTCATCGACGACCTCTTCTCCACGCCATTCACGAAGGTTTATAGACCAAGAAACACCTCTTCTAGCTCACACTCGGTCTAGTCAGTATCTGTCTGTTGACGCAGGTAGCTCGTTTATCAGGCCAAGATCCCCACGACCCTCGACGAGAAACAAGGCAGAGATGAAACGAGGCCAATTTTTGGCTATGTTCTGTGCCTGCTTGACATTCACTGCGTGGATCTTATTCATGACAACCGCTTGGTTCAAGTTGGGAGGTAAGAAGGATGGACATTGATTACTCTCTTCAAGCTTGCGTAGCATATTTATTACGCTCCATGTACATATTTTTATGTTACGACCAGATAAGCCCCAATGCGTGTCCGCACCTCCTGAACTTATCTTATCGCACTGTCAATTCGGAGATTGCCGGTATAACTGCACAGTTCGACTCAGCCACCCATTCCGTTTTCGTCAGTATCCCAAATATTGTCCGGCGCCGGTCTCAACAGCTTCAAGCAAAAGGTACGTCGCCGTCGCCGGTAGAGGATATCGAGCTCACTTCCCCTTCGCTAGCCGCAAGATGGGCGCCTACAAATACATC